>OZ036004.1:6007883-6020383 GCA_964035015.1 Corallium rubrum
ATCGTAGCGTCTAACTCCGCCTGCGCGGCAGCAAGTCTTAAATAAAAAAGTTAATAATTAACAAAAATTAAAAGTGAAGAAACAGTCAAACGACAGGTACTGAGGCCAAAAAAAAAATATCAAAAAAAAGATTATTACTTTTGTCTCTTTGGTTCAACGGTCTTGAATACTCTAGCATACAAATCACAAGCACGAACCCACATGACCATGGACTTACACGCCTACACAAACCAAACATTCAATAATTATCATTTCAAAGAAAAGATAGCTTATAAACTATCTCTCTAACTTTTTAGTATTTTATTCTGGCTAAAGCCAGACGATTTTATTCACCTCTGGGAAAGCCCTCAGACAGGAATGAGTTATAAACTATCTCTCTAACTCTTTCCTGTCCGAATTGGTCTTTAGTATTTTATTCTGGCTAACTCCAGACGATTTTATTCACCTCTGGGGAAGCCCTTGGACAGGAATGAGATATAAACTATCTCTCTAACTCTTTCCTCTCCGAATTGGTCTTTAGTATTTTATTCTGGCTAACGCCAGACGATTTTATTCACCTCTTAGAATAGTTTCGAAAGCCCTTGGACAGGAATGAGTTAATAATTTATAAACAAAATACCTTTGATGTTTTCTCGACAATTTCAGGAATAAATTTCGGATTCTCCATGTACTTCTTAAGCTTCTTCAACGTGGAGTCTGAAATGTTGTCCTAAGCAAATAGAAAGCAAATGAAAAGAAAGCCTAACGGCTTAAAAAATATCGAAAATTGTTTGACTTAAAAATAGTATGTTTTACTCTCAGCAAGAGAATATTGAAACTTGAAAGTCATTACCTTATCAAAATCAATCAAGCGTTTTAAGAAGTTGGAATCACCAAGCAGTGTTTTTGATGTCGGCCAATCAGGTCTAGATGACAATATTAGATAGAATGCTGTTTAGCAAACACCACTTGCCCGTTTATAACATAACACTTTTATAACATATCACTAGTAAGTTCTCCACTTACTTGGAACCAAGCAGAATACAAATTGACTCCATGACAGTCATAACCATTTCTGGAGGTTTAGTAAAAACACGAAGTTCGGAAATGTCGGACTTGTCGAGAGAATCAAGAGCCTGATAAAAACAATAATATAATATCAAATATACAGCAAGTTGAGATACTCGATTTTTTGTTTGGTTGGCTGTCTGTTCTTCTGTCTGTTCGTTTGTCCGTCCGTCCGTCCGTCCGTCCGTCCGTCCGTCCGTTCGTTCGTTCGTTCGTTCGTTCGTTCGTTCGTTCGTTCGTTCGTTCGTTCGTTCGTTCGTTCGTTCGTTCGTTCGTTCGTTCGTTCGTTCGTTCGTTCGTTCGTTCGTTCGTTCGTTCGTTCGTTCGTTCGTTTGTTTGTTTGTTTGTTTGTTCGTTTCTATGTTCGTTTGTCTGTTCGTCTGTCTGTTCGTTTGTCTGTTCGTCTGTCTGTTCGTCTGGCTGTTCGTCTGGCTGTTCGTCTGGCTGTTTGTTTGTTTGTTTGTTTGTTTGTTTGTTTGTTTGTTTGTTTGTTTGTTTGTTTGTTTGTTTGTTTGTTTGTTTGTTTGTTTGTTTGTTTGTTTGTTTGTTTGTTTGTTTGTTTGTTTGTTTGTTTGTTTGTTTGTTTGTTTGTTTGTTTGTTTGTTTGTTTGTTTGTTTGTTTGTTTGTTTGTTTGTTTGTTTGTTTGTTTGTTTGTTTGTTTGTTTGTTTGTTTGTTTGTTTGTTTGTTTGTTTGTTTGTTTGTTTGTTTGTTTGTTTGTTTGTTTGTTTGTTTGTTTGTTTGTTTGTTTGTTTGTTTGTTTGTTTGTTTGTTTGTTTGTTTGTTTGTTTGTTTGTTTGTTTGTTTGTTTGTTTGTTTGTTTGTTTGTTTGTTTGTTTGTTTGTTTGTTTGTTTGTTTGTTTGTTTGTTTGTTTGTTTGTTTGTTTGTTTGTTTGTTTGTTTGTTTGTTTGTTTGTTTGTTTGTTTGTTTGTTTGTTTGTTTGTTTGTTTGTTTGTTTGTTTGTTTGTTTGTTTGTTTGTTTGTTTGTTTGTTTGTTTGTTTGTTTGTTTGTTTGTTTGTTTGTTTGTTTGTTTGTTTGTTTGTTTGTTTGTTTGTTTGTTTGTTTGTTTGTTTGTTTGTTTGTTTGTTTGTTTGTTTGTTTGTTTGTTTGTTTGTTTGTTTGTTTGTTTGTTTGTTTGTTTGTTTGTTTGTTTGTTTGTTTGTTTGTTTGTTTGTTTGTTTGTTTGTTTGTTTGTTTGTTTGTTTGTTTGTTTGTTTGTTTGTTTGTTTGTTTGTTTGTTTGTTTGTTTGTTTGTTTGTTTGTTTGTTTGTTTGTTTGTTTGTTTGTTTGTTTGTTTGTTTGTTTGTTTGTTTGTTTGTTTGTTTGTTTGTTTGTTTGTTTGTTTGTTTGTTTGTTTGTCTGTCCGTCCGTCCGTCCGTCCGTCCGTCCGTCCGTCCGTTTGTTTGTTTGTTTGTTTGTTTGTTTGTTTGTTTGTTTGTTTGTTTGTTTGTTTGTTTGTTTGTTTGTTCGTCCGTTTGTTTGTTTGTTTGTTTGTTCGTCCGTCTTTTTGTTCGTACGTCTGCCTGTCTGTCTGTCTGTCTGTCTGTCTGTCTGTCCGTCCGTCCGTCCGTCCGTCCGTCCGTCCGTCCGTCCGTCCGTCCGTCCGTCCGTCCATCTGTCTGTCTGTTTGTTCGTCGGTCTGTCCATCCAAATCCACTTGTTCGATTATGTTATCATTCGTATAATTATTCATTTCTTTATTTCTTCATGTGTTAGTGGCAAGGTTGGTGCATTCTTCCCTATTCCTTTCCTTACCTTATTAGCGGCGTGTAACGCAGGAAGAGCTTCATCTAAATCTCTTTGAGCCTCAGCAGCAATAGCTTCTGTTTCTGCCGCTTTGTCTTTAGCTACAGTTTCATCAGCCAACACAATTTTACGCACCTACAAAGAAGTCACAACACCATATTGACTACTTCAGTCAAGGACAACATCTGGAGATAAAATTATTCAAAATTATGAATCCATCAAATCAAGTCCATCTCTAAAGGTCTGGCCAAACGCTTTCAACATTTCATTCAACATTGTTGAACGCGTGTTGAACGAAAATTTGAACATGTTCAAATTTCGTTCAACATCATTGAACACCACTCAACAACGTTCAACATCATTCAACAGGGGTGGCCAAACGCTTTCAACATGTTGAATCACGGTTGAATTCAACAATCTTGAACGATGTTGTTTTATTCCATGAGGATGAAAAATAATGTGAATCCGGATACTTTTGCTCTAGTGTAAATGCAGTCTAACTGTTCTTACCTTGTCTGCTTCTTCCTGATCAATTTGCAGTTTCTCCATAAGCTTTTCCGTGTCTAAAGATTTTTGCTTCAACTGTGGTTCAAGTGCAACTAGCTCGACCTAAAAAAACAGAAGAATAAATATGTATAAAAAAGTATATACATTTCCTTCAATCTATTTCGACAATAAACTTCATTGCATTATTACCTGCATCTTATCGACTAATTCGTTGGTTTCTAAAAGTTTCTGCAATCCATTTTTCACTCGTTCACAAGCGCCAACCAATTTTCTGTTAAAAAAAGGAAATTCGTGAAATTTATTAAAAAAGAAAAAATAATGTGCAAACGGTTTAGATATTTTCCTTAACATATAAACTGATCTAGCTGTTCTAAATCAGAGTCCACATTTGAACCGGAGTCCGCGTATTGAGGATCACTGAATTTATTAAATTTCCACTTAACGTGTGGCAGGAGAGAGGAACAGAACTTTCGTCCCAATTGACACCAAACTCCTATGTGTAGACAACTAAGACCTAGGTGTTGATTTTACGGAGGGAGGAAAACCGGAGAACCCGGCGAAAAGCCCTCGGAGCACAGGAGAGACCAACTAAACTCTACTCACATAAGTCCCAAGCTGGTGGAGTACGGGGTTATTCCCAAACGGTCACCCATCCAAGTACTAACCGACCGGGCTTAACTATTGGTGAGAGGCAGCGCCCTAACAGCACACGCCACCCGTGCTCCCTCTATCTTACTTTCTCTTCTCTTCCAGCATAGATAAGTACAGATTGATCAGCTCCAGGTAACTAGTTGGAGTGGTGTAGTATCTTCGACGTAGCTCATTGTAAAATCGTTCAGCTGTGTGGCTTACGCTAATATGGGTCTCAACACACATCTCTGATATACTGGTCTAGAAAGAAATAAAAAACAATAGCAATTATGTTGAGATTATACTAAATAACATTCTGACGGGAATTATGCAGGAAAATTAACCGATGTAAATAATTGAGTAAATAAATAATAATAATATAAAACTTTTATAACTCTTAAGTATTTTACTCTGGCTAACACCAGACGATTTTACTCGTCAGAGGGAAAACGACGGCAAAGAGTAAAGCGCAGAGAAGGACGCAAGTATCAGGCTATTCGGCAAAAATCGAATACAGGCCTTTTGACGCCTTGAAAAAAACGTTCAGTGAGAAACAAAAAAGCAGAGAGGACAAAAAAACGACATCACTAACCTTGACTTCATCGCTGCCAAGTTCAATCTCTTCAAAGAAACGCTGTGCAACTGATAACAATGCCTCTCTATAACCAAAAATAAATTTTTACAATCTTTGCTACATTGCAATATCTAGCATTAGTAGTATAGATGTGTACTCTATCACTTGGTAAAAAAGCTACAGTGCCAATGCAGCGAAATTTCACCCCAGTTTTTTATGATTGCATTTGAAAGAACACTTTTGTTATTATTTTGCAAGAACACTTTTGTTATTATCACTTTTGTTGTTTGTAACGTATTTGTACCTTGTCTTTTATTGTATTGTACTGTATTGTATTGTATTGTATTGTATTGTATTGTATTGTATTGTATTGTATTGTATTGTATTGTATTGTATTGTATTGTATTGTATTGTATTGTATTGTATTGTATTGTATTGTATTGTATTGTATTGTATTGTATTGTATTGTATTGTATTGTATTGTATTGTATTGTATTGTATTGTATTGTATTGTATTGTATTGTATTGTATTGTATTGTATTGTATTGTATTGTATTGTATTGTATTGTATTGTATTGTATTGTATTGTATTGTATTGTATTGTATTGTATTGTATTGTATTGTATTGTATTGTATTGTATTGTATTGTATTGTATTGTATTGTATTGTATTGTATTGTATTGTATTGTATTGTATTGTATTGTATTGTATTGTATTGTATTGTATTGTATTGTATTGTATTGTATTGTATTGTATTGTATTGTATTGTATTGTATTGTATTCAGTGAGTTCGATTAAAGTTTCTGTACTGTACTAAGATGACAACGTAACATCTTTCGTAGAATTTCGTTTCCTTGCTTCATTCTTGAGATATTCAGGTTTGTTTGATATGCAAATGTCATACTTATGACATCACATTGCATAATGACTTTTTGAAATAGCATTAAATTTTAGGATGGTCCAAATATTTTACACACAGCTACACACGTTTAGTGACCAGTCATGACTACATACATGCATGTGCAAATTTACTTTCGAGAAGCACTCTCATAGAAAATCATACTTTTCTAAAAAGTCATTATGCAGCGTGATGTCATAAGTATGACATTTGCATCTCAAAGAAACCTGAATATCTCAAGAATGAAGAAAGGAAACGAAATTCTACGAAAGATGTTACGTTGTCATTTTAAGTGTTCTTTCAAATGCAATCATAAAAAAACTGGGGTGAAATTTCGCTGCATTGGCACTTTAAAAAACATAAAAATACAATATTACAACATTATAATAGCATACCTTGGCCATTCCGTAAACCAATCAATAGTACAGCAATTGACAAGTGAAGGAAACATGCGACATCTTGTACGAAATGCTTCACCGACAGGACTCATGCAAAGAACAATATGAAGATTATTTCGCACTTGACTGATGAAATACGCAAACACATCATCTCGATCATTCTCGGCTATACCAGCATCCTTTGCACCAGGTCGACTACCTGCTAACACTTTTTCGTATTCCTCAGGCTCAAACAGATTTGGAACCTAAACACAAAATGTCAGGAAAATATTCAGATTATTAATAAATACGTGGTGATCGTTGAAAACTTGATTGTTCCTAACGTTTGAAAACCAAACATCACTGACCTCGCCCGAGTTGAGAATGTTGTTGATATCTTCTAGAAATTCTTCAACCACAATCTGCAAGGAGATGGGAATATTAGTTAATTTTATTTCACTCTTCACTTCACTTCACTTCACTTCACTTCACTTCACTTCACTTCACTTCACTTCACTTCACTTCACTTCACTTCACTTCACTTCACTTCACTTCACTTCACTTCACTTTGTTTCACTGCACTTCACTTCATTTAACTTCCCTCCACTTCACTTCACTCTACTCCACTGCCTCTACGTCACCCCACTCTACTTTACTTGACTCTACTCCACTTCACTGCACACTACTCCACTCTACTCCACTCCACTCCACTCCACTCCACTTCACTTCACTTCACTTCCTTTCCCTTCACTCCACTTCACTTCACTCCACTTCACTTCACTTCACTCCACTTCACTTCACTTCACTTCACTTCACTTCACTTCACTTCACTTCACTTCACTTCACTTCACTTCACTTCACTTCACTTCACTTCACTTCACTTCACTTCACTTCACTTCACAGCAGCTTACCCCACCTCAGCTAATTACATTTAATTTTACCCAATTCCGTTTCAATTCACTCAACTAGACTTAATCTAATAATTCATTCATTCACTCTCAACAATGTCTAACCTGTGTATCAGTGAAAAGAAACACAGTATGTTTCTTGTCTAACCCAGCAGAATAATAAAGTTGTTTCAAATCTTCTCTGAATGCAATGTAGTCGTATCCTCTAGTGAGCTCAATCTGAAAACATTGATATCCAGCCATATGGGCCGCCAGTCTAAACGACATAACAAGAAAATTCAACAATTAGGATCTCGAAAACGATAATAATGTATCTTCCAAAAGCAGGTCACGATTGAGTTATTAATAGTAGTATAGGCCTCGCCTAATAGTAGTATAGGCCTCACCTAATAGTAGTATAGGCCTCACCTTGTCAGACTTTGTTTCCCAGTACCACCCACACCTACTAACAATGCATTTCCTCTTGGTTGACGAACCATGCGAGATATCCTGGTGGACGTTAAATTTTAATATTAACAATTAATAACAGTTTGGAGTTAGTAAAGTTTCCTTTTTTCAGTTCTTGCTGTACAAGCTGTCGTTAGATGTTACAGTCAAACCAGATGTTCTTTCCCGCGCGGCCTTGCAATATTGATAGCAACATTGCAATATTGATAGCAACATTGCAATATTGATAGCAACATTGCAATATTGATAGCAACATTGCAATATTGATAGCAACATTGCAATATTGATAGCGACCTTGCAATATCGATAGCAACATTGCAATATTGATAGCAACATTGCAATATTGATAGCGACCTTGCAATATTGACAGCAACATTGCAATATTGATAGCAACATTGCAATATTGATAGTGACCTTGCAATATCGATAGCAACATTGCAATATTGATAGCAACATTGCAATACTGATAGCAACATTGCAATATTGATAGCAACTTTGCAATATTGATAGCGACCTTGCAATATTGATAGCAACATTGCAATACTGATAGCGACCTTGCAATATTGATAGCAACATTGCAATATTGATAGTGACCTTGCAATATTGATAGCAACATTGCAATATTGATAGCGACCTTGCAATATTGATAGCAACATTGCAATATTGATAGCAACATTGCAATATTGATAGCACTTAGCAAGTTGCTAAAAATTCCCATTTTAAATATCAAACTTCACATAATATGGAGTTCTATTCAAAGTCAGAACAACTAACTCTTAGTAAACTTTCTCAGCAACTTGCCAAGGAATCGCCGTGCATCGTTAGCTAGTCAACATTGTAATATTGCTATCAATATTGCAAGGTCGCGCGGGAAAGAACATCCGCTTTGACTGTGATAAACTCTGAAGTCCAGACGAAACTCTGAACGCCAGACAAGACTCGAATCGAAAGATTGCGTGTTCAAGTCTGGTCTAAAGCTCCGAGTAGTTCCCAAGTATTAACGATTTACGACAGTTTGGACAGCAAGAACTGAAAAGAAACGATCCAAAATAGTTTAGTGATAAAAAATAAAATAAACGAACGATATTTTGTGCAGTACCTTGCAACGTGCTGGATTGCATCCATAAAGAATACTAGTTTCATTTCTTTTGACGAGTTCAAGTTAAAGTCATCCAAATACTGAAAAAACAAAGAACAGTTTCTAACTCACAGATACAACAGTAATGGGATGAACTAAACTAGACCAACATTATGCAACTTACATCATTCAATATAGTTTGAAGTTTCTAACTCACAGATACAACAGTAAAGGGATGAAATATACTGAAGTAACATTATGCGACTTACATCGTTCAATATATTTTGAAGTTTAGTCATGTCTGTTAGCTCTTCATACATTCGATCTGATGGCTCTGCCCCCATTTTCATAAAATCGCCAAACAAAATAGGTTTCGATTCAAACGTTTCTGGATCTACGTTCTAGAAAAAATGGTGAAATAATTATTATAATCAATATATACGACCTAGCATGCATCTTAAAATTTAATACCAGCAGCAGCAACAACAACATCACGACCACCAACATCACGACCACCACCACCTCCATCACTACTATCACTACCATCACCACCACCACCACCAACAACAACAACAACAACAACAACAACAACAACAACAACAACAACAACAACAACAACAACAACAACAACAACAACAACAACAACAACAACAACAACAACAACAACAACAACAACAACAACAACAACAACAACAACAACAACAACAACAACAAAACTACCACTACCACCACTACTACCACCACCACCAACAACAACAACAACAACACTACTCACCACTAACACTGGCACTGGCACTGGCACCACCACTACTACCACCACCAACAACAACAACAACAACACTGCTCACCACTAGCATTGACACCACCACCACCATCACTACCAACAACAACAACACAACCACCAACAACAACAACACAAACAACAACACCACCACCAACAACACAACCACCACCACCACCACCAACAACAACAACACAAACAACACCACCACCATCAACACCACCAACAACAACAACAACAACAACACGAACACCAACAACACCTAGCTCACTTGAGAAAAGTGTTTCTGCGACATTTCAGCAAGAATAGTGTTAAAATATTTCTTATCATCTTGATTAATCAGTCTGTCGTGGAACACACGTTGTGCTTCGTGACAAAATAAACGAAAGATCTGATTGTGATCACGAACTGTTCCTGGGTCAGCTTGGAGCACCCCTGAAAAATATTAACATAAGATAAGTTATAGAGTAGGTTTGGCTTTCAGTAGCTATGATAATAATAAAACTTAAAGCCGATAAAAAAAAAACACTTTATAAGTAAGCTTTATCTCTTATTATTAGTATTACCTCTTTCAGGTTACTTTTTTGCCTTTGTTTGTTTGTTTGTTTGTTTGTTTGTTTGTTTGTTTGTTTGTTTGTTTGTTTGTTTGTTTGTTTGTTTGTTTGTTTGTTTGTTTGTTTGTTTGTTTGTTTGTTTGTTTGTTTGTCCGTCTGTCTGTTTGTTTGTTTGTTTGTTTGTCTAAAAAGTGACTGACCTTGAATACACTTAGAAAGATCTCTTAAGTTAAAGATGTAATGTGACTTGGCTGGAGTTGGCAGTAAATCAGTGCTCATACGAAGGTAGATTTCCACACTAGAAAAAACAACACACCCCACTCGTGTACAAGTTCTTCTCACCAGATTATTAGGTTTCAAACACACGCACAAGATGTCTAAACAGCCAAGTTGAAGGGCTTACCTGGAGGACACGATTGCTTCAGCAGCAGCACGCACTTCGGGAGGGAATTCTGTTAAAAATCCCGTAACAATAGACTACAAAAAGATACAACATTAAAACTACTTAATTACGACAACTATAGCAACATTAATAATTGTCAGTTGTTTGCTGTACAAGCTGTGTTAGTAATACTCAGAAAAACTCTGAGCTCTAAGCGGGACTCGAACCCACAACCTTTGAATGCTAGCCAGACGCTCTAACCATTGAGCCACTAGAACTCAGATAGCGGAGCAAGGTTAGTTAAGGTACTTATACCTTAGACTGTGCCCAGTCCTCTAGGAACGAGTCTTAATCGCTCAGTTACAAGTACTTGTTGGTCTACAAGTCGCGTTGTAACAGTACGTTTCCAGTTAAACACTATTAGTTAGTTTCAGAAATTGCAGCTTGATGTTAGTATTACTAACACAGCTTGTACAGCAAACAACTGACAATAATTACTAACATCAAGCTGCAATTTCTGAAACTAACTATAGCAACATTATTGAGACGAATCACGTGGGTTGTATAAAAAATAGACGACGTTACCTTGAAGATGTGTTTGAGTGTGTGTTCTGCAGATGTGGGTACACAAAACATACTGAAGTGACGAAGAAAGCGAGGAGTAACTGGATTTCTACCACCACCAGGTGGAGCACAAGCAGCACAGATAATCACGTCCTAAGAGAGTTTGATAAAATATCATAATAAATTTACTCTGTAAGTACCATACCATAGTGACACCATACTACAGTGGCCTAACTCCTATAGGCGCTGCCCGGCAAAAGCCGGGGGGCTTGTTAAAGGAGGGCCCCTGAGCCAGGATGTCGGATGTCCTCATGAGGATTCCGACATTCCGTCATTTTCACATATTTATTGGGAATAAATAGTCGTCGAACTGGATATAGCTTTCCATCATTTAAATATTGGTACGAAGTTTCAAACAGTTTCTTCAAAAACTCAATAATTCATGAGAAAACACAAAGGAAAATCATGCGTGTCATGGAACTATAACCCTATAATCTTGATAAATATTCGTATACAGTAAAAACCCGCGTATAAGAACCACCATTTTTCGAGTTAGCCTAAAAAGGTTCTTATAGAAGTGGTATTTACTGGGATTTTAGGCTATTTAGGTTCTTAAATGGCTTCTTATTTTTTTCGAGGAACGGGTGCTTGCTGTTGGTCTAACAACAAGCTCAAAATGGGTGTGGTTCATTAATTATTAATTATTACACTTTAATTATAACTAATATGACCACATGATCAAAAAGAACCGGGCTCTGATTTATGTCCAGGTCCTTTGTGTAACAATTAAACTGCAACAATGCAAGGAAGCAAGTTACGGTAAGTTACGGTAAGTTACGCTAAGGTACGGTAAGTTACGCTAAGGTACGCTAAGGTACGGTAAGTTACGGTAAGTTACGCTAAGGTACGGTAAGTTACGGTAAGGTACGCCAAGGTACGCTAAGGTACGGTAAGTTACGGTAAGTTACGGTAAGGTACGCTAAGGTACGCTAAGGTACGGTAAGGTACGCTAAGGTACGCTAAGGTACGGTGAGTTACGGTAAGTTACGGTAAGGTACGCTAAGGTACGCAAAGGTACGATAAGTTACGCTAAGTTATTACGGCGCGTAAATACGGTGCGTAATTACGCGGCGTAAATACGCGGCGTAAATACGCGGCGTAAATACGCGGCGTAAATACGCGGCGTAAATACGCGGCGTAAATACGCGGCGTAAATACGCGGCGTAAATACGCGGCGTAAATACGCGGCGTAAATACGCGGCGTAAATACGCGGCGTAAATACGCGGCGTAAATACGCGGCGTAAATACGCGGCGTAAATACGCGGCGTAAATACGCGGCGTAAATGCGCGGCGTAAATGCGCGGCGTAAATACGCGGCGTAAATACGCGGCGTAAATACGCGGCGTAAATACGCGGCGTAAATACGCGGCGTAAATACGCGGCGTAAATACGCGGCGTTAATACGCGGCGTAAATACGCGGCGTAAATACGCGGCGTAAATACGCGGCGTAAATACGCGGCGTAAATACGCGGCGTAAATACGCGGCGTAAATACGCGGCGTAAATACGCGGCGTAAATACGCGGCGTAAATACGCGGCGTAAATACGCGGCGTAAATACGCGGCGTAAATACGCGGCGTAAATACGCGGCGTAAATACGCGGCGTAAATACGCGGCGTACATACGCGGCGTACATACGCGGCGTAAATACGCGGCGTAAATACGCGGCGTACATACGCGGCGTAAATACGCGGCGTAAATACGCGGCGTACATACGCGGCGTACATACGCGGCGTACATACGCGGCGTACATACGCGGCGTACATACGCGGCGTACATACGCGGCGTACATACGCGGCGTAAATACACCGTAATTACGGCGCGTAATTACGGCGCGTAATTACGGTGCGTAATTACGTAATTACCTGTTATAATTTTTAGGCTAAAAAGGTTCTTATAAAATGGGGGTCTAAAAAGCAAATTTTAGCCTAAAGGTTCTTAATTC
>OZ036004.1:6022883-6030383 GCA_964035015.1 Corallium rubrum
GGAGAGGGAGAGGGAGAGGGAGAGGGAGAGGGAGAGGGAGAGGGAGAGGGAGAGGGAGAGGGAGAGGGAGAGGGAGAGGGAGAGGGAGAGGGAGAGGGAGAGGGAGAGGGAGAGGGAGAGGGAGAGGGAGAGGGAGAGGGAGAGGGAGAGGGAGAGGGAGAGGGAGAGGGAGAGGGAGAGGGAGAGGGAGAGGGAGAGGGAGAGAGAGAGACAACTTTATTTCAATACGGTAATTTTATCAATATGTACAATTGTTTTTCATAAAAGCCGTATATTAAGTAAATTGACAAAAATAAACTAAATTATATCTTAGTAGGAGACACTAAACTACATAAATTATTACATGTTAAAAACTATAATTACAAATATTTGCAGAGAATTTCTTGACATTGTCAAGATTTCTTACAACTGATGGCAAGCTGTTCCATAAGTGGGCACCACTATATGCTAGACTGCGTTTTAAATACTCTGTGCGCGGTTGAGGGATTTTAAGGTTAATATCAGAACAACGTAGATTATGTTCATGAGTTTTGTTCACTGGAACAAAGAGCTCAGTCAAATAACTAGGGGCTTTATTATTCATAATCTTATACATCAAACCAGCTTTTTGGTGCTTTCTTCTGGTATCGAGGTCATGCCAACCCAAAAAAGACAAAATGTCAGTTGACCTGACCTCATAACCAGAATAAGTAATGATTCGAGCTGCCCGATTTTGCAATTTCTGAATTTTATTTCTCAAAACAGCTCCACAATTTCCCCATAAGCTACTACAATAATCAAAGTGCGGCTGTACAAATGAATTATACAACGAAACCATTTGCGGAATTGTTAATAAAGTTCGCAAAGTACGTATCATACGGAGGCCCCTAAGAACTTTTGGTATTATAATTTCACTTAAATGATTTTCCCAACTGAGTTTTTCATCTACCACAACTCCAAGTAATTTTACCTTTAAAACACGTTTAATAGTTTTATTATCAATTTGTACCCTAGGATTACTCAGAAGCTGTTTTAACCTATAGTTTGAACCTATAATCATAAACTCAGTTTTCGTCGCATTTACTGAAAGCTTGTTGGCGTTAAGCCACAAGGTTATATTTTCGATATCACAATTGAGTAGTTGTTCAAGGTCAGCCATAGTTTCAGCAACTGCCGTAACCTGGGTATCATCAGCGTACATACCTGGAGTCGTGTATTCTAAACAGTTTGGAAAATCATTTACATATAGTAAAAATAAAAGAGGGCCTAAGACAGATCCCTGTGGAACACCAGTTGACACGTGTCTACACTGGGACAGTATACCGTTGACCATACAACACTGAGATCTATTTGAGAGATAGGAGGAAAACCATTTATTTGATTCTCCCTGCACTCCGTATATATCCATTTTTTTTAAAAGAATTGCATGGTCAACAGTATCGAAGGCCTTGCTTAAATCAATAAAAAGAACTCCATTCATATATCCGTTATCAATGTTTCTAAACCAGGCTTCGGTAGCCTGTAATAAAGCAGTTAATGTAGTATGATTTGACCGAAAACCAGATTGAAATTTAGTCAGGATGTTATTTTCAGTTAGATATAGGTAGAGTTGATCAAAAACAATTTTCTCAAAAACTTTGGCAATAATTGGAAGCACTGAAATAGGCCTGTAGTTGTTTGGGTCATTTTTGGCATTTCCCTTATATATTGGAAAAACTTTAGCAGTCTTCCAGCTATCCGGGAAAGTACCACTTTGCAAAGACTTATTGAAAATGGAACATAACGGTTCACTTATTACTGTTGCAGCATCTTTTAGTGCTTGGGCAGAGATTTCATCTATACCACACGTTTTAGATACTGATAATTTATTCAAAATAGAATAAACAACAGATATAGGAATTTCACTGAATTTAAACCGGGATGCGGTTGACTTAACGTAGGATTCAGGTAGTACAGTAGTTGAATCTACCTGTTCACTAACCTTAAGTCCTATTGTCGAGAAATGTTCACTAAATGCATTAGAAATATCAATTTGTTCAGTTAGAACAGCTTCATCAACTTTTAACTCTGTTATGTTTACAATTTTTGATTGTCGGCCGAGAAGTAAATTTATTGCTTTCCATGATCGACGAGGATTACCCACATTATTAGTAACCTCAGCAGTAACATATTCCTTCTTTGCCATTTTAATTGCAATATTGACCTTATTTCTGGCCACCTTATACGCCTCAGAAAGAGAGTGAGAGTTATTTCTAACCGAAAGTTTTTTTAAATGATCTCTATGATACATCATTTTCCTTATAGAAGGAGTGAGCCAAGGTGCCGGTTTATTTCTCACTCTCTTTTTTCTTAGAGGAGCATGAATGTCAAGCACCTCCAAAAATAAGTTCTCCCAGGTGTAGGCCATGTCATCAGGATCATCACTAATTTGAAGCAAATCCCAAGGGACATTTTTAAGATCATGAATAAACAATTCTGCATCATAGTTTTTCATATTTCGACTTTCAATGAACTTTGGGTTGCTCTTAATTGTTGAAAACTTTCGTACACCATAAATTAAATAATGGTCACTTATACTAATTTCAATGACATCTGATTCTACAATGTTTTGTGGCTCATTAGTTATAAAGTGATCAATCAGAGTCTTTGAGTTTTTTGTGACACGAGTATACTTAGTAATTAATTGTGAAAACTGGTAGGCTTCATAAAGAAACTTCATTGGGGACGATATAGAATCTTTATTATCTACAGCAAAATCTATATTAATATCACCTGCCAACAAAGTCTCCTTACCTTCAGAGTCAACGGTTTTAAGAAAATTTTCAAAATCCAAAAGAAGATCAACTCTTGAGTCCGGTGGTCTGTACCAAGTGGACACAATAAACGACCTTACTTTAGGCTTCGAAATTTCAATCGCTATCATTTCTAGGTGGGTTGGTATCAAGTCATCACGTTTAACATAAGGGAGAGGGAGAGGGAGAGGGAGAGGGAGGGAGAGGGAGAGGGAGAGGGAGAGGGAGAGGGAGAGGGAGAGGGAGAGGGAGAGGGAGAGGGAGAGGGAGAGGGAGAGGGAGAGGGAGAGGGAGAGGGAGAGGGAGAGGGAGAGGGAGAGGGAGAGGGAGAGGGAGAGGGAGAGGGAGAGGGAGAGGGAGAGGGAGAGGGAGAGGGAGAGGGAGAGGGAGAGGGAGAGGGAGAGGGAGAGGGAGAGGGAGAGGGAGAGGGAGAGGGAGAGGAGAGAGGGAGAGGGAGAGGGAGAGGGAGAGGGAGAGGGAGAGGGAGAGGGAGAGGGAGAGGGAGAGGGAGAGGGAGAGGGAGAGGGAGAGGGAGAGGGAGAGGGAGAGGGAGAGGGAGAGGGAGAGGGAGAGGGAGAGGGAGAGGGAGAGGGAGAGGGAGAGGGAGAGGGAGAGGGAGAGGGAGAGGGAGAGGGAGAGGGAGAGGGAGAGGGAGAGGGAGAGGGAGAGGGAGAGGGAGAGGGAGAGGGAGAGGGAGAGGGAGAGGGAGAGGGAGAGGGAGAGGGAGAGGGAGAGGGAGAGGGAGAGAGAGAGAGAGAGAGAGAGAGAGAGAGAGACAGAGAGAGAGAGACAGAGAGAGAGAGAGAGAGAGAGAGAGAGAGAGAGAGAGAGAGAGAGAGAGAGAGAGAGAGAGAGAGAGAGAGAGAGAGAGAGAGAGAACTAATTATGTGTGTAATCTCCATCAAGGCACCTGGTTCTAACCCAACCCTGGTGACAAAATCAAAACGGCCCTAGAACGAGGTTGATGTTCAGACATCTTACCTTGCCTACACCTGTCATCCCAGTAAAAAGAACTGAGTGTTGGATTTTTAGCAACTTCTCCAGTAAAAATCCAAATCTAACAGTGTCTACTGTTGGTACAAGAAGATCAAAATATGGAGTCTAAATAATAAGTAAAATGTTAAATTAGGAGAGTTTGGGAATGGATGACTTATAAAGAAAAAAAGAAAGAAGGAAACAAAATCGATAATAAAGAACAACACCAACACCAACACCAACACCAACACCAACACCAACACCAACACCAACACCAACACCAACACCAACACCAACACCAACACCAACACCAAAACCAACACCAAAACCAACACCACCAACAACAGTAACACCAATAACAACACCAACAACACCACGAACACCAGCAGCACCACCACCACCAACACCAACACCAACACCAACACCAACACCAACACCAACACCAACACCAACACCAACACCAACACCAACACCAATACCAAAACCAACACCAACACCAACACCACCAACAACAGTAACACCAATAACAACACCAACAACACCATGAACACCACCAGCACCACCAGCACCACCACCACCAATCCTACCACCACCACCACCACCAATCCTACCACCACCAACAACAACAACAACAACAACAACAACAACAACAACAACAACAACAACAACAACAACAACAACAACAACAACAACAACAACAACAACAACAACAACAACAACAACAACAACAACAACAACAACAACAACAACAACAACAACAACAACAACAACAACAACAACAACAACAACAGCACCAACAACAACAACAACAACAACAACAACAACAACACCAACACAAACGCCACCACCACCACCAACAACAACGACAACACCACCACCACCACAACACCAACAACAACAACAACAACAACAACAACAACAACAACAACAACAACAACAACAACAACAACAACAACAACAACAACAACAACAACAACAACAACAACAACACCACTACCACCACCACCAACAACAACACCAACAACAACATGATCCCCACCACCAACATACAGTCTAAAATTAACAAACCTCTGGTGAATATTTGAACGAAGGTGTAATCTTCTCCCATGGTTCCATGCGGCGTGTATCAAGGTCAACAAAATATGCATAAAGATCACCAGCGGATGGTTGCTAATACAAAAACACATCAACTATTAAAAAACCTTTGAGTAAACTAAGTATCTATTACATAGATAGCGCGCGTAAACCAGTCAAGCTCAGACTACGCTGACAAGACTTTGATGAGTGCTGAGATAATATCACGTATTATAAGCGCGCGCAAACCAGTCAAGCTCAGACCACGCTGACAAGACTTTGATGAGTGCTGAGATAATATCACGTATTATAAGCGCGCACAAACCAGTCAAGCTCAGACCACGCTGACAAGACTTTGATGAGCGCTGAGATAATCCCACCTATCATAAATGAGTGACCAATGACCAAATATCTAATAGATAGATAGCGCGCGGAGACCAGTCAAGCTCAGACCACGCTGACAAGACTTTGGCGAGCGCTGAGATAATATCACGTATTATAAGCGCGCGCAAACCAGTCAAGCTCAGACCACGCTGACAAGACTTTGATGAGTGCTGAGATAATATCACGTATTATAAGCGCGCGCAAACCAGTCAAGCTCAGACCACGCTGACAAGACTTTGATGAGCGCTGAGATAATCCCACCTATCATAAATGAGTGACCAATGACCAAATATCTAATAGATAGATAGCGCGCGCAAACCAGTCAAGCTCAGACCACGCTGACAAGACTTTGGCGAGCGCTGAGATAATCCCCATATATTATAGTGAGTGTCTGCTGACTAGCATTGTCTCCTTTTTTACCTTGCCTAAATTACATTTAGCCACATTAAAAACTTTGTAATATAAAAGAGTTTAATACTTACTCTGATCTCGTGGCATTCTGTAAACAATTCTCGGGCGAAGGAATCAAACATATCCATGCACTTTTCAATCAAGTTTCCACCAATTGACCAGACATAAGAGAACAAGAATGTAGTGGCTATTAAAGAGTTCAAGCGGTTTGCATCCATGTTTAGATCAGGTGAATCTTGAATGAGTAGTGATTCGAACAAACAACATAGTGTAGTCACTTTATTAATATCAACCTAGAGAAATAGAGATATATGTACGTTAAAAATACGTTAAAGGTTGCAGCTCGAAGAACGTTATTCAGGGTTCCCATTCTTCAACATAAAATTCAAGGCCTTTCCCAGGAGTAAATTTAAGGACCGACTTAGACAAAAAAATACGTTTGTTTTATTATGTTGACAATAAGGCTTAATTTTCCAGGCGGCATCCAACTCTCAATTTTTATGTGTTTTACTCTAGATAACGCCCCAGACAATTTTACTCGTCACAGTGAAATTCTACCGATGGGAAATAAGGGTTGCCTCTCTCTCTCTAACTTTTGCTGTTTGTGGTGTCGTGTAAATACTGTTGTTACATAATTTCTCTATGACTTGACCATAAAAAGAAGTATTTGGGTTCGGGAGGGAATGGAAATAAGGAACACGAGAGGGAAAGAAGGGAGGACTACGTTAGCTAACGTAGTAAAAGTATTCTACCTGGGGTATAGCCTCAGTACATTTCTTCTTAACAAACGTCAAGCCTGCATCAACGTAGCTGTCAAACAGATTCATTAAGTATTCCTAGAAAGAAACACGCGCACAGTTAACCATTATAGAGAAAAAAGATGATAATTGTAGTCAGTTACAAGTATTAACTTCTGACATGCGATAAGATAAGAATATTGGCGAAATTATGAGCCATACCTGGGTCTCTGGTTTAAATTTGCCTCCAACTCTCTGCATCCAGGATGTGACGTAAGGCATCCAACCCAGTTGACCTGGATCCACGTAAACCATACCACATCTTAAATGAATAGACAACAATCACCATCATCACCACCATCACCACCACCATCACCACCACCATCATCATCACCACCACCATAATTTTAACATCATCACGACTATCACCATTACCATCATCATCATCATCATCACCATCATCACCACCACCATCACCACCATCTTACCTGCTTACAGTTGCTGGTGATGCTACGGCAAGATCTTGTACTTCAAACAACATATGTATAGTAGCGTTCAGTTTAATACGTTCACTGTTTGCTAAACATAACATTTTATTATCATCAAGAACAGTATTCATATTCTCAATCCACAATGCATCAACTGGACCATCACACACGATCCATTTATGATCTTCAGACGTGTCCTGAAAACACCAAAATTAATAACAACAAATTACAAGAGTAAATGATAACAAGGCCAAGCAAAAAATATTTGCGGCCAGTTTTCCTAACTGTAGAAAATTATTCTGATGAAGGCCTCCATTCGAAACGTATTCCTAGCAGTTTACCATCTTTTCACTTTGCTCTATCTAAAACACTGCCTGCACAACACTCTACATTTTACTCTGATGAAGGGCTCCGCTTGAAACGTCAGTATTCCGCATTCAAAACTATTCTCAGCAGTTTATCATCTTTTCATTTTGCTCTATCTAAACCACTGCCCAGGTAGCAATCTAATTTTTTTACACTGTGAAAGATGTAAGTGATTAAAAGTTACTTGTATTAGTAGTACCTGCACACACTGACGGACAGTTAAAGCCATTAAACCATCTTGCCATTCCAATGTTAGTTTGTTTATTTCACCATAAAGTTCTCCCATACTGATCG
>OZ036004.1:6037883-6045383 GCA_964035015.1 Corallium rubrum
TTAATCAATGTTAATCAATGTTAATTAGTGTTAATTAATGTTGTTGTTAATGCTATTGTTAATATTCATTAAATTGTAATTGCTTCTGCTGTTGTTAATGTTGTTGTCGCTGTTATTGCTGCTGTTGTCGTTGTTGTTGTTGTTGTTGTTGTTATTGTTGTTGTTGTTGTTAGCAAAACGTGTGAAAAAGTCACCTGGTTGTGTGGCAGCTCTCATAGCGTTTGGAAGTCTGGCAACTTTCCTCATTATTTCTTTCCAAGACTTATCTACCGTCATAAACATTTTAGCTTCAGCAGGCAGTTGTCTTTGTATGTCTGGTGCGCTGAAGATACTTTCTAGATACAACCAGTTACGTTGACACGTCAACCATTCATCCTAAAGAGGAGACAATGAAATACAAATTATTAAATTAACATTAGTTAAATAATTTAATTAACATTAAATTAAAATTAGCAGGTAGTTCAAGCTAGAAAGTGTTGTAAAATAACTTTTAATTGTATAAAGTTGGTGTTGGTCGCAGTTCTGTCGATGGTGTAGTTGGCTGTAGAGATGGTGGTAGTAGTACCTACAATGTTGATGTTGGTGTTAGTGACAGCTGTGGTGGTTGGGTAATTGGTTGCAGTTGCCGTGGTTGTAGTGAGAGTTGGTGTTAGTGACAGCCGTGGTGGTAGGGTAATTGGTTGCAGTTGCCGTGGTTGTAGTGAGAGTTGGTGTTAGTGACAGTTGTGGTGGTTGGGTAATTGGTTGTAGTAGCTGTGGTTGTAGTGAGAGTTGGTGTTAGTGACAGTTGTGGTGGTTGGGTAATTGGTTGTAGTAGCCGTGGTTGTAGTGAGAGTTGGTGTTAGTGACAGTTGTGGTGGTTGGGTAATTGGTTGTAGTAGCTGTGGTTGTAGTGAGAGTTGGTGTTAGTGACAGTTGTGGTGGTTGGGTAATTGGTTGTAGTAGCTGTGGTTGTAGTGAGAGTTGGTGTTAGTGACAGTTGTGGTGGTTGGGTAATTGGTTGCAGTTGCCGTGGTTGTAGTGAGAGTTGGTGTTAGTGACAGTTGTGGTGGTTGGGTAATTGGTTGTAGTAGCTGTGGTTGTAGTGAGAGTTGGTGTTAGTGACAGTTGTGGTGGTTGGGTAATTGGTTGTAGTAGCTGTGGTTGTAGTGAGAGTTGGTGTTAGTGACAGCTGTGGTGGTTGGGTAATTGGTTGTAGTAGCTGTGGTTGTAGTGAGAGTTGGTGTTAGTGACAGTTGTGGTGGTTGGGTAATTGGTTGTAGTAGCTGTGGTTGTAGTGAGAGTTGGTGTTAGTGACAGTTGTGGTGGTTGGGTAATCGGTTGTAGTAGCTGTGGTTGTAGTGAGAGTTGGTGTTAGTGACAGTTGTGGTGGTTGGGTAATTGGTTGTAGTAGCTGTGGTTGTAGTGAGAGTTGGTGTTAGTGACAGCCGTGGTGGTAGGGTAATTGGTTGCAGTTGCCGTGGTTGTAGTGAGAGTTGGTGTTAGTGACAGTTGTGGTGGTTGGGTAATTGGTTGTAGTAGCTGTGGTTGTAGTGAGAGTTGGTGTTAGTGACAGTTGTGGTGGTTGGGTAATTGGTTGTAGTAGCCGTGGTTGTAGTGAGAGTTGGTGTCAGTGACAGTTGTGGTGGTTGGGTAATTGGTTGTAGTAGCTGTGATTGTAGTGAGAGTTGGTGTTAGTGACAGTTGTGGTGGTTGGGTAATTGGTTGTAGTAGCCGTGGTTGTAGTGAGAGTTGGTGTTAGTGACAGTTGTGGTGGTTGGGTAATTGGTTGTAGTAGCTGTGGTTGTAGTGAGAGTTGGTGTTAGTGACAGTTGTGGTGGTTGGGTAATTGGTTGTAGTAGCTGTGGTTGTAGTGAGAGTTGGTGTTAGTGACAGTTGTGGTGGTTGGGTAATTGGTTGCAGTTGCCGTGGTTGTAGTGAGAGTTGGTGTTAGTGACAGTTGTGGTGGTTGGGTAATTGGTTGTAGTAGCTGTGGTTGTAGTGAGAGTTGGTGTTAGTGACAGTTGTGGTGGTTGGGTAATTGGTTGTAGTAGCTGTGGTTGTAGTGAGAGTTGGTGTTAGTGACAGCTGTGGTGGTTGGGTAATTGGTTGTAGTAGCTGTGGTTGTAGTGAGAGTTGGTGTTAGTGACAGTTGTGGTGGTTGGGTAATTGGTTGTAGTAGCTGTGGTTGTAGTGAGAGTTGGTGTTAGTGACAGTTGTGGTGGTTGGGTAATCGGTTGTAGTAGCTGTGGTTGTAGTGAGAGTTGGTGTTAGTGACAGTTGTGGTGGTTGGGTAATTGGTTGTAGTAGCTGTGGTTGTAGTGAGAGTTGGTGTTAGTGACAGTTGTGGTGGTTGGGTAATTGGTTGTAGTAGCTGTGGTTGTAGTGAGAGTTAGTGTTAGTGACAGTTGTGGTGGTAGGGTAATTGGTTGTAGTAGCTGTGGTTGTAGTGAGAGTTGGTGTTAGTGACAGTTGTGTTGGTAATCGTAGTGTTGCTGGTAGGCTAGTACTTTAATACAACTGCATTCACATTTCTTACTTACCAGTGTTTCACTAAACAGTGACAGTTGTCTCACCCATTCCTCAACTCGTGGTTTAATTGGTCCAACATGACGTGACCCAGCAATGGTTGAAATGTTAACCTGGAATAAAATATTTAAAAAACGTCTTTTGTACATGCAGTGCCACGTTAAAACGTATTTAGTTTGTTATATACGGTAAATAAATTCTTCAATGAGAAAAGGTTACTATGTTTCTCCTAGTTTAGCAGAAAGTTTTCACGTAATTAAAGCAAGCGATGATACTTTACCTGACTGTCATCAAGTAGAACCTGAATATCATCGACTCCACCCAAAATAAATACATCTTTAGAATCACGATGAGGAAGAACTACAAACTCTGTTGTCTTCCAAGCATCTTCCACCTTTAAAACGAAATAGAAATGACTCGTTCTACTATTTAAAACTTGAGCAGCAGTGTTTTATCAAATTTAAAACACGGGACGATTGTTTTAGATCTGATAAAACATGTACTGAAAATGCTTTCAATAGCTTAAAAAACGAACCATTTGGTATAAGGTCATTGGCGTAGTAATTTTGAAAAACAACGTTGTCTACGGCGAGAAAATCAAAGCTAAAGTTTTATGTAAATCAGAAGAATTTTTTTTATCAGATATGAAACCACGGACATGGTGCTGATTTCCTTTGTGTTTTCCTCATGAATTATTAATGAGTTTTTGAAAATCAGTTGAAAACTGGTTTTGAAATCACAGGGTTACAAAACCACAACTTTTCTCTTATTTTCTGATTTTATATAACGCCAAAAAAGTTACCAAATTTAAACATACCTTTTTCAATAGAGTTTCCAAAGATGCCTCGCTAGAAGCCTGTCCCGAAATTTCTTGAATAGACTCAGTGTGGTCAAATGCAGCGATATTTTCCAGTAATCCTAATGTTAATGGTTCATCTTCTTGAAATGAGTGTTCTAAAACTTGATGTATGGCGTCCCAATGACGTTGTTTCAACGCGGGATTTCTTAAATCTGATATCACTGGAAGCTATAAGTGAATTGAAATTAAAAGAACGGAAAGTGTTAATCTAATTTAATTTAATTTAATTTAATTTAATTTAATTTAATTTAATTTAATTTAATTTAATTTAATTTAATTTAATTTAATTTAATTTAATTTAGAAAACAACGTCTATTAAAGCCGAGTAAATTAAAGCTAAAGTTTATGTAAATAAGGAGGATTCTTTATCATTGTAGTAAAATAAACCAAAGTTAATTGGACTGACCTTGTGTCGCATTCTGTCGACTTTTCCACGTAATTGAGGTACAACAGCATTAGGAGGCAGTCCTTTCTCCAGTTGTAGAACAACCTTATGGTACTTCATTACTTGGTTGGTCAACGCTTCTGGATCTATAGTTTCGAACAACGCCTGCAAGAGAAACAAGAATTAGTCAGGAAGTCATTTCTGGACAACTAAACTAACTTTATTTATACAGGACAATCCTTTCAGTGATATCTAAACTGTTCTTCCTATAAAGGCCACGTCTCATTGGTCCAGTGTTACTACACGAGCTAACCAGAGTAAACTAACTTTATTTATACTGCATTAAAGAAATACCAAATGGTTTTCCGTGTTTGGATACTCTGATCCAAACACGCGGGAAATTGCAAGGCTGGAGAAAAGCGTAATAGCAATTTCTCAAGTGTTTGGATAAGAGATCTCCAAACACGGGAAAGACCATTTGGTATTTTTTTTATAAAATAATCGCAAGTGAATATGAGATATTGTCCGACATTTTCAAAAAATCATTTTTGCGGGAATTTTCCGTGTTTGGATACTCTGATCCAAACACGGCAATTGATCAATCAGGGCTCGCGTAGTATACATGTTATTTTATAAAACTCTATCAGTCAAAAAGTCTAAACTGTTCTCTCCAGAGGTCCACTGAGTAAAAAAACAAGAATAACATCGTCTTCTTACATCCATCCAGTCTTGATTGATAACGTCCCATTCTACTGAAGAATCCCAAAGAGTTTGTTTTAGTTTGAGCTCAGCATGAGTCTCTTCAAGCTCTTCAAACTTCGTTACTTCCACCTAAAAAAAAGGAAAGAAATTCAAAGGTTACCACAAAACTACGTGAATGCTTAAGTTTCAAAGCGCGTATTTTCGAAAGTCCAGACAGGTTAATTTCGGAGTGTTCATTGTGGAAGGTTTACAATGTCAGAACAAAGTAATCTACTCAATGTGTCGACCCTAAACCTATCACACGTGCTCGTTTGTATATATATATATATATATATATATATATATATATATATATATATATATATATATAGCACGTGTGATTTTGTTCACGGAATGTCGGAAAGTGCTCAATACCACAAAGGTAACAGATTTGCCTGAAGATCGCCCCGCGTGAAACTGACAGTTGCAACACTCAACATTTTGAGGTAAGCACTATATATATATATATATATATATATATATATATATATATATATATATATATATATATATATATATATGTATGTAATGTTTACAACACGAGTTGTTGCCGTGTTGTATTGAATACACAATCACGAGCCGAAGGCGAGTGATTGTATATTCAATACAACAAGGACGCGAGTGTTGTAAACAACTTGTGAAATGAATAAATAGTAAAAATCCCTTTGGATATTGAGATGCTAATTAGTTACAAGCACTAGTGGTTGTATCAGAAGAGTATACATCCACTAGTGGTTGTAACTAATTAGCATCATTGGTTTTAGTTTGTATGGGGTTTACAGGGGTATACATGTGACGTAATTTCTGAAATTGGATTGGCTGCAAAACTCATGAATTAGTAATGAATTTCACAAATATATATATATATATATATATATATATATTAACAACTGCATCGCTTTGTGGGTAATGGGTGCCTGGGTCATCCAGGGGCTTCCACTTCCAAAGCCAGCCCCTAGATACAATACCGCTCTCATGGCTGGCCAATCCCCGCAACCCAGCCATGAGCCCCCACACCAGACCGAGGCACCCGTCACACTGACTAGGTCAGTGGAAAAAAATAAAAAAATAAATAAATAAATGAAAAATAATAATAAAAAAAAAAGAAGAAAAATGATCCAGTACAAACCCCAATTCAAACACGCCACGCTAGAGGTAATCCCACAACCTGAGAACACACGTTTGCGCATGCCCTAGAAACCACTGACCTTGCCAACCGCCACGTATGCGCATGCTGATATGCTGGAACTCGCTAACCATACTACCACCACGCTAACCGCTCTTTGTTGTTAACTTACTTAAATTGCATTTAACTGCATTATATATATATATATATATATATATATATATATATATATATATATATCATCCACTTACTTTGAAGTTTTTCTGATATGATTTATACATGAACGCTCTTTTCTGTAGCTCGTCCATTTTATCTTGAAGCTGTTTCAGGAACTCGACTACTTTTTCTGATTCAGACGATGGATCAAGAATGATAGGATTCTAAGTTAAAATATAAATTGCACAAAATATTATATTAGATCATGAAATCACGCAATGCAATGCACCGCACCGACGTAACGCAAAACTCAACGCATTTTATTTAAACTTAGAAGTTAACCTGTGCTTCTTGCTTTATAGATTTTACTTCTTTTCCAAGCAATGCAATGTCTTTGTCTAAACGAGTACAGAATTTATCAAGATTTTGATCTCTTTCAGCCAAAGCTTTATCAATAGCGCTACGAACCAACGAAACGGCGTTGTTCAGAGTCTAAAAGAAAAATACATATTAATATATTAATATGGTGTGGTGTAGTATGGTGTGGTATTGCATGGTATGGAGGTGGGTGGAGTGGGGGAGCACTATGGTATGGTATGGTGTGGTGTGGTATGGTGTGATATGATATGGTATGATGTGGTATGGTATGGTATGGTGTGGTATGGCGTGGTATGGTATGTGGTATGGTATGGTATGGTGTGGTGTGGTATGGTGTGATATATGGCATGATGTGGTATGGTGTGGTATGGCGTGGTATGGTATGATGTGGTGTGGTATGGTGTGGCATGGTGTGGTATGGTGTAGTATGGTGTGGTATGGTATGGTATGGTATATGGTATGGTATGGTATATGGTATGGTATGGTATGGTGTGGTGTGGTATGGTGTGATATGATATGGTATGTGGTATGGTGTGGTATAGTATGATGTGGTATGATGTGGTATGATGTGGTGTGGTATAGTATGGTATGGTATGGTATGGTATGGTATGGTATGGTATGGTATGGAATGGTATGGTATGGTGTGGTATGGTGTGATATAGTATGGTATGATGTGGTAATCACCTGATACACAGCCAGATCTTCTGGAGGGGTGGGAACATTGTAATTTTCAATTAAGTTATACAGTTCTTTGGCAGTGGTACAATCCAATTCAATATCGTCAATCTAAAAGAAAACGTTTAATTAAATTAAACAATAAAGTAAGCATGGTATTCTAGGAGTCAAGTCAGAAATAATTATGTACGGCTACCTGTTCCTGTATTTCATCTAAGAATGTCAGACTATCAACATAGTCCTCAGTGGTTGAAGGAACGATCTCCAACTTGAACTGTGAATCTTGACAAAATTCAACCAGACGATCTACGCGTTTTTTTGCAAGCTGTGGTAAGATCTCGTGAATCACCTAACAAACAAGCAATCAGAAAATATTAATAGTTCTCGTATTACAAAAATGACGTCATTACTCTCGGATTTTATGCCGCCATTTGGAGTTTGTGTAGCTGCTCCAGATTAAAATGCAGCAAAATTATTTTTGCCAATTTCAACATCATATCGTTAATTTTGATTTTGTAAAAAATATTTTCCGAAATAAAGTACTTGCCAAAACTAAAATCAAACTCAAAATGGCGTCATAAAACGCCAGAATAGATATCATAAAACTATTTTAAAGAAATTCATTTCTTGACTGAAGTTTTCCTTTAAGATTGAAATCACCATTGAGTACTT
>OZ036004.1:6050383-6117883 GCA_964035015.1 Corallium rubrum
TCAATTAACTACAGTACATTAGAAACTCCCTCAAAATCTTACAAAAATAAGCCTTCCTAAAAATGAGCCCAAAAAATTGCAAAAAAAAAACATGACAGAAGCATGCATACAGACTGTGGATGCCAAGAGAGTAATATTACAGCCAGTAAGCCAATACTTACAGGATTTACAATAAAAAGATTGTCCTGAAGTTTGTTTTTGCAAATTGAAATTTTCCTAATTAAAACAAAATGGAAAATATAATTAGCAATTAAGTTATATGCCAAATAATTGATATTAATATAACATTTTAATTAACCCACTCACTGCTAAATTAACACTCAAGTACCATATTTTACTCTGGGCATGGAGTACTTCGCCCACTCCATATGCCTGCACCTCCCACAGAGCCTGCATCATGCTTCAGACTTTAAATTTACTCTGGCTAAATACCACACAATTTTACTTGTCATAACTGAGCAGGCAACTTACTTTGATCTGACATTCTTCCTCCACACTGCAAATGCTTTCCAAATTCGAAAATTTGCAAATGTTTTTATCTTGACAAGTTGTTTATAATCTTGATATTCTTTAGCCCATCTTTTAAGAGATGTAAATTCTGCCTCCAGGTTACTGACATGAGTGACACCTTCATTACTTATTGTGTAGTAGTCAGCTTTATTGATCTCAGAATGGTTGACAATCCTAAATTAAATTAAATTAAATTAAATTAAATTAAATTAAATTAAATTAAATTAAATTAAATTAAATTAAATTAAATTAAACTAAATTAAATTAAATTAAATTAAATTAAATTAAATTAAATTAAATTAAATTAAATTAAATTAAATTAAATATATTTTTATTATATATATTATATATATTACTGTATATATATTATATATATTATATATATACTACATAATAAAAAGGGCCTAACGAAAGAGGTGGGGAAGACTCTGAAAATGCCATTTCCAATGATCTAGAGACTCCAAATTTTTACCACTCGGTGCCAATCATGGTTGCACCTCGTAGGAGTCGGCCCGCCTAAGTTTATCAAGCTTCCTATGCCCCTGGGCAATATTACACACTGATATAGCAATTGTTACAATATGTAGTAGTGTAATTGAGTTCCTGCAACTGGCTGTGTTTTCATTTTTTATCTCTACATTTTTTACTATATATATATGTTTTTTTTTGTCTTTCTTAAGTTTTAACTCTATTATGGATTAGGGTAATCATTATAGGGTTTGGGTTAGAATTAGGGTCAGGATTAGAATCATTTAATAAAAATTAACTGTAAAGACATGAATACCATCCCAGTCTCTACTGTCTACATTCAACCTATATTCGTTGTCTGAGGCCCCTGAATGCAAATTCCCTAAGGGCCCCCTGCAGCTCCATTACCCCATTGACCTTCCCATCTATTATAGACTTTTTAAAATTAGTATATATTGTACACATGCATGTCCCTAAAAAGCTTACCGTAGATTATAAGGATTGTATTCAATCGATGCTCTGTCCACAGCAGGACTCATATACAGAAAACCAATTTTTGGATTTGACTTGACAAGTTCTACAAAATCAAGTGGGTCTTGAACTCTTTTTTGTTCAGGCTCCTGACTTTCAAGGAAAGTAACACGTCCTGATGAATGCTTTCCACTGCTAGATCTTCGATCAAAGTTGCGCTGTTTTTCCAGTAAGTTACCAGGTAACGTTGGCAAAGGTGATGTTGTTCGAGTCACTGGTTCAATAATGGTTGCTCTTTGACATTGTTTTTTACCAGGAGTTTCCTCTTTTTGAGGTTTTCTGACATTATTATTTGTTTCTGGTTTCTGAGCATGTTTACGTTTCTGATAGGCTCCCAAATTAGGCTGGAAATTACATAAAATAAAATATGAATATATAATATGTATATATATATATATGTATACAGTATCACTTTGAAAACGGGGAAATGCCCTGAAACGTTGGTTTAATAAAGTAAAATTATAGTATTTTGAAGTTTGGTTAATTTATAAATGAGTTCTTACTTCGGAGAGGGAGGGTTCGTGATTTATCCATCTCTCTCTGTCTCTCTGTCTCTCTGTCTCTCTCTCTCTCTCTCTCTCTCTCTCTCTCTCTCTCTCTCTCTCTCTCTCTCTCTCTCTCTCTCTCTCTCTCTCTCTCTCTCTCTCTCTCTCTCTCTCTCTCTCTCTCTCTCTCTCTCTCTCTCTCTCTCTCTATCTATCTCTATCTCTCTCTCTCTTTATATTTTATATATATATTATTTTTTTTACTCTATTACAGTAAACTTTAAAACTGTACATACCAGTGGTTCTAATTTTCCAACAGTTGGAGCATTCTGTCAAAATATTAAAAAGAATTAAGAGTCTTATCCATTAACTACCAACTTACGTGTACAGACATTACAGTACATGTAACATGTTAATATAGTAATATACTTATTTTGTATATCTTTATAGTAATATATATGCCTTATATTTGACAAAACCCAAAGCCATCATTTCAAGACGGCTAATAACTGTTTAATTACAATAATGAAAACTGTGATTTTCAACGTTTCAAGTCAAAACATTTAAGTTACCTTTCTTCTCTGAGTGGCAGTAATGCCAGAAAATTTCAAAGCCTTTGGGTTCTGTTCGAGTTGAGGTTTGGCAAATAAGCGCGCTTTTAGCTTAGCTTCATCAATACCAGGTAGGTTCATTTTCTCTTCATTATGTCGTTGAATATTAGATACAAAATTAGCCATATTCAACGTGAAATGATCTTTCTTCTTCAGCCATTTCTCTCTGGCTTCAAAACCTTGAAATCATCGCGTTACTATGCCAACCGTTGTCGTATATATAACGCGAGAAGACTGGGACCAAGAGTTATATTTAGAATAATTAAAAATTTAAATGATGCAGTTAACTTCAAGTTTTTTTGACAGTTTTTGTAGGCAAAAACGAAAGTAAAAACGCAGTGATATGCAATATAGCATTCATTTTCTTTTTTAAACTTTTTATTATTAGAGAACATTTAGTAGAAGCTGGGATAATTTTCCGAATGCGCCGACCAAAACAGCAACGTATGAAAAGATGGTAAACTGGCGAGAACAGTTTTAGCCGTGTTCACACGGCCAAAATTTAAGCACGCTTAAGTTAAGCGTGCTTAAAATGCGCCACCTTGGTGCGTTTACACGATCATTTAATAATCCCATACTAAAACACGTACACCATTAATTAATTCTTTGAACGTTTTCATGGCGATAAAGTAATATAAATAAGTTTTGTGGAAACACCACGTAAACTATTTCTTTGCTAAGCTTTCGGCCTGTTGACTCAGGCCTTCATCAGAGCAATGACAACAAGTTGTAAGAAATAGTTTACGTGGTGTTTCCACAAAACTTATTTATATTACGTACACCATTATTCAACATGGCTGACGAGCTATATTTTTGGTTTTGGAAGCTTCGTATGGGTAGCGTGCGTTAAAGAACAACGAAAGACATCGGTACACGAGAAAGAGTAATAGCTAAAAGAAAGAAAGAAACAAAGCAACAAAGAATAGCGAGATGGAAGCTTCTACAGCAGGGAAAAAAATGCACTTTATCGTATTAATAACAACGTATTAATAGCAAGCGTTTTTCAATCCCGTTGCGTTTACACGGCCAAGTTAAGCGCGATTAACTGATCGTGCTCAGTTTAATCCACCACCTTGAGGTGGTGCAAACTAATCGCGATTAATTTACGCCGATCTGTTTACACGGACATTTTAAGCCCGCTTAAAGTCACATGTGGCTCAGATCTCGCTTAAATTTTGACCGTGTAAACAGGGCTTTAGATAACGAAATACTGACGTTTCGAGCAGAGAATTTCATCAGTGTGAAATGTGGGACTCCGCTTGAAAGGTCAGTATTTCGTTTTTAAACTATTCCCGGCAGTTTGCCACCTTTTCACTTTCCTCTATCCAAAACACTGCCTGACGCAAAAAAATCTTGTCAAGAAAATATTTTGAACGCTTGAAGTTCTATCATCTATGTGTGGTAATTTACTAAAACTTACAATGTCCAGTCAGTCGTAAAATTCTTAGAAAAACAAGACACAAACGATTTGGAGTAATTATACTAGAATATGATTGCAATGTGTGTTTGCATGCGTTTTCGTTTTCATTTTGGAATTGGTTGAAAAGTTTTTATCATGCTGTGCAGGGAAACATTTATGTGTCAAGTTTCGTATTTTCAATCTCCAAGCAGCTTAGTTGCGCAAAGTGTGTTCACGCTGAAAGAACTGTAAGCTGCGTAGTAAGACGACAATGGCTGACGAGAAAGCACGAGTAAGTAAAATCAATTCTTTGTAAGTTTGCTTACTGGTCACAAATTGTAATGGAAGCGAGAATTCAGTGCGGAAACACCATGTTCATTATTTCTAGCTTTCGATCTCAGGCTTGGCCAAACACTTTCAACATTTCATTCAACATCGTTCAACATTGTTGAATTCAACCGTGATTCAACATGTCGTTGAAAGCGTTTGGCTACCTCTGTTGAATAACTTGAACGTTGTTGAGTGATCAGTGTTGAACGAAATTTGAACATGTTCAAATTTTCGTTCAACACGCGTTCACTACAATGTTGAACGATGTTGAATGAAATGTTGAAAGCGTTTGGCCAGGTCAACAGATCGAAAACTCAATGTAAAACGTAGTCAGGTTTTCACAAATTCTCGCTTTGCATCGCTTGTATTCCGTGAAATCATACACGATATGAAGATGCAGCCGATATGGTTTATTTAAATTGTATATTTTTTTCTATAATAAACTCTGGTCTTTATATTGGTTGTTTTAGTTTTGTAGTTGCCAAAATACTTGTCAGAAAGGTACTGGGCTTAAGCGAGTTGGTTGTCCTTGCCGTGATAAAAGTATGTTTTGCACAGACCAGTGTTCTTGTGGTACAACAAAGTCTTCTTGTAAAAATAAGGAATCTTGTCTAAAGACGCTTACTAAAGTTGAATCTGAGAGTGCAAGGAAAAGGAAAACTCCTTCTGGAAACAGCCCAACGACCACGGGAATACCAAAGCAACTTACGGTGAGCCAATGGTTGCCCGAATGTTTGTTTGAGATCAGTTTGTCTCAAGTGCAACTCCGCCCGGAGTTTACTTGCTGACCTTCGCTGTTGTACTTAACAGCTTTACTATGCGGATTTTCATCGTTCTTTTATTTAATTTTTCTTTTGATCTAAAACTATTTTTTTGTTGTTTTTATTTTCTTTTTGTTTTCCCTCTTACACGCTGTCGCGGCTACCCTTGCCACTTCTCTTAAATTTTAGTATGTATGTATATATGTGTGAATGTTTGTCAGTCGTTAAATTATGTTAAATCACAGTTATACCTTTAGTTTTCATTTAAGAATGCCAATATTATTTCGATTTCACTCTTGTGTTTTCTGTTTTATTGTAATAAACCACTGCATTGCTTGCAGGTGCGTACACCAGAAACTGATTACTTGCAAGATCCTAGAAAGAACAAGACACCTGTCATTGCTAATAATGCAAACACAACACGTAAACCAACTGACACAGGTAAAATACTGTTGTAGTTTTCAGAACTGCTTTGCATGGTGAAGAATGTTATAATTAACTCGGTTTTGCGGATACAACCATGTGAAATATAGTGTGTATACTAAGGATTTTGGGTGAAGGAAAATTCGAGTGTAGAATATCAAGCTCTCGGCAACGCCCTCCGTGGCTCAGTCAGAGCATTGCACTAGAATCGCAAAGTCGTGGGTTCAATTCCTGACGGAAGGCCTGTGTAGTTGCATTTTTCGCAACTGGTCCCGGTTTGGTCTTAAAATGTATATATTCTACACTCGAATTTTCCTTCACCCAAAATCCTTAGTACGTGCTATGTAATCGAGTGAAATGCCCAATATTACTTATAATATACATGTGAAATATAGTTCTTCTGCTGCAGTTTCGTCCTGTGTTGCGCAGTTACTCAGGAAACAAGCATCACTCATCTGCACCGAAAGCAATTATTTCTCACGTAGGATTAGGAGATCCACAAGCACCGTACCATGCCCCATTTCGTTTGTTTTGCTGTAGAAGCTGTCGTAAGTTCAACTCAGAGAAGAACTCAGAGCTCTAGACAGGACTCCAACCCACAACCTTCCGAATGCCAGCTGGACGCTCTCACCATTGAGCCATTGGAACTCAGATGCTAGACCCGGAGGTTGTTTTCGATATTAGAGACATTAAGATACCCCGGGTTTGGTTTACGGGTACGGCTACTGCCATTTTTGTTTACTCGTAATATCTACCTGTTTTCCCGTGGTAGTTCATGGTCTACCCGTACATACGAGTACGGGTACGGGTAGATTATACCCGTACCCGTAAAGCTAATCTGGGGTATCTTAAGGTATACTGCCATTTTTGTTTACCCGTAATAGAGACCCGTACACGTAAACCGAACCCGGGGTATCTTAGGTCACGTCCACACGTATACGTTTTCCTAGCGTTTTCATATTGTTTCAGGTAATGAGACCATTGTGTTCTGCTCCCCTGAGGACCGACAACAATATAAAAACGTTACGCTACGAAAACGCATACGTGTGGACGTGGTCTTAATTGAGGTCTCTATTTAAGCCTGGTTCTCATATGTCGCCGATGGACGGCGATCATCGGCGATTTGTGATTTAGATGCATGTTAATACCAACCTTGTCCCCAGGGTATTTTGCCTCCACGTTGGGAGGTCCCTGGCATCGGCTGGTCACGTGACACCCAGAATTTGGGGGTGTTTTGGCAAGAAAATTTATGCGGTCTTTGTGTTTCGTTTTTGTATAATACGTATACATGAATAATAAATAAGAAATATTTAACGCTCTGCCGAATCACTCATGTGAACCTTTATCATAAATACAACTGGCTAGCATTATTCATCATGATACTCCCCACGATTATCCAGGATACATTTAAATGTCGGGAAGAAACATATATCTAATGTTGTTTTTGACTTTAACCAAAGCTATCGTTACAATTCTTTGGATGAACTTCGCAGAGTGGATTTATTGCAATTCATATTTTGATGAATAAATTACACTGTATCTGAATTAATCAAGTTTTTAAACCGGCCAATCCGATTATAGAATCGACCAGCCGATGCCAGGGCCATTTTCGCCGACCTCCCAACGTGGAGGCAAAATGCCCTGGGGACGAGGTTGTGTTAATACGGGAAGTGCAGCAGCATGTTAAGTAATAAAGAACAATGCAAGAAAAGAAGTGCTTTTATTCTTTTACTTAACATGCATCTAAATCATGGGTCGGCGACGATCGGCGGGCGACGATTGGCGACATATGAGAACCAAGGCTTTATACGCCTGCATGGAAACTAGTCTCAGAGTTTTCTCTGAGACTAGTTTACGACAGATTGTACAGCAAATACAAACGAAAAAACTCTACTAACTCCAGCTGAAAATACTAACAACATATGATATATAAAGAATAAAACGTAATCCGAAAATCGTCATCTTGTGACTTGATATTCAAGTTAAAAACAAGATAAGACAAAATGAGAGGTAATATTTCGACTCTATTTCAAAGTCATTATCAAACCAATAGTTTACAAGCTTACTGAGTCCTATATATATACAATAATCACATACTTAATTACTTTTGAATTTTTCCTCTCATTTTTAGGTCATGTTCAAAAGCTAGGTGTTAGAAAGCCTGGTGGGAATAGAGTACGGAAAATTACAAATGGTTACGCGCTAATAATTCACAATATTGAGTTCTCAACTAGTAGACAGAGTAATCGTTATGGTTCAGAAAAAGACGTCGAGGCTATCAAGGAGTTCTGTGCAATTGCAGGTTTAAAGATCGATTCACGTTTGAAAACAGAAAATCTAACTGCCACTGAAATAGACGGAGTATGTCAGGAAAGTGCCAAAAATGATTTTAGTGATTACGATAGTTTGGTGTGTTTTATACTAAGTCATGGCAACGAAAATGGCATTATTGGAACGGATGGTACCACTATTGAAGTACATGAAATTGTCTCGAAGTTTATACAGAACAAGAGTTTAATTGATAAACCCAAGCTATTCTTCGTACAAGCTTGCCGAGGAAGTGGGCGTGTTCATGCAGATGGTGATAGCGTAACTAAACGTTTACAACTCCCTACATCATCAGATACCGTCATCGCTCACTCCACTATTAAAGGATGTATTTCATACAGGTTGCTTGATAAAGGTACTTGGTTTATTCAAACACTGATTGAGCAACTAAAGCTCTATGCACATGACATGCATTTAATGGATATTCTGACTCTTGTGAATGCTAAGATAGCAGAAAATGATCTCGAAGGTCATAGACAGATGCCTTGTCAAGTCTCTACACTTACTAAATTTGTATTCTTTAACGTTCCTGCGTCACCCACCACAAGCTAGTTAACCCTAGACTACCAGGCCTTTCCCTATAGGTCGTTTTCACATGACGTCGGCGGCCATATTGGTGGCGGCCATATGGGTGTACCATCTTTATCCTATGACAATAGACGCTTCCTGAATTCGCATCAATGACCACGAAACAATGGCTACAAGTCGAGTTTGGCAATGAGATCGTAATGCATTTACTGTTATACTTCATATCTATCCTCGATTTCAAGCAGTTGTTCGTGCTTACTGAAGCAAATTTGGGACAGGGACATAGCCAATGGGGGAGCCGGGTCCCCCCTTTTGATATAAAAACAACAGACATGTAACAACAAAACTGATGCAATATGAATTGTGTCAGGAAATAAACTGTAAACAGTGTATTCAATCTACTGAGTGTATGCATTTTGAGTATCTATGTGACGTTTGCGTGTTTTGAGTATTTTATATAACATTTCTTTACCTTTAGAGTTCGTAAAATCTTTCTCCAAAAGCCAGGAAATGGCATTTCAGCGACTCTTGATTTCAAAATTTCCCGGGGGAGCATGCCCCCGGACCCACCTAAACATTTATTTTGATTTCGGCTCCCCCCTTTCAAAATCCTGGCTACGTCCCTGATTCGGGAAGTGTCTATTTAGCTCTATTCTTATTCAAACATTTCGTATTGTTTAACCACCCCAATGTGGCCACCGATCACGTGAGTGAAAACGATCCATTGTCGAGTCAGTCGTTAGCCAAAGTAAAATACTAGAATAAGTGCATGGTGTTATTTGAAATTGTACTACTCTATCTAAACTATGAAGGACGTCCAAGTAAAAACATAGAAATGTAGACTGGAACTCCACGTTAAAGAAATAAAATGACAACACTTTATACTTCAATTTCTGTTTCAAGTTTACTTTTATCATACTTGGGAATAAATCAATTGGGAATTATTTCAATTGGGTAACTGCATATTGTGAAAGTATAACCGATTAAGGTTTGGGTTTTGGGCAGTTTTGAAGGTGGTAAACTTCTGAGATTAGTTTTGATAACGAAATACTGACGTTTCGAGCAGAGCCCTGGTTTAGGTCAATGTTATGTATAATTAATATCTAGGCTTCGCGTTCTGGGAATTATGGGCACGGAATAGTGATACAACCAGAAGTCCAACTCGAGTGAAAACTTGTCCGCATTTCTTCAATGCGCAGGCGCGATATTTTACGCCATCCTACGCCATCCTAGGAATCAAGATACGCGAGGCGACACATGCGGTTGGGCGTGGCCATGGGGTAGGTACTTCATGTTAGGTACATATAGTGGTTATATATATTTAATAGTATACGCCTATGACATATAGTGTACTTACATTATGAATATAGTGGTACTTACATTATAGTTGTTACATACTTATACTTTATTCTTTCCATGCTTTATATACTTTACCTGCTTTATATGCTTTATATGCTTTACCTGCTTTATATGCTTTACCTGCTTTACCTGCTTTATATGCTTTACCTGCTTTATATGCTTTATGTGCTTTATATGCTTTATATACTTTACCTGCTTTATATGCTTTATATGCTTTACCTGCTTTATATGCTTTATATGCATACTTTACCTGCTTTATATGCTTTACGTGATTTATATGCTTTATATGCATACTTTACCTGCTTTATATGCTTTACCTGCTTTATATGCTTTATATGCTTTACCTGCTTTATATGCTTTATATGCATACTTTACCTGCTTTATATGCTTTATATGCTTTACCTGCTTTATATGCTTTATATGCATACTTTACCTGCTTTATATGCTTTACCTGCTTTATATGCTTTATATGCTTTACCTGCTTTATATGCTTTATATGCTTTAACTGCTTTATATGCTTTACTAGCCTGTGCACAGCCTGAAATATCCCTGTATTACAGTCTGTGAAAACTCACGCGATAGCTTGTCGAACCCCCGCGAAGCTACCCAGATCTGAGTAGTAGATTCTTATTGGCCAAAGCAACATCAGGTTGACTTCCTCTCAAGAAATGATAAATTCAACATGGCCGAAAGTCCAAACTGTGAAAGTGCATTCGAGAAAGCGACCAGAGAAATGTGTACATAACGTTTTTGCAATTACAGCATTATTCGACAAACAAAAAGAGGCTTTACAGAGCTTCTTTTCAAAGCGTGATACACGTCACAGAGCCTGAAATAACGGAGCGGGAAATCACTGATATTTCAGTCTATACCGATCATGGCAGATATTATCTACAAGAGAGCAAGAGGCAGCAGCATAATGCTTGTTATATCTCCCCTAAAATCTCTTATGGAAGATCAAGTACGTGGATTAAAGAAGCTTAATATTTCAGCAGTGTGTGTAAAAGAATGATCAATGGCGAGTTTACCCATGTTTATGGCTTGGCTCGCTCGAGTGCTTGCTGACAATACATCAACATCAACATGGAGAGGTATTCTCTCAAGTAAGACATTTAAAGACTTCCTGGAGTGTGTTGCGGTCGATGAGACACATTGTATTAGCCAGTGGTAAGTAATTTTGTAAATATTATTGGGTCACTATTTATTTTAAGTATAAATAACTTTCACATTTACAGTATATATACATAAATGCTCTGATAACTTACTGTGCGAAATATTTAAGTTTGAGATAATTATTCAACATATTAATATACATATATCCCTATAAAAGTATATTCACTACAAAACGATTGCCTCTTGCGTTTCATATTTAGTTTGTTTTAGTCTCAGTGGGTCCATCTCACGAAATATCATCTAGCCTCTGATAGCAACTAGGCATTAATAGGATAATAGTATCCCTATTTATTTGAACCCCCTCTTTTAATATTAATATAGGGATAAAAATAATTGTCTGTAACCTCAGTGAAATGAGGTCTCTCATTCCTGAGAGTGTCCACTTAATTGTTGTAACAGCAACAGCTACAAAACAGTCTCACCTTGCAATATATGACAGCTTAAGGTTATGTAAACAAACTGCAATAGTATCTGAGAGCCCCCAATAGATCCAATATTTTCTACTGTGTTCAGTACATTAATAAAGACATTCCATTCCATTTATTATTTACTGATATCACAAAGGAAATTGAAACCAATTACGTGACAGCTAAGAGGACAATCATATTATCAGACAAAGAAACAATGTGGGCCTTTATACAGGGTACTCGAAGTCACTCTTAGAAGCAAATTTTAAAAGGGTCATCTGACAAGCCCACAAGGTGTCTTGTTGAAGTGTGTCATACTGGAACCCCAAATTCTGTTAAAAAGCACATTTCGAAGAATCTGTCAAAAAGTGATGGACACATCAGAATTCTAATCTCTACTATTACCTTTGGGATAGGTATAAATTGCCAGGATGTATGATGTATCAAACACTTTGGTCCATCGAGGAACATAGAGTGTTATGTGTATAAAGAACAAAGAATGACTTCAAATACCCTGTATAAAAGCCCACATTGTTTCCTTGTCTGACAATATATGATTGTCCTTCTTAGCTGTCATGTGATTGGTTTCAATTTCCTTTATGATAATAAATGGAATGGAATGTCTTTATTAATGTCCTGAACACAGTAGAAAATATTGGATCTGTACACCTTATTCAAAAATGGCCACCAAATTAGAATGCTTTTATGTGCATATAAATTAGCCCTTATGACCTTGTTTCAAAGTAAGAATTCTTTTGAATTTCCCACATGAAAACGAGTTCCTAAGGGCTAATTTATATGTGTATAAAAGAATTTTAATTCTGTGGCCATTTTTTAATAAGGTCTATTGGGGGCTCTCAGATACTATTGCAGTTTGTTTACATAACCTTAAGCTGTCATATATTGCAAGGTGAGACTGTTTTGTAGCTGTTGCTGTTACAACAATTAAGTGGACACTCTCAGGAATGAGAGACCTCATTTCACTGAGGTTACAGACAATTATTTTTATCCCTATATTAATATTAAAAGAGGGGGTTCAAATAAATAGGGATACTATTATCCTATTAATGCCTAGTTGCTATCAGAGGCTAGATGATATTTCGTGAGATGGACCCACTGAGACTAAAACAAACTAAATATGAAACGCAAGAGGCAATCGTTTTGTAGTGAATATACTTTTATAGGGATATATGTATATTAATATGTTGAATAATTATCTCAAACTTAAATATTTCGCACAGTAAGTTATCAGAGCATTTATGTTATATACTGTAAATGTGAAAGTTATTTATACTTAAAATAAATAGTGACCCAATAATATTTACAAAATTACTTACCACTGGCTAATACAATGTGTCTCATCGACCGCAACACACTCCAGGAAGTCTTTAAATGTCTTACTTGAGAGAATACCTCTCCATGTTGATGTTGATGTATTGTCAGCAAGCACTCGAGCGAGCCAAGCCATAAACATGGGTAAACTCGCCATTGATCATTCTTTTACACACACTGCTGAAATATTAAGCTTCTTTAATCCACGTACTTGATCTTCCATAAGAGATTTTAGGGGAGATATAACAAGCATTGTGCTGCTGCCTCTTGCTCTCTTGTAGATAATATCTGCCATGATCGGTATAGACTGAAATATCAGTGATTTCCCGCTCCGTTATTTCAGGCTCTGTGACGTGTATCACGCTTTGAAAAGAAGCTCTGTAAAGCCTCTTTTTGTTTGTCGAATAATGCTGTAATTGCAAAAACGTTATGTACACACTTCTCTGGTCGCTTTCTCGAATGCACTTTCACAGTTTGGACTTTCGGCCATGTTGAATTTATCATTTCTTGAGAGGAAGTGAAGCTGATCTTGCTTTGGCCAATCAGAATCTACTACTCAGATCTGGGTAGCTTCGCGGGGGTTCGACAAGCTATCGCGTGAGTTTTCACAGACTGTAATACAGGGATATTTCAGGCTGTGCACAGGCTAATGCTTTACCTGCTTTATATGCTTTATATGCTTTACCTGCTTTATATGCTTTATATGCTTTATATGCTTTATATGATTTACCTGCTTTATATGCTTTATAAGCTTTATATGCTTTACCTGCTTTACCTGCTTTATATGCTTTTTATGCTTTATATGCTTTATATGCTTTACCTGCTTTATATTCTTTATATGCTTTACCTGCTTTATATGCTTTATATGCTTTACCTGCTTTACCTGCTTTATATGCTTTATATGCTTTATATACTTTATATTCTTTATATGCTTTACCTGCTTTATATTCTTTATATGCTTTACCTGCTTTATATGCTTTATATATGTTTTATATGGTTTATATGCTTCCAAATAAATAGCAACAGTTGTTGCTATGGCAACAATGACATTTCAAAATGACTGCCAATTAACCTTCAAACTAATTTAATTCGAGAAAAACTTTGGTGACCCCCAATTTTTTTTTCATTACTGCCATTTGCAAGCCACCGTTAGGCGAGCGATTTTTTTCATGTTTGTTTACGTTTGAAAGTTGCATAAATCAAGTTTCGGCGTCAGTTCAAAGAAACCTGTCAAAACGACGCCGCAAGTTGATTGATTTGTTTTTAAACGTTCAATGTTTTCGTGTGAAACGTGCAACTTTCAAACGTAAACTGAAACATGAAAAAAATCGCTCGCCTAACGGTGGCTTGCAAATGGCAGTAAAACTTTCCTGGAAGTTTGAGTAATCAATAGGCCGATTTAAAAAAAATTCTGTAGAACGAATTTTTTTTAAAATCAACAAACATGATTTTTCCGAGAAAAAAATTATTCCTTCTACAGAATTTTTTTTAAATCGGCCTATGGTTACTCATACTTCAAGAAAGTATGAAGGTTTGAAGTTTAGTTTGAAGGGTCATTGTTGCCATTTGGTAACAGTTTTTGATTGTCAGACTGTTTAATTATGCATAACATTTAGTTTTATTATTTTTTGTAATTGTTTATGCACGTGTTTTGGACTCTCAAACTTGTATTTTCCATTTTTCAAGAAACTGTGTGGAGCCACCTTAAATACTGATTCGTCTGAGAAGCAACATATCAAACACTCGAAAGAGTGTTTCATCCGATAACCAAACCCAAGAAGTGGGTTGAAAAACGAGGCCTTAGGCCAAGTTTTTTAACCAACTTAGAGGTGTTTGTATATCGGATGAAACACTCTTCCTCGTGTTTGAACTATCACATAAAGCACAGCAAGCATGATATATAAAGCATATAAAGCATATAAAGCATGTAAAGCAGATAAACCAGATAAACCAGATAAAGCAGGTAAAGCAGGTAAAGCAGGTAAAGCAGGTAAAGCAGGTAAAGCAGGTAAAGCATATAAAGCATATAAAGCATATAAAGCATATAAAGCATATAAAGCAGGTAAAGCAGGTAAAGCAGATAAAGCAGGTAAAGCAGATAAAGCAGGTAAAGCATATAAAGCATATAAAGCATATAAAGCATATAAAGCATTTTAAGCAGATAAAGCATATAAAGCATATAAAGCATATAAAGCATATAAAGCAGGTAAAGCAGGTAAAGCAGGTAAAGCAGGTAAAGCAGGTAAAGCAGGTAAAGCAGGTAAAGCAGGTAAAGCAGATAAAGAAGGTAAAGCATATAAAGCAGATAAAGCAGGTAAAGCATATAAAGCATATAAAGCAGGTAAAGCATATAAAGCATATAAAGCAGGTAGAGCAGATGAAGCATATAAAGCATATAAAGCATATAAAGCATATAAAGCATATAAAGCAGGTAAAGCATATAAAGCAGGTAAAGCATATAAAGCATATAAAGCATATAAAGCAGGTAAAGTATATAAAGCATATAAAGCAGGTAAAGCATATAAAGCATATAAAGCATATAAATCAGGTAAAGCATATAAAGCATATAAAGCATATAAAGCATATAAAGCATATAAATCAGGTAAAGCATATAAAGCATATAAAGCAGGTAAAGCATATAAAGCATATAAAGCATATAAAGCATATAAAGCATATAAAGCATATAAAGCAGGTAAAGCATATAAAGCATATAAAGCAGGTAAAGCATATAAAGCATATAAAGCAGATAAAGCTTTTATAGCAGATAAAGCAGGTAAAGTATATAAAGCATGGAAAGAATAAAGTATAAGTATGTAACAACTATAATGTAAGTACCACTATATGTCATAAGCGTATACTATTAAATATATATATAATCACTATATGTACCCTAACATGAAGTACTCAATGGCCATGGCGGTCATGAGAAACGCGGGCTCTGAGAAGGAATTGAAATCGAAAGTGAGGCTTAAACGTTTGGTATTTGTCCGAAAAAGTTTTAAAGGATGTCAGGCCCTAAATTTAACGTAAATATTGGTGATGGAAGTAGATCTGTCGTCATCGGAGATGATACGCTGGTTAATATAAGAGAAGGTGAAAGAGGTGGTAGTATGCTATATTAATATCGTGTTATATAAATAAGTTTTGTGGAAACACCACGTAAACTATTTCTTTGCTAAGCTTTCGGCCTGTTGACTCAGGCCTTCATCAGAGCAATGACAACAAGTTGTTGGCTCACGTCATTTATAAACTAAGCAACTGATCAATTAAATCACGTAAGAATACAATGGCGTATCACGTTAATTTTATTAATTAGAAAACAAAATCAAGAATATAATATAAATAAGTTTTGTGGAAACACCACGTAAACTATTTCTTTGCTAAGCTTTCGGCCTGTTGACTCAGGCCTTCATCAGAGCAATGACAACAAGTTGTTGGCTCACGTCATTTATAAACTAAGCAACTGATCAATTAAATCACGTAAGAATACAATGGCGTATCACGTTAATTTTATTAATTAGAAAACAAAATCAAGAATGTTCTCCGAATAGGGCACGCCACGTGCTATTTAATGGCTGTCCCTCCTGAGAAATAGTGTGATGTTTGGCGATCTCAATGGATTCTCTAGTTCTTCGCGTGAAGTATTGCTTGTCGCTGGCTAAGAGTGATGACTCTTCCCACTTAACACGATGGTCATACGTCCAAGCGTGTTTGGCAACAGCAGACTTTTCTTGTTGCGCTTTTATGCAAGATGTCTTGTGTTCCTTCAGGCGAGTTGAGAGATTCCTTCCCGTTTCTCCGATGTACACCAAGCCACACTCACAAGGAATGCGATACACTCCAGGCTTAGATAAGCTATCCACTTCATCTTTATGTGTGAAAAGTACCTTGAACAATTTGTGTTGACTACTGTGAAATACCTTCATACCAGCACGATTTAGAATCCTCTCAATCTTGTGAGATGCTGGTCCGATATACGGAAGAGAAACTGAAGGTGGTTCTTGCTGGGGCTGTGTATTCGGCTCTGGATGTACCGAAGGAGTCATAGAAGCTTGAAACATCTTCCCAGGAAAACCGTTGTTAGTTAAAACCAACTTAAGGTGATCTAATTCTTCCTGAAGATGTTCTTCGTCACAAATTGTTCGCGCTCGATGAACGAGAGTTTTGCACACAGATGATTTAATACTTGGATGATGGAATGAAGTGTAGTTAAGGTATCTGTCAGTGTGTGTTGGTTTTCGATACACAGTATGACTTAAAGTCCCATCTGATTTAACGGAAAGCCAAACGTCCAAGAATGGGATAGATTTGTCTTGATTTCGCTTTTATGCAAGATGTCTTGTGTTCCTTCAGGCGAGTTGAGAGATTCCTTCCCGTTTCTCCGATGTACACCAAGCCACACTCACAAGGAATGCGATACACTCCAGGCTTAGATAAGCTATCCACTTCATCTTTATGTGTGAAAAGTACCTTGAATATCGTGTTATTAAAATATAAACAAGTCAATGACATACGTTTGCGACAGGAAAACTGAAACTACATCATCAAGAGAAGAAACTGCTTAATTCTGGTGCAGACAATTTATGGTGTTACAATGAGTAGATTTCCAGTAAAACGTTTTCAACTGTGCTACAATCAACTGTGCTACAATCAACTATGCTACAATTCCCTTCAACTCCATACTTGTTTAATTCCAAGAAGTAGCCATGTAACGTACTGTACATTAATACATGTATAACACAGATCTGGTATTACAAAAAGTGAAATTCTTTAAGGTCAGCCCACTTTACAGTCAACATGGAAATACCTTCCCACTTCTTCTGTAGTTGGTTGTGTATTACTGTATTTCTGTAGCCGCTACTGAGGCGTGAGGAATAGTCTAGTGATAAAAGTCGCCAATTCTTGATGTATATTCGTCTGTTGGTATCGATTTGGGATAAACATCCATTGTATTATGATTAAATGTCATTTAAAACTAAATTATACTATTTGTATACAGTTTTTAACAAAAAAATTCTCAGGTTTCTGTACGCTCCTTATGCTCCTTACCTGTTTTTACAAATGCGCAATATGTTCAATGGAGTTTACAGTCAAAAACTCAAAATCCTAAGGCACTTTAAGCTCTCTGCTCTTCACGGCTCTAGATTCTTCAAGGCTACAGAAATTATTCGCAACCAACTACAGAAGAAGTGGGCAGGCATAATTTCCATTTTGAATGTAAAACTAAACTTTTATTCACTAATCTTTATTTGATTCTTTGAATAGGTGCTGTTCAAGGTCCCCCAACTGTGAACATTCCATCAGGTAATAATTATGTGATGTGAACTCTGCTTCCTAAACTAAACACTCTCCTCCGCAGAGGCTTTTTTTTAATATTCCATAATGTCCGTAGCGAGAGTTCTCGAGAGTTATTTTGATTAGTAATATGAGCATTTTCACTCATTCTTATTTAATATTTTCTTAATGTCCGTAACGAGAGTTCTCGAGAGCTATTTTTTTGATTAGTAATATGACATTTTCACTCATTCTTACATGAAGTTTTACGTTAGGGGTTAGGGAGCATGTGGTACACATGGGGACACTAAGACAAAAACTTCATGTAAGAATGAGTGAAAATGTCATTGCTAATCAAAATGGCTCTCGAGAACTCTCGTTACGGACATTACAAAATATTAAATACGAATGAGTGAAAATGCTCATATTGCTAATCAAAACTCTCGTTACGGACATTACGGAATACTAAAAAAAGCCTCTGCGGAGGAGAGTGTAAACTAAAGGTTTGAAATTCTCCCTTTATGGTCAAAGTAAAATAACAAATTAAAGATGCTGGAAGAAAAATAGATTAGTCCAGTTAATTAGTTTCCTCCAAGAGATCCTCCTTTGGCAATCAAAATTATTTGATGTTCTATACATGTAGCTCCTGGGAGAGGTTCACTTCGTATGGCTACTGCCATTTTTGTTTACTCGTAATATCTACCTGTTTTCCCGTGGTAGATCATGGTCTACCCGTACATACGACTACGGGTATGGGTAGATTATACCCGTACACGTAAACTGAACCTGGGGTATCTTAGGTCACGTCCACACATATACATTTTCCTAGCATTTTGATATTGTTTCAGGTAATGAGACCATTGTTTTCTGCTCCCCTGAGGACCGACAACAATATAAAAATGTTACGCTACAAAAAACGCATACATGGACGTGGTCTTAATTGAGGTCTCTATTTAAGCCTGGTTCTCATATGTCACCGATGGATGCCAATCGTCGGCGATTTGTGATTTAGATGCATGTTAAAACAGGAAGTGCAGCAGCATGTTAAGTAATAAAGAACAATGCAAGAAAAGAAGTGCTTTTATTCTTTTACTTAACATCATCTAAATCATGGGTCGGCGACCATCAGCGGGCGACCATCGGCGACATATGAGAACCAAGGCTTTATACGCCTGCATGGAAACTAGTCTCAGAGTTTTCTCTGAGACTAGTTTATGACAGATTGTACAGCAAATACAAACGAAAAAACTTTACTAACTCCAATAGAAAATACTAACAACATATGATATATTGCATAAACTTAATTACTTTTGAATTTTTCCTCTCATTTTTAGGTCATGTTCAAAAGCTAGGTGTTAGAAAGCCTGGTGGGAATAGAGTATGGAAAATTACAAATGGTTACGTGCTAATAATTCACAATATTAAGTTCTCAACTAGTAGCCACAGTGATCGTTATGGTTCAGAAGAAGACGTCGAGGCTATCAAAGAGTTCTGTGCAATTGCAGGTTTAAAGATCGATTCACGTTTGAAAACAGAAAATCTAACTGCCACTGAAATAGACGGAGTATGTCAGGAAAGTGCCAAAAATGATTTTAGTGATTATGATAGTTTGGTGTGTTTTATACTAAGTCATGGCAATGAAAATGGCATTATTGGAACGGATGGTACCACTATTGAAGTAGAGAAAATTGTCTCGAAGTTTATACAGAACAAGAGTTTAATTGATAAACCCAAGGTATTCTTCGTACAAGCTTGTCGAGGAAGTGGGCGTGTTCAGGCAGATGGCGATAGCGTAACTAAACGTTTACAACTCCCTGCTTCATCAGATACCGTCATCGCTTACTCCACTATTAAAGGATGTATTTCATACAGGTTGCTTGATAAAGGTACTTGGTTTATTCAAACACTGATTGAGCAACTAAAGCTCTATGCACATGACATGCATTTAATGGATATTCTGACTCTTGTGAACGCTAAGATTGCAGAAAATGATCTCGAAGGCCATAGACAGATGCCTTGTCAAGTCTCTACACTTACTAAATTTGTATTCTTTAACGTTCCTGCGTCACCCACCACAAGTTAGTTAACCCTAGACTACCAGGCCTTTCCCTATAGGTCGTTTTCACATGACGTCGGTGGCCATATTGGTGGCGGCTATAGGTGTACCATCTTATCCTATGACAATAGACGCTTCCCGAATTCGCATCAATGACCACGAAACAATGCCTCCAAGTCGAGGTTGGCAATGAGATCGTAATGCATTTACTGTTATATTTCATATCTATCCTCGATTTCAAGCAGTTGTTCGTGCTTACTGAAGCAAATTCAGGAAGTGTCTATTTAGCTCTATTCTTATTCAAACATTTCGTATTGTTTCACCACCACAATGTGGCCACCGATAACGTGAGTGAAAACGATCCATTGTCAAGTCCTAATGATTTGGGGTGAAGGAAAATTCGAGTGTAGAATATATACATTTTAAGACCAAACCGGGACCAGTTGCAAAAAATACAACTACACAGGCCTTCCGGCAGGAATTGAACCCACGACCTTGTGATTCTAGTGCAATGCTCTGACCACTGAGCCACGGAGGCCGTTGCTGAGAGCTTTATCGCGAGTTCTGTATATATAATAAGGTGGTAATGCCATTGCACTAGAATCGCAAGGTCGTGGGTTCAATTCCTGCCGGAAGGCCTGTGTAGTTGCATTTTTTGCAACTGGTCCCGGTTTGGTCTTAAAATGTATATATTCTACACTTGAATTTTCCTTCAACGAAAATCATTAGAACATGCTATGTAAACGAGTGAAATGCCCAATATTACTTATAATATACCCATTGTCAAGTCAGTCGTTAGCCAAGTAAAATACTAGAATAAATGCATGGTGTTACTTGAAATTGTACTACTCTGTCTAAACTAGGAAGGACATCCAAGTAAAAACATAGAAATGTAGACTGGAACTCCATGTTAAAGAAATAAAATGACAACACTTTATACTTCAATTTCTCTTTCAAGTTTACGCTTATCATACTTGGGAATAAATCAATTGGGAATAATTTCAATTGGGTAACTGCATATTGTGAAAGTATAACCGATTAAGGTTTTGGTTTTGGGCGGTGTTTTAGATAGAGCAAAGTGAAAAGGTAACTTCTGAGAGTAGTTTTGATAACGAAATACTGACCTTTCCAGCAGAGCCCTGGTTTAGGTAGGCTCGATTTCCAGCCTTAATACCCGCGGCCCGAATATTAAGGCTGGAAATCGAGCCTATGGTTTAGGTCAATGTTATGTAATGGCTGGGCTTCGCGTTCTGGGAATTATGGGCGTGGCCATGGCGGTCATAAGAAACGCGGGCTCTGAGAAGGAATTGAAATCGAAAGTGATTTGTTTATGTGTCGTCGTAATATCTAACTAGTTTGTTACTAACTGTACTGTTAGTCACACTGTCACAGCTTAGACGTTTGGTATTTGTCGGAAGAAGTTTTAAAGGATGTCAAGTAGTAAATTTAACGTAAATATTAGTGGTGGAAGTGGATCTATCATCATGGGAGATCGTGCGATGGTTAATATAAGAGAAGGTGGAAGAGGTAGTAATATGCTATATTAATATCGTGTTATTAAAATATAAACAAGTCAATGACATGATTACGACAGGAAAACTGAAACTACATCATCAAGAGAAGAAACTGTTTAATTCTGTGCAGATAATTTATGGTGTTACAACGAGTAGATTTCCAGTAAAACGTTTTCAACTGTGCTACAATCAACTGTGCTACAATCACAACTGTGTTAATACCAGATCTGTGTTATTGACAGTAACGTACTGCACATTAATACATGTATAACACAGATCTGGTATTACAAAAGTGAAATTCTTTAAGGTCAGCCCACTTTACAGTCAAAATGGAAATACCTTCCCACTTCGTCTTCTGTAGTTGGTTGTGTATTACTGTATTTCTGTAGCTGCTACTGAAGCGTGAGGATAGTCTACATGTAGTTGTATTAGGCCATCTCTATTTTTAGTTTTGTTCCCATCGCCCGACCGACCCCAATTTTACAATATTGAAAAAAAAAAAAAAAATTTAATATTCACAATTTTATTAACAAATAACGGTGAAAATAACAAAATGCTGCACCACGGTCACATAACTATACCTAATGATGGTTAAGTTAATCAACAACTTTCACTGACAGCGTTTCAGTGTTTCTAATAGTCATCCATTTAGATGTTTCATTTAGCAGATGTGATTGTATATAACTTTGATTAAGTTAATCAACCTAATGACAGCGTTTCAGTGTTTCCAAAAGTCACTTCTTTTTAGATTTCTCATTTAGTCTAGCTTTTGGAGCAGATGTGACTGGCTTTAGTCCATTTTTGGTGCAAAGGCCACAGATTGGGTTAACAATCTTAAACTTCTTCTTCTTAAACATCTTCACATCTAAATTCTCCAAAACACTGTAAAGACTTGTGTTTTCGTCCAGAACTTTCAGTTTTGGCGGTACGAGGACTTTCTTGCATTTAACAATGCGTATAATGATGCTATATTTTGAGGAAACCTCCATATTTGCATAATTTTGCAAATTTTTTAAATAACTTAGTAACCACGCCTTCCTTGGTAACCAAGCCTCCTAGGCTGTTACTATTTTTTTTCTGTGATTTTATTTTATTTTTTCCGACCGACCGACCCACTCTGGAATGTCTTGCCAGATGGGAAACAAAACTAAAAATAGAGATGGCCTTATGAATTAATGCCATTTAAAACTAAATTATACTATTTGTATACAGTTTTCAACAAAGAAATTCTCAGGTTTCAGTAGTGGCTACAGAAATTATTCACAACCAACTACAGAAGAAGTGGGCAGGCATAATTTCCATTTTGAATGTAAAACTAAACTTTTATTTACTAATCTTTATTTGATTCTTTGAATAGGTGCTGCTCAAGGTCCCCCAACTGTGAACGTTCGATCAGGTAATAATTATGTGATGTGAACTCTCCTTCCTAAACTAAGGGTTCGAAATTCTCCCTTCATGGTCAAAGTAAAATAACAAATTAAAGGTGCTGGAAGAAAAATAGATTAGTCCAATTAATTAGTTTCCTCCAAAAGGTCCTCCTTTGGCAATCAAAATTATTTGATGTTAGAGAAGTTAGCATGTCTGTTTTTCATTATAGTGAGCCCTATTTGATTTTCCTTTTTCTATATATGTAGCTCCTGGGAGAGGTCCACTTCATACCACACCACGTGTTCCAGGTAATATGAAGATATATAATTATTAAGAAATAGAAACATTTTCTGTGTTTCTATAGAGTTATAGAAATACGAGTGGAAGTTTGGGAGAACGAGAAATTGTAGTGGTAACACGAGCCCGCAGGGTGAGTGTTTCCATACTATTTCGAGTTCTTCCAAACTTCCACAAGTGTTTCTATAACTCTATAGGAACACGGGAAAAATGTTTTCTATTTCCTTTATAAAATAACCCGTCAAAATAGATTAAACGTTGAAAATAATCCAAATAAAAAGCGTAAATTCTCATTACCTACCACGGATGGCGTATTGGGTTGCGTTTGATGGCGTAGTGGATGGTGTATAATGGTGTTTATGTACAAATTTTATTTAGAATGATGGTGTATTGGATGGTGTAATCTATCCATGTTTTCCATAGAGTTATAGAAACACGGCTTTTAACCAATCACTGCTTGCATTTTCAAAATGTTATTTTATAATATACAATAGTCTGTATTATTATAATATGTATACAATACAGTACAATGCAATACAATACAATACAATACAATACAATATAATACAATACAGTATACAGTAATACAATACTGAATAACAACAATCATTTTACAGTCGTTTTCCCCACTTACATGGGCGTTGGCCAGCAGCTCCCCACAGCAGTTTCCTTCACTTCTCTCTCTCTGGATCCCTTTCCACCACCTGACTCCATGTCATCCTCGGCCTTAATACTGAATAATATATGATATGATATGATATGATATATGATATGATATGATAATAATGTGATATCATATGATATCATATCATATATATATATAGACTGTATATAATGTAGTAAATTTCAAAAACTCATTAATAATTCATGAGGAAAACACAAAGGAAATCAGTACCATGTCCGTGGTTTTATACCTGATAAAACTTCTTGACATCATAAAGAATACTAATGAATATAACTTGGGCTGCACCGTCATGGTTTTAAATCTGATAAAACACTCCTGCTTGTGTTTTAAATATTACATAATATGCTGGGGCATGAGAATTGTGTGTAAATGTTCAAGCTATAATTTTTATATTTGTGTTATTTTCTTACAGTTCATGCGCAAGAGACAGCCCATGCTGAAGATGATGTTATACACAAAATTACCCAAGGTTATGCACTAATCATTCACAACCAATCCTTCCAAAGGAAAAGTGATCGAGATGGGTCAGAAAAGGATGTGGAAGCCATAAGAAGTTTTTGCAACATTGCTGGTATAACCATCAATGATACAAATCAAAGAACAGAAAACCTGACTGCCACTGAAATCGATGAAGTCTGTACTGAGATTGCCAAGAGAGATTTCAGTCGTTATGATGGCTTTCTTTGCTTTATACTTAGTCATGGCAGCCAGTCTGGTATCTATGGGGTTGATGATAATGAAATAAGTGTGCAAGAAATTGTCTCAAAGTTTCAACCTAACCCTGGTCTGGTTGGCAAACCAAAATTATTCTTCGTGCAAGCTTGTCGAGGAAGCATGTCCGATGAAGGTGTTGAAACAGATAGTCACCAAGTGCGAGAAAAGATCCCTCTTCGCTTGCCTAAAGAATCAGATACCCTTATTGCATATTCAACAGTAGATGGCTATGAATCATATAGGTCTCGTGAAGTTGGGTCATGGTTTATCATCACATTAATGGAAAAACTTGAGGATCATGCTCATCACATGCATATAATGGATATTCTGACTCTTGTCAATAAAAAGGTCGCAGAATATGAAACACCAAGTGATGAAAAGCAATCTGCTAAAAAACAAATGCCTTGTCAATTGACTACCTTGACAAAATTTGTGTATTTTAAATATCCTTCACCACTCAGCACATAGTACTAACTACAAGGGACAATAATTGGTACAAGCTGTTGTGGTTTCCCAGTTTTAATCCTTTTTCCTTCATAATTGTGATATGTATTTGATTTAATTATGGTTGTACTGTACTTAATTAGTAATAATAATAATAATAGTAATAGTACATACAGAAACTTATAAAAACAAAATAGTGAAAGCCAAAGGCTTATATGGCTTAAAATGTTGGGGGTTTTTTCAAATGTTGACTTTAGTTATGGCTGCTTAGTTAATGGCTGCTTTTAGTAATACAGGTATGTAGGTCCAGTAATAAGTATTGAGCTCCATGTATAACAAAGGTGGGTTGTATATAATAAATGAATTCCATTTAATTTTGCCTGTTCACTGCAGTGCACAAATAACGTCCAAGCATGATAAGAACCACAAAATAGGTGCGCACTGCGTACATGCGTCTACGGTTCGAAATAACGTGCAGTGTGAAGGCGGTTTTCCACTAGGCGACATTTGTCGACCAACTCGACATTTTTCTTTTGTCTTGGCTAATTAGTTCCACTCGAGAGCTTGCGAGACAAAAGAAAATGTCGCTTAGCACGACATTTTTCGCCTAGTGGAAAACCGCCTTAATATTATCAGAGCACACAGTGTTATACTAAAAGGAAATGGCCAATTTAATTTGATCAACGTGGGTGGAGAACTATTACAAAATTTTTGTTGAAATGTCAACGAGTTTGATTGTACTTTATTGATCACCCTAGCAGGTCGCACTCTGACGAAGACCCCAGTCTGCAGGACGAAAGCTCAAGAGTCACGTTTCCTTATAAATACCCATAGTGTAGAACTGCAAGCTGTGTCGTCTTCTACTCACAAAATGGGGCTCGTCATGGCCTACCGAAACACGGAATTAATACTAAATCAGCGGTTCAAGACGTTCAACATTAGTTTAAGTAAGGTAAGGTAAGGACTGGGGGCTAATCATCCTTACTTGCAGCCAGTGGCTGAATTGCGAAGGACGCAGATCAACGTGGCCGTGTCGAGGCATATCAAAGGCGCTCCAAGCAGCCGCCATACGACACAGTTCAGACCACGGATCACAGCTGAGATGTTAGGTGTTGATTTTATGGAGGGAGGAAAACCGGAGAAAAAAACCCTCGAAGCACAGGAGAGATCAACTACAACTCTACTCACATGAGTCCAAGCCGGACAACGGGGTCATTCCCAAGCGGTCACCCATCCAAGTACTAACCCCGTCTAACCGGGCTTAACTATTGGTGAGAGGCAGCGCGCTAACAGCACACGCCACCCGTGCTTTCTTGTCCGAACTGGTCTTTAGTATTTTATTCTGGCTAACGCCAGACGATTTTATTCACCTCTGGGGAAGCCCCCGGACAGGAATGAGTTAAGTAAGTTCTGCTTGGAGTACACAGCGAAACAGAGTGAAATAATATTAAAGTAGCGTGCTGCATAGGCAGTGTTGAAACAACAATCGAAATATAGTAAGGTTAGATATACTGCCGAAACAGAGAACGTAGCAGTCTAACGTTTCGAGCGAAGGCCCTGACCGGCTGGAAACGTTAGACTACTACGGTTCTGTTGCGGCAGTATATCAGTATAACCTTACTATATTTCAAACATTACACAGGTTGTTACAGCAGTTATTAAGGTTAGGTCTGGTTGGTGACAAATTGCAACAGGGTGTGCCTTTTCGCGCCTCCAGGGGTTTTTTTTGTTTGTTTTTTTTTTGTTTTTTTAACAACTTTATTGGGTATTAGCAAAAGTAAATACTAAAATAATAAAAAACTAAGTTATAAGATAAAGAAAATGTTAAACGAAAATGAGGAAAATAGTTTACCCAATAGGGAGAAGGCGCAAACGGGACATGAACATCCATGCGAGGCGGCCCCCTGAAAAAAACAATCAACAAAAAGAAACTACAAAGAAAGAAGATAAAACAAAAACAAAACTAACGCTGCGACGTGCAGGACCAACCTCCGACCCAGATGCACACAAAGAAAAAGAGGGGAGGTGTGCTTATGACCAGAAGCCTTAGTATTTTAGGATTAGCAAATTAAATACATAGAAATGACGTCATAAATATATATGTCTAAAAATAGAATCTGTTTTTATATAACACAGGGATAATTGGATAATTCTGAGCATTTTTGGTTAATATATTAATCAGAAAAAGTGCTTCCTTCATATAGAAATGACGTCATCAGTATATATGTCTAAAAATAGAATCTGTTTCTCTATCATTTTATTTCTTTCTCTATCATTTTATTTTTTCTCTATCATTTGATTTCGTTCTCTATCATTTTATTTCTTTCTCCATCATTTGATTTCTTTCTCTATCATTTGATTTCTTTCTCTATCATTTGATTTCTTTCTCTATCATTTTATTTCTTTCTCTATCATTTTATTTCTTTCTCTATCATTTTATTTCTTTCTCTATCATTTTATTTCTTTCTCTATCATTTTATTTATTTCTCTATCATTTTATTTCTTTCTCTATCATTTTATTTCTTTCTCTATCATTTTATTTCTTTCTCTATCATTTTATTTCTTTCTCTATCATTTGATTTCTTTCTCAATCATTTTATTTCGTTCTCTATCATTTGATTTCTTTCTCTATCATTTGATTTCTTTCTCTATCATTTGATTTCTTTCTCTATCATTTTATTTCCTTCTCTTTCATTTTATTTCTTTCTCCATCATTTTATTTCTTTCTCTATCATTTTATTTCTTTCTCTATCATTTGATTTCTTTCTCTATCATTTTATTTATTTTTCTCTATCATTTTATTTCTTTCTCTATCATTTTATTTCTTTCTCTATCATTTTATTTCTTTCTCTATCATTTGACTTCTCTCTCTATCATTTTATTTCTTTCTCTATCATTTTATTTCTTTCTCTATCATTTGATTTCTTTCTCTATCATTTTATTTCTTTCTCTATCATTTTATTTCTTTCTCTATCATTTGATTTCTTTCTCTATCATTTGATTTCTTTCTCTATCATTTGATTTCTTTCTCTATCAGTTTATTTCTTTCTCTATCATTTTATTTCTTTCTCTATCATTTTATTTCTTTCTCTATCATTTTATTTCTTTCTCTATCAGTTTATTTCTTTCTCTATCATTTGACTTCTTTCTCTATCATTTGATTTCTTTCTCTATCATTTGATTTCTTTCTCTATCATTTTATTTCGTTCTTTATCATTTTATTTCTTTCTCTATCATTTGATTTCTTTCTCTATCATTTGATTTCTTTCTTTATCATTTTATTTCTTTCTCTATCAGTTTATTTCTTTCTCTATCATTTGACTTCTTTCTCTATCATTTGATTTCTTTTTCTATCATTTTATTTCGTTCTTTATCATTTTATTTCTTTCTCTATCATTTGATTTCTTTCTCTATCATTTGATTTCTTTCTCTATCATTTTATTTCGTTCTTTATCATTTTATTTCTTTCTCTATCATTTGATTTCTTTCTCTATCATTTGATTTCTTTCTCTATCATTTTATTTCTTTCTCTATCATTTTATTTCTTTCTCTGTCATTTTATTTCTTTCTCTATCATTTTATTTCTTTCTCTATCATTTCATTTCTTTCTCTATCATTTTATTTCTTTTTCTATCATTTATTTCTTTCTCTATCATTTTATTTCTTTCTCTATCATTTTATTTCTTTTTCTATCATTTATTTCTTTTAACACAGAGATAACGGGATGATTCTGAGCATTTTTGGTTAATATATTAGTCAGAAAAAGTGCTTCCTTAATATAGAAATGACGTCATCGGTATATATGTCTAAAAATAGAATCTGTTTTTATTTTAACACAGGGATAACTGGATGATTCTGCGCATTTTTGGTTAATATGTTAGTCAGAAAAAGTGCTTCCTTCATACCCTATTACCCCGCATATAAGCGCAGCGCCTATAAGCGAATTTTCTGCAATTTTGAAAAAATTTTGGTGTAAAAATTGACGTTTTATAGGCGCATGCGCCTATAAAATTTCGCTTATAGGCGCACCCGACTCTCGTACCCAGACTTACGCGCATGGGGTCTGGGTACGAGAATTGGCGCATCCTTTTTAATAGTGCAAAATATTAATGGTATTATGAATACCTCAGACGAATAATCCAAAAACAATAACTATTATCATTAACCATATAACTACAATTTATAATAGACAATGTTGATAATTTAAAACATAAAAAGTATTTGTATCATTAAAAAAAGTATTCTGTTCATGTCTGTCTAACTCGCAAATTTTGACGGTTTAAAGGCGCATGCGCCTATATTCGGATCAGGATTCGGATATAAGCGCATGCGCCTTTATCTGCAGTGCGCTTATATGCGGGGTAATAGGGTATAGAAATAACGTCATCAATATATATGTCTAAAAATAGAATCTGTTTTTATTTTAACACTGGGATAATCGGCGAGTTTCAGGGTGTTGCGCGCGCATCGTTTTGGAAAGGAATTGGCGGGCTGTTGGTGGACTCTCTACAAAGTAAGCAATGGCAAACAGACTTGCTAGCGAGCCAACAACAGCAGAATAACAGTGGTAAATATCCAGAAACTGTATCTATACTTTGTTTATTTTTAATAGTACGTTTACTTTGGGTGGAGCTTGCCAGTTTTTTGGAAAAATGATGCGCGCGCAACACCCTGAAACTCGCCTATTGGATGATTCCGAGCATTTTTGGTTAACAGACGTTTGGTAGACGTTCATCAAGCTCGGTTCAGAATAGATTTCTGAACCCCAAACAGCAGTCAGCATCCAATGACCGCTCAGAGAGCAAAGGTTGTAAATACATATAGTCATACTGTATATATCGGTAGCGTTTGCATATTATGAGATGTTATTGAATATCATAGCATCTCAAGCTAAGTCTTCACAAAACAACCTCAATGTAGCTGTAACGTATTCTGTGCACATCGATTGTTTTATTTCGATATACGGTGGTTCAATTGGCCAGCGGACTTCCCCATTTTAAAGCCAACAGTTTAGCGCATTATAGTTTACTGGTCAGCGGTTATTCCCCAGTTGAAACCAACTGTTTAGCGCGTTGTTGTCATTTGATTGATTTCTGATAATTGTTGATAGTCATATGACTGGCTGTGTGTAGAATGAAAGTCGTTCTATGCTTGCTATGGTTTTTGTATTTTCTTCAAGGTATTCCATATGGATTTCAAACCAAATATTTGCCTGTATTTTTACGAAGTCATTCCTTATCACTGTCCTTGATTGGCCTCACTAGACTACTCAGTCTGCCTTGGATTTTAAAACCATTCTGGGCTCCGCTTATTGATAAGTTGGGCACAAAACCTTCGTGGATTACATTCAATCTTTTTGGGATGGCATGTTGTTATCTAATTGCTTCGTGTTTTTCATTAAATAATATAATACTCACAATTGGTGTTGTGGCAGGCTTAAATATTCTGGCTTCTACACAAGATATTGCTGTTGACTCCATTATTGTAGATCTTCTCTCTAAAGATGATATAGGTAGGAGATGGATCAGTCACAGATGTAGCTCCCAGGAGACTCAGACCTGAATCAGACCCCCTCCAAGGCCCTCCCGCAATAGCCAGGCTAAAGTGTCGGCACTAGATCATGGTCGAGATACGGACAAATATGCGCCTACTAGCTTTCAGTACAGCGGAGAACCTGCACAACAATAACACTCAAGTCATGTTCTGATTGAAAGAACGAACTTATACATTTTGAAAATTTGGAAATATATATTATTAACTGAATTTTGGGAGATATGCTCAGTGATATTTTACAGAGGATTTCACATAACTTTTGCCGAATGTGTTGCGAAGTTCGTTCGTTATTTCCGAAGTGTGATATTGCGGAGTTCGTTGTTTACGGCATCATTTCAATGTTCCCTGTTGGACGTATAGACTCAGTACATATTCGAATAACAACGGGTCTTAATACTTTCGGTAGACAAAACCTATAGTGCTGGATTCGGCAGATTCAAGCGATCATTTTGATATAAAATTTATTTAAATCGGGCAAACAGAAAATATTTAAACATGTTTTGAAACACACGTCTCCCAATGTAAGTACGACACACATTGTCACGGTTTACTTTTATATTCATCGAATTCTGCCAGAATATCATCTTTAGAATTACAGAATATTGGCTGGTGGAAGCCATCGCGGGACAGTCGATGCTCACGTTGTAACCAGTAAACTACTGTCATTGTAAAGCATTGTATGCAGTAAGTTACTGGAAATTGTTTAATAAAGAGGTTTTTAATGAAACCCTTCCCCCCCCGAACCCCCTAACCCTCAAAAATGTGAATTTCCCGGGGTAACCCTAACCCTAACTTGAAAATTGTCGGGGGGGGTTTTAACCCCCCTAATAGTGTTTTTAATTTATGGTCAACAGTTCTTGACAAAGATTGTGGGATGCGCAGTGAGTTAAATCCGTTAATTCGCGCATCTTACAATTTCCAGTAACTTACTGCATACAATGCTTTACAATTACAGTAGTTTACTGGTTACAACGTGAGCAATGGGTGCGCGGGAAAAGAATGATTCGAACGCCTTTGAATCCAGGTTCTCCGCTGTATTAAAAGCTAGTAGGCGCATATTTGTCCGTATCTCGACCATGATCTAGTGCCGACCAGGCTAAAGGCCCGTTTTGTACACAGGCGATTTTTTACGCGATTTTCATCATGCTGATGCATATGCAATCAAATTGTACATTGACTTGCGAATGTATTGAACCATTTGTGCAAACCTAAAGAACCATTTGTGCAAACCTAAAGACCCTTTTAATACGCGCAGAGTAAGTCATTTTCAGCCTTTTGAAGTAATATTTAAAACATGAGCAGCAGTGTTTTATCAGATTTAAAATACGAGGCGATAGCCGAGTGTGAGCGGAGCTGTTCACATTTTACTCAAATTTCGTTTCTTAAAAATCTTGGCTGTTCACAACCTTTTCACTTTGCTCTGTTCAAAACACTGGCTGCGCAACACTCTACTTTCTTACAATGAATTTCATTGGTTCACCACAGATAAAAAGATATTTTACGACATTTGCGAACCAATCATATAATTTCGAACACGTTGCACGTGGTCTTGTGTGGATAACGCTTGAATCAATTCACTTCACAGCCTGAAAGTGAAACCTAGTCTCTTTTTTATTACAGGGGTTGGAAATATTGCTCAGGTTGTTGGGTACAAAAGTGGTTCATTGGTTGGCGGAGGTTTACTGGGATGGTTGTCTTCGTCGTTATCATGGCAATGTCTATTTTTCCTGCTTTTTCTCATATACTCTATTTCAGCCATTCTAGTATTCTCACCATTCTCTCTAAACCTCACAACACCACAATCAACAACGAGTAAAGACCGAGATATTTTACAAGAAGAAAAAGCGCTAGAGATTTCAAAAAATCAAGAGGGTTCTCACACATCATCCACCTTCAAAAACCACAAGATTTTGCCTGGAGAAACAGGGAAAAACATAGACACTACGCCGCAATCAAATGCCACTAAATACTCTACCATTTCACAACGGAAAAGAGAGCAACAAGATTTTTGTATGCAGGAGACGAACAAACCTAGTGAGAGGCGCAATGCACTTCAAACATACTACGATATATATACAAGAATATTGAAGTCTTCTGGTACTAAATGGACTATAGTTTATGTCCTCATATACAAGCTTGGGGAACAAGGCATTATCGCGATGTTTCCAATGTATTTAATGGATCAAGGCTTGTCTGCTTCAAAGACAGCCATCTTCACTGGTGTTTGGTGTCAGCTGTTTTCTATATTAGGATCACTGCTTGGTGGTATGATGATCTCTTCAGTGCAATGGTAAGACAGAGGAAGGAAGGAAGGAAGGAAGGAAGGAAGGAAGGAAGGAAGGAAGGAAGGAAGGAAGGAAGGAAGGAAGGAAGGAAGGAAGGAAGGAAGGAAGGAATCTAATTCATCCCTATCTTTTCCAAGGAGCAGTCTGTGTAATACGTTGACCAGCTTATCCACAGCTCGGCTCTTGGTCGCTGGTGTCTTAACTTGGATTGGTTCTTGGAACTCCTTAGAAGCGCACTGGTTATCAATCGTATTCTTCGACTGTATTCTTCACTTCATTTCTGGAGCTATCACAACAGTCACCTTCACATTAATGGTCAAATGTTCACAACAATGTCCAAGCAATATTTCTGCCACACATTACTCAACTCTAGCAACTTTTGAAGTTCTTGGAAAATTAATTATGATTTCAATATCGGGATCAATCACGGAGGAAACAGGATACGATACGTTTTTCTTCATCTGTGTTTTCCTTTTATTATTTCCAATAATCCTTCTTCGAATTCCGTCTGATCTTACAAAGAACCGAGACAAACTTAAAGTTTAAATCTCAATTCACCTTTTCAACTCTAAATTCCTTTTTAGTATTTTGCTTTCGTTTTCGCCAGACTATTTTATTGATCACTGGGAGGCCGCTAGGGTTGAACGGCAGCTCTTCCCTTGACGAGTAAAACCGTCTGGCATTAGCCAGAGCAAAATTAATAAATTGCCAAAAAGGCAACTGTGCCCGACAGTAAAGGGTTAATTCTCAAGACTAAATGGAAGACGGTCGAATTGAAACAACGAAATTCAATAAAAAAAAACAATGAAACAACCTAGACCTAGTACCAGTCATACTACGATTCCGATCAACTCCAATTGATAATGGCAGGGGTTTCATTAATTTTGAAAGTAGCAGGCTCATTTTAGAAAGTAGGCGGCTGAACATAGAGGTAGCAATTTAGGACCGCATTTGTTGGGGTGGCGCACCCGGGAAATTTTTGAAGTCTAGAACCTCGGAAACACCATTTCCAGCACTTTGCTAAAATTATTGTAGTGTCTGTAGTGTCAATCTTAAGCAACAGTTCTCATCTTTTAGCCGTTGACGTCGTCCTGAAGACGTGAAAATGCTCTAAGTGGCGTATAAAGAACGGGGACGGTGTTGGCGTTACTCTAGGGAATAAAAATTATTCATTCTCGTTGTTTTGCAAATATAATTATTTTGTTTAAATGACGTCGTCGTTGAGGTTGCCGTCCTAGATCTTAAGGTCTCTAATACAGATTTAATACAGAAAATTATCAAGTAAGAAATTACAAATTTCCACAGAAACCAGCTTTCTTCACATTCAAGTTCATTTGCGCCTTCAAGAGAAAATGGAACGGCTCAAAGTGAACACGTATACGGTATTTACTATTAAAATTTAAAACAATGATTATGAAAGTAGCCGGCGATGATTTGGAAAGTAACCGCCGGAGTTCGCCGGTTGCCGGCTTCTAATGAAACCCCTGAATGGGATCCGAAGCAGCTGCTCTTCTTTTGGAAGAGTTCGACAACTTATTAAGCTAACATCAATCTTAATGTCCCTCGCTATCCTTCCTCCATAACGAGGGAATAAGGTCTCCAAAGAAGGCTAAGGTCGATTAAGGCTAATGTTAGCAATAGACGAACCAGGCGGAAAGCGTAATCTTGTCAGGAATATTAAAGCCCAGCATATAATTTTAAAAAGCCCCATATTGAAAGAGACATGAGTTATTTCAAATTTTTTATTAAAACTAACGTTTCGTTGCTAATCCTGCAACATCTTCAGATTGAGTAATTATTTACAAGGTTATCTCGACTTATATGCTAAATATATTAGCATATAAGTCGAGATAACCTTGTAAATAATTATTCACTCTGAAGCTGTTGCAGGATTAGCAACGAAACGTTAGTTTTAATAAAAAATTTGAAATAACTCATGTCTCTTTCAATATGGGGCTTTTTAAAATTATATGCTGGGCTTTAATATTCCTGACAAGATAAGGCTAATGTTGATTTTGCGGAAGGAGGAACACCAGAGAAAAAAACACATCGAAGCACAGGAGAGAACTAACAACTCCACGCAAACGAGTTCTAAGCTCGGTAATCGACCATCTAAACTGATTTAAGTTAACTAAATAATCTTCAACGGTGAGAAGCAGCTGGCTGACATTACATAACGCCACGTACAACTTTATCTTCTATCCCAAACAAAAATTATAGGAAGACAAGTGAACGTCCATGGTGTCAGATAAGTCGCGTCCACGTTAATTACTTTAGTAGGCAGTTCATTAAATTATTTAAACATATTGACTACTAAGCTAGTTTTATTGATTTGATTTGATTAAACTTTGCCATTTTAAGGCAAGTATACATAATATATGACAGTCGTTTAAGACATTACACCCGCAACTCAGACAGTTGGGATTTTTAGACGTTATTGTACGCGCTTTTCATCAATGCCGTTACCTCAGCATGTACGTGTGAACATAGTCATTGATCATATAATTAAGATCTGCAGTTTTTAATATATACAATCAAAATTTAAATATATATAATACTAGAATTAATACAGTTTAACTTAATTTAGTATTTTTAAAGGAATATGGACAGAGAACAGGACAATTTTTAAAATAATTGTATTATTTTAAGTATTTTACAACACTTTTAGCGTTTTTATGAGTTTCATGAAAAGAGTTTTTTTCAAAGTTCCTCAAAGAAAGAAGAAAGAGAGAAGGGAGGGAAGAAAGAGAGGAAGGAAGGAAAGAAGGAAGGAAGGAAGGAAGGAAGGAAGGAAGGAAGGAAGGAAGGAAGGAAGGAAGGAAGGAAGGAAGGAAGGAAGGAAGGAAAGAAGGAAGGAATGAATGAAGGAAGGAAGGAAGGAAGGAAGGGAGGGAGGGAGGGAGGGAGGGAGGGAGGGAGGGAGGGAGGGAGGGAGGGAGGGAGGGAGGGAGGGAGGGAGGGAGGGAGGGAGGAACGGACGGACGGAAGGAAGGAAGGAAGGAAGGAAGGAAGGAAGGAAGGAAGGAAGGAAGGAAGGAAGGAAGGAAGGAACGAACAAACGGACGGACGGACGGACGGACGGACGGACGGACGGACGGACGGACGGACGGACGGACAGACAGACAGACAGACAGACAGACAGACAGACAGACAGACAGACAGACAGACAGACGGGTGGCAGTTCTAAACTCTTGGTGTAGAATTAGGGTTCTGTGATAGAGGATTTGGAGAAACAATGGTCGAATTAAAATTTTCACCATTTCTATTTCTACATAAAATTTTTCCGACATTTCTCCGAAAATCTTCGTTACTCCACCAATAGACTAAGACGTTGAGTGCGCCATTTGTGTAGCTCACACAGAGAGACAGAGTGTCGGCCAAGTTCCATGGACAATAAGTTATATCTGAGAACTTTACAAACTGGACCACACAGAATGGAAGCCAGGCAATGACCATCAACATGAAAAACAAACCGATTGTTTTGGCAGCTTTGAGATTTTGACAAACTGATCTGGAACTTTTAGAGACAATGTCGACTGTTTTAGTTGCAGCCTTGATCCGTCTCGCTTGCTGTCTGGCGATAGATAATAAGTTTAGATACACCACGATGACAATGGCAATCGGAACGAGAACATGTACAGTAAGAAACGGGTAGTAGTACTTATCAGGTACCACAAAATCAAGCTTGTTTGGATCCAATGTGAGTGAAAGTAAAATAGAAATTGATATAGAGTAGATCCAAATAGAAGAAATAATGAGGAGTATCTTTCTTGGGCTCGTCCATAGTTGATACTTGAAAGGATATTTTATTAAAACAAAACGTTCCAAAGTCACAGCAATAATATTAAGAAACGACATAGTTAAAAAACAAACAAAGTTTCCCATTGCAAAGAAATAGCCTGGCTTGCCCAGCAACCATTCATCATTGCCCACAATGTAGATGAGTTCCACAGGGATGGCAAAAATTGCCGAAAAGAAATCACAAGCCATTAAATTGAGTAAAAACCAGCTAGTCTTTACGCGTAGACTACGTTTCCTGACTACCATGATACAAACGAGGGAGTTTCCTCCGGCAGAAAGAAAAAACACAGGAATAAGGAAGACACAACTGATAATTAACCATGCTAATGGCATCTCACAATGACTATCATCCGTTGCTTCTTGGTACAAAGAAGATTGAATAGTGTTTCTTGGCATTCTAGAATTATCCCACATCAAGTGAGTCTTCCTATCATTCATCCTCGTAGATCACTCCACAAACTTTCCTAGAGGTTATTCTTTTGATATCAACTTACACAGACAAAGACAGGTGCTTTAATCAATATTACTTCAAATAATCCATCGGTTGTGAGCGACAGAATCATTTGTGAAGTATATTTTATTTTCATCGATAAAATAAACATTTATTTTAGAAAATGACATTTTGTTTTATCAGGTGTTCAATATAGCAGGTTATTGCAGTCTATAGATCGATATTACTGGATACATGATATATTGCAGTGTAAAAAAGTAGAGTGATGCGTAGGCAGTATTTTGGAGTAGAGCAAAGTGAAAAGATGGCAGTGGCGCAGTACTCCTTAAACCCCACGGGACCCCGAGAAAAAGGAATTAATCTGGGGACCCTGAGTATTCTGTGATGTCATGACGGTATGATTTTGCTCGAATAACGTTCCAAGCCATTTTCAGCTGACCTCCAACTCTCCAAGTGTCTAACATCAATTCAAAAACTCATTAATAATTCACGAGGAAAACACAAAGGAAATCAGTAACATGTCCGTGGCTTGAAATCTGATCAGTAAAGAAACCTCCTGATTTACATAAACTTTAGCTTTGATTTTCTCGGCTTAGACAACGTTATTTTTCAAACTTACTACGCCAATGAACTTACCAAATGGGTCGTTTTTGAAGCTATTTAAAACATTCGCAGTACGTGTTTTATCAGATCTAAAACACTCGGCAATCACCTCGTGTTTTAAATCTGATAATAACACTGCTGCGCATCGCAATCATAACGCGGTCATTTAAGTAAATCCAGTAGTCTGGATTTAGTCTTCCGGTCAAATTGGTGACTACGGCGGCCCTACCTGGAAAGTGCCACCAAAGTAATCTCTCGTGATCCCATGAGTGGTTAAAGTGCCGAGATATTTAGCGACGAAATGTACGGTAAGATTCCTTCCCGTCGCGACCCTGAAACCTCGCCCACCTTCGCAAACCCGCAACTGAAACCTCGCCCACCTTCGCAAACCCGCAACTGAAACCTCACCCACCTTCGCAAACCCGCAACTGAAACCTCACCCACCTTCGCAAACCCGCAACTGAAACCTCACCCACCTTCGTAAACCCGCAACTGAAACCTCACCCACCTTCGCAACCTCGCAACTGAAACCTCACCCACCTTCGCAAACCTGCAACTGAAACCTCGCCCACCTTCGCAAACCCGCAACTGAAACCTCCCCCACCTTCGCAAACCCGCAACTGAAACCTCACCCACCTTCGCAACCTCGCAACTGAAACCTCACCCACCTTCGCAAACCTGCAACTGAAACCTCGCCCACCTTCGCAAACCCGCAACTGAAACCTCGCCCACCTTCGCAAACCCGCAACTGAAACCTCGCCCACCTTCGCAAACCCGCAACTGAAACCCCGCCCACCTTCACAAACCCGCAACTGAAACCTCACCCACCTTCACAAACCCGCAACTGAAACCTCGCCCACCTTCGCAAACCCGCAACTGAAACCTTGCCCACCTTCGCAAACCCGCAACTGAAACCTCGCCCACCTTCGCAAACCCGTAACTGAAACCTCCCCCACCTTCGCAAACCCGCAACTGAAACCTTGCCCACCTTCGCAAACCCGCAACTGAAACCTCGCCCACCTTCGCAAACCCGCAACTAAAACCTCGCCCACTTTCGCAAACCCGCAACTGAAACCTCGCCCATCTTCGCAAACCCCGCAACTGAAACCTCGCCCACCTTCGCAAACCCGCAACTGAAACCTCGCCCACCTTCGCAAACCGGCAACTGAAACCTCGCCCACCGTCGCAAACCCGCAACTGAAACCTCGCCCACTTTCGCAAACCCGCAACTGAAACCTCGCGCACCTTCGCAAACTCGCAACTGAAACCTCGCCCACCTTCGCAAACCCGCAACTGAAACCTCGCGCACCTTCGCAAACCCACAACTGAAACCTCGCCCATGTCAACAGTCTGATGTTCTACGACCCCTTTCGAAGACAAAGAGTTAACCAGACAGACAAAAACACTCATGGTGTCACACCATGCCTTGACCTTTTCAATGTTGACGTCAGACAAAGAGGAAGGGCGACCAAAATATTTACCGACTTAAGGGCTGATTATATGAGCCGGGCTGACTCCAATCTCGTCCCCAGAGCCACTGATTCGTGTCACGAAATTCTTTCCTGGGCCACAAAAGGAGATTTTAATCAACGTTAGGGTTCGTTTACATCTAAACTAAACCAATTCTTGTTTGTACATTTAGTTTATGCGAGTTTCAAAACCACAGTGAGATTCTGGGCTAGCCGGGCTCATGTAAAGAGCCCTTTACTTCCCGCCCACTTCGTGCGTGATCTTTATAAGTAGTACGCCAACCAATATTGGTCTTGCCGTCTTGGTGTTCTATTTCATGACAACATATCATTAGAGAAATCCTACGCATACATGGCTATATCACACGTACGTTCATTTGAGTTAGTTCATAACTATAGTTCTTGGCTTAGATCAAGAAAAACATATGAGGTGGGCTAGTCGTGTTACTGGGCTGATTTTATAGGTCACAAACGTCTTATTACGACTATTTGAGAAATGCAAAATCATATAACGAAGCAAAATTGGGTTTGTTTTTCTGTACGGAGTATTATAATTTCTTTTTGTAGTCAAAGAAAGATTTCCGTGACATAAAATCAGCCGGTAACCGGGCCAGCTCACCTCATATGTGAACAGCCCCGTAGCCAGCTGAAGTATAAAACTCATGTAATATATCATACACGAGGAGAAGTGTTTCATCAGGATATCCAAACACTGAGACGTTTGTTGAAAACCGAGGCGAAGCCGAGGTTTTTGAACAAACTTCGAACATATATATAGCATCTCAAACAAATTAGTATTTTAATCGAGAAAATCAAGGTAAAAGTTTGCTTAATTCATGTAATTTCTTCCTCCGATATCCAAACCACAGACACGGTACTGATTTCCTTTGTGTTTTCCTCAAGAATTATTAATGAGTTTGAGGTGTAGTGATAAAGAACGAGCCGAATCATCACCTACGTGGTCTATGTAATAGATAAATCCCGAGAACGAGGGATTTATGCTATATAAAGACCCGAGGACGCGAAGCGTCCAAGGGCTTTATATCGCATAAATCCCGACGTTCGAGGGATTTATCTGACTTAATTTATTATTGAGGAGGTTTTCCAACAAAGTTTGTTGGGGTTTTTTACCTTGGACAAAGATTTTCCTAGTTTTTTCCTTCATTTCTTATCTAATTAGTATTCAAGGGCTTTATGCGATATAAAGCCCTCGAAAGAACAAAGAAAACCGACTCAATCATAAATTAATTGCTGAAACACACCCTATCACCGTCTTGATATTACAAATAAGAAGCTCTACTGATAAGACCAGTCCTATTGTATGATGCAATGTGTTAAGCATTCCTAATCAGAACAGAGCTGCAAATGTTTCTATATAAGCTTAGGGGTATTTAATATCTCTCTGAAGATAAGACCAATGTAGAATTCATAGGAACATCAAGGAAATGACAAAAGATACAAGCCATAGCCAGTCGTGACGAGAGAGAAAGAGCAGTCGTTGAGAGAACTAATCGAGTTTCCAGTCGGTCTCCAATTGAAAAAGAAAGTGGGCTAAACACTAGCGGAAATGAGACAAGAGAACATCAAAGAAGATATTGAGCTCTTGCAACGTATTTCCAAGCTGGGTGGCAAATCCATGTAAACAAAGTGATTACCATTGATTAACGTCAGTACTTTGAAGTTGCAAGAACCCAATAAGACCACGCCACACGTATGCGTTTTCATAGCGTTTTTGTATTGTTCTCGGTCCTCAGGGGAGCAGAAAGCAATGGTTTCGTTACCTGAAACAATATGAAAACGCTAGGAAAACGTATACGTGTGGACTTGGCTACGCACGAAGACCTTGTGAACTCTCAAAACTGCTCCACCTTCTACGACCGATACTTCCGTTGAAACTTGAAACTACGTACACAGAATGCACCCTATTTTGGAGAAATGTTAATAGTCTGACGTAGGCGGAGAACTTCCAAGTATAAATCGGATTAAATATTGGCGTGACGAGTCAGTAGCCAGACTGTAGAGATGGAAGACTATCGTGAAATCTATGAATTACACCGTCCTGCGTTAGTGGTTAATCTACGAATTCATCGTACATTCTTATTTGATTATCTACGAAGCAAAAAAGTTCTGGATAAAGACGACTGTGAATTGATTCAAGCTGAGAAAACCAGCGAACGAAAAGCTGCTAAATTATTAGATTTGTTAGGCCATAAAGGACAGGATGGTTTTGTATGTTTCACAGAGGCGCTTCACCTTCAGAGTCCGGAACTGTACGAGATGCTGACTGGAAAAGATGCTGAGTCAAGTAAGAACTTACATTTTAACAAGACACAGTGCTAAATGGCGGGACGCAGCTGTTTGCGTCAAAAACTTCTCGTTAAAGAAGGCGCTTGCTATTGATTCTGAACGAACGAACGAACGAACGAACGAACGAACGAACGAACGAACGAACGAACGAACGAACGAACGAACGAACGAACGAACGAACGAACGAACGAACGAACGAACGAACGAACGAACGAACGAACGAACGAACGAACGAACGAACGAACGAACGAACGAACGAACGAACGAACGAACGAACGAACGAACGAACGAACGAACGAACGAACGAACGAACGAACAAAGCTCGGCTGTCCGCAACTAACTTTTCATAGCACAGCTATCATCATAAACAGACAAAAAACAGCTGTCTTTAATTTCATATAACTAATTTCGCTGGTGATAAGACACTTTTGTCCCCACTTATATATTTTACTCTATAAATAAATTCCCAACGCAGCCAGGTGAAGAATCAGACATATAACGCTACTCTGGCTTAAAAGTTTTTTGAACGTAGCTTAAACAGTTACTGTTCATAACCCAACGTTTAGACACTCTGATCTAGTGTCTTCATCAGGGGTGATCGTTGTGAAGACAGGTCTTCCATATTTATACTCTAACGTCAATGGTTCTGTGATGAGAGTATAAGGGGGCTAGCCCGGTAAGCCAGGATGATTTCAGGCAGAAATTCGCAATTATCAAGTAAATAAGGGCAAAGTTACGTTAGTTTTACTTCAGTTTTACACTAATTAGTCTGTTATTTATTTTGTAAGCCCATCGTTAATAAAAAGATTGTTAAAGTCTTAGCTAACCAAGGAAAGCGTCTTCACGAAGACTACTTAATTTATTGAAATCTTCGCTTTGATCACGAAACACACAAACAACGTTGATGTTCTATTTCAGTTCCTTTCAGCACTATTTATTCACACAGTCAAGCAAACGAACGCGTATCGAAGCGAGTTCAACAGTTTTTCAGCCCGGTTTGCCGGGATGAAAACGATTACATGGACATTTTCATCCCGGTTAACCGGGCTAGCCCGGTTGCGACAACCGGGATCGGGCCGGCAAACCAGGCTAGCCCGCTTGCCATGTAATCGAAATGTTAAAACAACATGCGTTTTATATATAAAGCGGGCTAGCCCGGTTAACTGGGCCAACCAGCCCGGTCCATGTAATCGTCCCCTAAATATGGGAGCTGTCTTCACAACGATCACCCCTGATGAAGACACTAGATCGGAGTGTGGAAACGTTGGGTCACGAACAATAAATCTTTAAACTACGTTCGAAAAACTTTTGAAGTGTATATGAAACGAAAATTAAGTTTGTCTTATTTGAAAGAACTCTTAAAATAATGGGGAATATCAATTTACAGCTTTTTCATATTTTACTTAGTTCTTGAGATATTTAGGCTCATGTGATATTCAAATGAGATAACTTATGGTTCGTTTTTTCACTAATTAACATATTCGAAAATCGTGAATATTTTTAAGATTATTGAACAAAAGACAAGTTACAAGTCAGTTTGATCAATAATCTTAAAAATATTCACGATTTTAGAATATGTTAATTAGAAAAAAACGAACCATAAGTTATCTCATTTGAATTTCACACAAGTCTAAATATCTCAAGAACTAAGTAAAATATGAAAAAGCTGTAAATTGACATTCCCCATTATTTTAAAAGTTCTTTCAAATAAGACAAACTTAATTTTCGTTTCATATACGCTTTAAGTCAGAGTAGCGTTAAACTAGATGTCTGATATTTTACTCTATCTAACATCAAGCAATTTAATTCGTCAATTGAAGACATCTTGCAAAAACTCACCTCTCAAAGAGTTTATAAATAGAGTCAGCTGAGAAGTGTTCCTCCGTTCCAAGTAGTACTTGTATTTACTTCCCATCACGTCCCTATATAGCTTCACGTCACTTAAATCAAAACAAATTCATTCTAATTAATCAATCATCAAGATTAGGGCGTTTTAATTGGAATTCTGAACTTTAAATATGTTAACAGAAATTGACTGAAAATAATAATAAAATACCGTAACAACAACGGTAAAACGATGAAATACGATGCAATGCAATGCAATACGATATGCGATGCGATGCGATGCGATGCACTACACTACACTGCACTGCACTGCACTGCACTGCACTGCACTGCACTGCACTGCACTGCACTGCACTGCACTGCACTGCACTGCACTGCACTGCACCGCACCGCCACACCACATCACACTACCACACCACATCACATCACACTGCACACTACGCCACACCACACCACAACACACCACACTACACTACACTACACCACACCACACCACACCACACCCACCACACCACACCACACTACACTACACTACACTACACTACACTACACTACATCTACATCTACATCTACATCTACATCTACATCTACATCTACATCTACATCTACATCTACATCTACATCTACATCTACATCTACATCTACATCTACATCTACATCTACATCTACATCTACATCTACATCTACATCTAAATCTACATCTACATCTACATCTACATCTACATCTACATCTACATCTACATCTACATCTACATCTACATCTACATCTACATCTACATCTACATCTACATCTACATCTACATCTACATCTACATCTACATCTACATCTACATCTACATCTACATTTACATCTACATCTACATCTCAATTTAACATTTAAAATAGATTTTTTATACATCGTAACACACTGCCTACGCATTACTTCACTTTTATAATTACACGCGACGTCTCGGTTGACTTTTTAGTGTTCTTATATATGTTTTTTATGTGAAACATAAGTAGTGTGCTTGAGAAGAATTTTGATTGTCATCAGTTCAAACGCGGAATTATTTTTTTCTTTTCTTAGCACCGAACCCAATTTTGACGAGGTACCGTAATTCTCGGCTAGGCAGAGAAGGTAAGAGGACATTTAAAATTAGTTAAAACCACAATACATTACTGACTTGTTGGAAGTTTATGTCCCTAGACGTAATCTGAGATCATCATCGGACTGGAAATTAGTAGTTCCAAATTATAATCTAGAATTCTATGGTAGACGTTCTTTTTCTGTATCTGCACCAATACTGTGGAATGATCTGCCACAAAATTTAAGATTATGTGAGTCTATAGACGGTTTTAAATCAGAACTGAAAACACATTTGTTCAGATCTGCATATAAGGATTTTATCTAATCTAATCTATTTTTAACTAACTATATTTAATTTTTCTCTCAACTCGCCTGAAGGAACACAAGACATCTTGCATAAAAGCGCAACAAGAAAAGTCTGCTGTTGCCAAACACGCTTGGACGTATGACCATCGTGTTAAGTGGGAAGAGTCATCACTCTTAGCCAGCGACAAGCAATACTTCACGCGAAGAACTAGAGAATCCATTGAGATCGCCAAACATCACACTATTTCTCAGGAGGGACAGCCATTAAATAGCACGTGGCGTGCCCTATTCGGAGAACATTCTTGATTTTGTTTTCTAATTAATAAAATTAACGTGATACGCCATTGTATTCTTACGTGATTTAATTGATCAGTTGCTTAGTTTATAAATGACGTGAGCCAACAACTTGTTGTCATTGCTCTGATGAAGGCCTGAGTCAACAGGCCGAAAGCTTAGCAAAGAAATAGTTTACGTGGTGTTTCCACAAAACTTATTTATATAACTATATTTAACTAATTTATTTTTAGAAATTTATCTGTAAACTAACTATACTTGTTAAGATACTCTTTATATACTGTAGATTGTAAAGCGCCTCTGGACATTTATGGAAGACGCGCTATATAAGAACTGAATTATTATTAGTTCTCAGGAAGTTTTTTTGTATCCGACAGGAACATTTTAGGCAGAAAACTCTGATTTTTTTCCGCATACATTCATACATACATTTTGCATACATACATACATATTCAATTACTTCTTCCCACAGGGGGCTTTTCAAGAACAATATACATATTGAAATTTAACATGGCCGAGTCAAAGGCATATTAAAGGCATGCGACAGATATTGGAGCACGGATTACATATAAGCTACTATAGGTGTTGGTTTTGCGGAGGGAGGAAAACCGGAGAACCCGGTGAAAACCCTCGAAGCACAGGAGAGACCCCCAGACGGTACGTCACCCATCTAAGTACTAACCCGTTCCAACCAGAGTTAACTTACAGTACTGCAGTGGCGAGAGCAGGGGCTTAGGAAGCAGTGTTACTTGGGGGGGAGCTACTTGAGTTTGTGTAATGCGCATTCGCGGCTTTGCCACAAATCCGCCTAGGGGGTCCACGACTAGTTTTCAGCTTCAGAAAAATGGTCACATAGCATGGGGGTTCTACCTATGCGCTGTGCGTACTGGGTTCTACTGCAGCCCAGGCCCCTCGCGTCCCTGCCTGGTGATGCCTGCAGAGAAATAGATTTCGGTCATATGACGAATTTCCCGTTCTGTACGAAAGAAATTCATATTTTTATGGTGTTAGGAGGATTTATTTTTTATTTTTATAAATTATTACCAACGATCTCTTTAACTCATTTAATCTCAAACCGTAGTTGGGCAAAATATTGGGGGTGGGGGGGGGGGGTGGGGGGGGTGTGCTAATATCAGCAAGATAAAATATGGGGGGGGAGCTGCAGCCCTTAGCCCCCCCGGTTCCTACGCCCTTGCGTGAGAGGCACCTAAATCATGGCATTATTATATGTAATAGATAAAGCATGAGCAGTGATCTGTATCTGATTTACAAGGCGAGCTGCAAGCGAGCAGTAGATAGATCAGCTGCGAATGCTTTATCGTACTTATCAAATGGACGCATCTAAATAGCCATGTTTTCAAACTATTTTTCAAGTTGGAGGGATTTTAGCTAAGTAAATTGAGGAAAACGTTTATGTGTAACGGTTATTAAAATATTTGTGTCTTGTAAAACGTAGCAAAGTGGGGGCCATCCCGCATTCCATGTAAATTATCAAGTGAATCTTTAGCGTAGGTTATTCTCCGCATTCTTTGTGATAATTAATGTTTAGCGTGTAGGATGATAGCGGTTTCCGCATTTCTTAAGTAGGTTTCTAGATGGTTAGTTTTAGCCGGTAAGATATAATAGAAAAACATGTTGTTGTAAGACCGTAATTGGGAAACAAGGAACTTGTATATATAGAACTATGCGGTTTTGCTCCTACGCAAAGACTTGCGTAGAATCATGATGCAGTAAGCTAACACTCGCTGCAACAGTTCATTAGGGGCCTTAAGACGCTAGGACGTCGACGGCGGTTAAAAAGCAATTCAAATTTTAGCATTAAAAAGAAGTCACGGTTAACTGACTACTGTATTCAATACTTGAAGCTTGTTTTATAATTTTCAAAGTGTTAAAACGGTTGCAGTGTCTGTGTTAAGGCAATCTCAGTCAACAGTTCTCATCACCCCACGAGTCAACGTCGTCCTGAAGACGTGAGAATGCCCTGAGTGGCGTTGTATACAGAGCGAGGACGGTGTTCAGATTACTAGCTCTTGCGACTAGAAATTATTCATTATCTTTGTCTTGCAAGAAGAATGCTTTTGTTTGAAGGACGTCGTCCTCGAAGTTGCCGGCGTCCTAGATCTTAAGGTCCCTATTATAAAAAGAGGACAACGCCTGTAAAATAGAGAGTCTCGACTACGTTAGAGTCTTGTAAACTTTCAAGATAGAACTTTGTGGATAAAAGCCATTTTCGGGTGTTTGACGAAGTCTTGTCTCTTACCATAAAACACGCTACATATGTAAATCAGGACGAATCTGCATGCGATTTACAGATATTGATTAAATATTCATTTCGTTTGAATTTTCTTCATGAATTTTTAATGATTTGATAATAAAGAATTATTGGATGAGGCTGAGCAGGATATCAGAATTATTCAGACCGAGGTCAGCGTTATCTGCCGAAGCGAAGCTGAGGCAGATATAACGCTGACCGAGGTCTGAATAATTCCGCTGATATCCTGCGTAAGCCGAATTCAATAATTCTTTTATTATTCATTCTGCAACAAAAGTCAGCCATGCGAATAAAAATCAAAACAGACAAAAACGTCAAACTCAAACTTATATTTTTTATTAACAAATAAGCCACAAAAATAACAATATCAACACACACCAATAAAAAATACGCGGGCACCGTATGGACATGACAAATACGACATTTATTTGTCATGTCCAAATTTTCCACACGACAAATACGAGATTTATTTTGTCTGCGCCGAAATACGAATCATTATATGTAGGCTCTCAACCAATGAGAATACGAGAATATAGTACAATGAATAATAATGATGGTTATTAAATCTGTTAACAATTTGCACTCACGATATTTTGTTTGTCTATCAACCAGGAGGAATGGAAGACATGGAGATGGAGTTATTGACAGAACATCTGACATCTGCCTACGAGGAGCTGCAGCTCATGCGTTCACAATATACCTCAATTCTAATGGAGAAACGAAAATTAGAAGGAAAGTTGATGACAAATGAAGTGGACTTGGAAAGAAACAAATGCAAACTGACTGCCTGGGAAGAAAAAGTGAGCTTTTTTACGTAGTATATGAGTATGACATGTGCTACAATACTTTGGTTGAAATGACAAATATGTTTGAGTTTCTTATGATTTATAGCATAAAATAACAGGTATGCTACGCACGCTCTGATTGGACGAGAGCCATTTTCACTCAGAGTACAGAGACACGTTTGACGTCATTTTCATTTTATATTGTACAACGCATGCTCTGTTTGGTTAAATCTCACGTAATCACTGGCGTATTTATTTGATTACGCCATCATTCGTCAGCTGAGTCTCGGTCACTTTGGTGGCTTCTCCTTGTTTTTTTACCTCGTAAAACGGTTAGTTATTTTATAAAACAAATAGAAAATCGCTTTTGTGACTCTGTACTGTGATACAAACACGAATGACGCAATTTCAATCGGAAAAAATGTGTGAAAACACTCGGCTTCGCCTAGGCACTTTTTCCAGTTGAAATCACGTCATTCGTGTTTGTATCACAGTACAGAGACACGCAAGCGATTTTCTATTTGTTAAGCATAAATTTGATAGAGCAAAGTGAAAAGGTGGTATTAAAACTGCTGAGAATAGTTTTGATTGGGGAGCACGATTGACGTGTGCTGTTAGCGCTAACCATGCATTACGTTTTTACGAAGTCTATTTTTTTATACTTTAAGTTTTACAGTGAGAAGACAAATTCGATGAAGAAACAAACACAGTGCCAAAAATTGATGCATACATTGGCATTCGAGAACGAGCAAGCAAGAGAAACCATAAAATCACTCGAGACCAATATCATTCGAATGGAAATCGAAAAACTTCAAGCTAATCAAGAAGTAGAAGAACTCAAGACACTACTGAACAACGCCAATACCAAAAAATATCAAGAAATCCGCTACCGTCAGGAGATGGGAGAGAGCTACGAGAAAGAACGAGAACAAGCTGCTAGATTAAGTTTAAAAATTAAATACCAAGAAGATGAGTTGCAAGTTCTTGATGGGTACAAAAGACGTTATGGAGACCTAGAGTTATTGAACAAAGAACTGAAAGATGAGAACGAGCGACTGCGTAAAGAGTCGAGTGAGTTAGAAAAATGGACAAAGGGATTAAAAAATCGTTTTGATTTGATCGAGAGTGAAAATGTTTACACTCGTGAAGATAATCTCAACGTTGCTCAAAATATTCTCGCATTACAAAATGAATTAAAATTACTCAAAGATAATTCGAGTTATTTGGAAGTTGAGAACGACTTTCTGAAATTTCGCGTTTCTTTCTTGGAAAGAGATTGTGAGATCTATAAACAGCAACGAGATACTGCGATGACTTCTAGAAACGAAGCAGCAGAAGAAAGGGATAAAGGTTGGAGGGAAAGAGAAACTGCTTGGGAACATTACATCGAAATTCAAAAATCCAGAGATCTAGAGATCGAAAAACGTGAAAAGTGTCTGAAGGATTTCGATGACATGAAGGAAAGATGTGCTGAAACGGCTTCAGAACTGGCAAAGACAAAACTGAAGTTGAACGAGGCGAAGTTGATGGTGGAAGAAATGAATCTGAAGATGACTGACATGACAAAAAAGGAAGAAAATAAAGTAAGGAAAGCTATGACATTATAATTAACCCATTGCTACCTAGCATGTTTGAGTGTTCTCCCTTTGACGAGTAAAATCGTCTGACGTTATATAGACAGAGTAAAACAATCTGGCGTTGGACAGAGTAAAACAATAAACGAACCGTTTTTGCCGCAAGCTCAAGCAGGAATGGGTTAATCACTTGTTAACCTATTGCTACCTAGAATGTCTGTAAACGAGTAAAATCGTCTGGTGTTAGACAGAGTAAAACAATAAAGGGGCCGTTTTTAGCTGGCATAATCACTTGTTAGTCTGCGGTCTTTGTCAAAACTAACGCCTACGTATTCTAAAAGCTCACTCACATGCACTCACACTCACACTCACGCTCACGCTCACACTCACACTCACACTCACACTCACACCCACACCCACACCCACACCCACACCCACACCCACACCCACACCCACACCCACACCCACACCCACTCCCACTCCCACTCACACTCACACTCACACTCACACTCACACTCACACTCACACTCACACTCACACTCACACTCACACTCACACTCACACTCACACTCACACACACTCACACTCACACTCACACTCACACTCACACTCACACTCACACTCACACTCACACTCACACTCACACTCACACTCACACTCACACTCACACTCACACTCACACTCACACTCACACTCACACTCACACTCACACTCACACTCACACTCACACTCACACTCACACTCACACTCACACTCACACTCACACTCACACTCACACTCACACTCACACTCACACTCACACTCACACTCACACTCACACTCACACTCACACTCACACTCACACTCACACTCACACTCACACTCACACTCACACTCACACTCACACTCACACTCACACTCACACTCACACTCACACTCACACTCACACTCACACTCACACTCACACTCTAAACACTATTCAATTGAATAGTTAGAGAATGAGTTGTAGTCTCATGCTCAGTGACGGTGAGTGGAGACTCATTGAGTGTTGAGTTTGCACTGATTGAGTGTGAGGGGCTTCTCATTGGTGTGTGAGTGTGAGTGAGCTTTAGAATACAGGCGTAAATAAATCTCTTTGTAATTATCTTGAGAAATTGAGAAATTTCATTCTTTTTAGAGAGAAATTAAAAAAAACGTCAGAAATGAAGCCAACTTGAAAGAGTCGAGCGACAAAGATGTCATGTCAAGTTATACAATAAGGATGTTGATACACAGCGTCAAACGAAGATTATACGGATCCACTAGCGAAAAGAGCCATACTTTAGCCTCGTCTGGTTATAAAAGTCTTTCAGACAGAACGACAAGTTTCAATCTTCTCATGTCCTTTCTTACTGACAGTTCAGAAGACATTAATGACAATGGTATAATTTCATTCATTCATTCATTCATCAATCACTCCCTCTCTTTCCTCTCTCTCTCCTTCCCTTCCTCTCTCACTTCTTCTCTCTCTCCCTCTCTCATTCCCTCGTTCATTCCCTTCCACTCTTTTCCCCTCACTCCCTCCCTCCTTCTCTCTCTCCCTCCTTCTCTCTCTCCCTCTTTCTCTCCCTCTCCCCTTGCCTCCTTCCTTCCCTCCCTCATTCTTTCCCTCCCTCCTTCTCTCCATCCATCTTTCCATCCCTCCCTCCCTCCCTTCCCTCCTTTACTCCTTCCTTCCCTCCCTCCTTTCTTCCTTTCTTCCCTCCCTCACTCCTTCCTTCCCTCCCCTCTCACCTCCCTCCCTTCCTCCTTCCCTCCCTCCCTCCTTTCTTCCCTCCCTCACCCCTTCCCTCCCTCCTTCCCTTCCTCCTTCCCTCCCTCCTTCCCTTCCTCCTTCCCTCCCTCCTTCCCTTCCTCCTTTTCTCCCTCCTTCCGTTCCTCTCTCCATCCCTATCTCCATTCCTCCCTCACTCTCTCACTCATTTTATTCAGATAAACATTTATCAGACTGGATGAAGAGAAGGTCCAGTTGCCCAAATCTTGACGAGACAGACACCAGTACTATAGCCAGAGACCAGTGTAACCTATCTCGTCAAAGCCTTTCCATTTCAATGCCAGACTTGCCTCTGTTGCTAAACACCCAAGATAGAACCGCGAAGAAGACAAGTAAACGACAGACTAGCCATGGAACAGACGAGGATAGCAGTGCTTCGTCAAGCGATTCAGACAACGAAGAAGGCTTCATCAATTATCCACTCTCATCAAACGATAAGGAAACTCTGTCGAAATTTCGACGGCGTACAAAGGTTATGGCAACAAAATACAGAAAGTAATATCACCAGTCGGAATCTTTGGTTTTTCAAGAAGGACGCTCCCTCATCAGGGGAAGAGTAATCTTTCAACATTTAATAAGTAATAGCATGGCATTGAGGTTGATTAGTGATTAAATGTACACGAGAGCTGAGGGACGGACTTGAGGATTGAGGGACATTTAATCACTAATGGCTAATGCAACGAAATGCCATGCTATCACTTTGTAATATCACGGTTTTCGAGGAAGAAGGAGAGTAAAAGAAGAACGTTTTTGGCAGAGCATAGTCAATGGAGATATGGTCTGGAAATTCAGCTAAAGTCTTTGGTCTATCTTTTTGTTCGCCTTTATGCATTTTTGTGCACGGTGCAGTCACTGAATACATTGTATTTTAGTATAATGAACAAATTGTCCAATAGCAACGTTTCAGTTCAATCACTCAACCGTGCTATTTAAATATTAATAAACCTAAAACAAAGGATGTGAACGGTGTAAAGTACGGTTCAACATAAAATCACAGCTCATTATAGGCGCTTTGAAGTTTGCCGAGTTTCCAGACCATATCTCGATTGACTATGAGCAGAGTCAGCAACTTCAGAGTGAATAAATTATTGAGTTGTGATTAATACTATTGGGAATTCGACAAGTGTTCACTTCATGTATTTGTAGTTATTATATGCACAAGGGGCTGTTTACATGAGCCGGCCGGGCTCACGCGATAAATTAGCATCGTCCTGTGGTTTTAAAACTCTCATAAACTAAATGTACAAAGAAGAATTGGTTTAGTTTAGCGCTAAACAAATCTTAACATTAATTCAAATCTCCTTTTGCGGTCGAGGAAAGATTCTAATCAATCGCTTGAGCCCGGTTAACCGGGCTAGCCCGGCGGTTTTCACCGCTAAACTAAAGCAATTCTTCTTTGTAAATTTAGTTTATGCGAGTTTTAAAACCACAGTACGATGCTAATTTATCAAACGCGAACGCAAGTCATCACAAGTTGGCAGTCACGCTATCTCAGCCAGCCGCTCTGAATGATTTCTCGAAAATATTATGTACCATGACAACGTTAAAACTGGTTTAAAACACTCATGAAACCTTTATTTTGTTAATTTGAGTGTTCGAACGACCGCCACAGAAATTCGTGACTGCAAACTTGCGATGACTTGCGTTCTAGATCTCGTTTGATTATAGGTATGATTGGTTACTAATTGTGCTTAATGCATAAAGATTAGGTATGATTATAGGGCACGTTTCTCTCTGACGAAGGGCCTTCGCTCGAAACGTTAGACTCCTATGTTCTCTGTTTCGGCAGTATATCTAACCTTACTATATTTCGATTTAGGTATGATTAGTTATTCATTGGGTTATTAGAGATAGATAGATAGATAGATCGTTTATTTCCAAAATACCTCAATTACAGTTTTAAAAGGGAACTGAGAGGTTTACATCATATACTAAAACAGGAGCGGTATAAGAAAAAAGAAATTATTCTGTATCAACACATAATCATAAATTTAACTATTAACTTTAAAAAACCTTAAAAAATGTATATTAATTTTCAGTTTAACTATTGACTATGGCTATTGTTATATGCGACAGAGGCCGATGGAATAAAACTATTTTTAAACCTATTTGTCTTACACAATGGTATATACATTGGTTTAAAGTTCCTTAAAGTACAAACTGCCTTGCGGGCGGTTGACAATTTTGCGAAAAATGTTTTGGCAGAGTTCTTCTCTACGGTCATCAAGACTGCACAATTCAGCTAAATTTAGAAGCTCTGAGTAGGACAGGTGGTATCCAAAGATAATACGAAGGGCGCGTTTTTGTACTCTTTCAAGAGAAGAATTAATGTCTTCAGGGACTATTTATAGATAGAAGGTCCCTGTGGGAACAATGAAAACCGAGGTGGCCGTGCTGATAGTCAATCGAGATATGGTCTGGAAACTCGGCAAACTTCAAAGCGCCTATAATGAGCTGTGATTTTATGTTGAACCGTACTTTACACCGTGCACATCCTTTGTTTTAGGTTTATTAATATTTAAATAGCACGGTTGAGTGATTGAACTGGAACGTTGCTATTGGACAATTTGTTCATTTTACCGTAAAATACAATGTGTTCAGTGACCGTGCACAAAAATGCATAAAGGCGAACAAAAAGATAGGCCAAAGACTTTAGCTGAGTTTCCAGACCATATCTCGATTGACTATGTATATACATTGGTTTCAAGTTCCTTAAAGTACAAACTGCCTTGCGGGTGGTTGACAATTTTGCGAAAAAAGTTTTGGCAGAGTTCTTCTCTACGGTCATCAAGACTGCACAATTCAGCTAAATTTAGAAGCTCTGAGTAGGACAGGTGGTATCCAAAGATAATACGAAGGGCGCGTTTTTGTACTCTTTCAAGAGAAAAATTAATGTCTTCAGGGGGTATTTATAGATAGAAAGTCCCTGTGGGAACAATGAAAACCGAGGTGGCCGTGATGTTATGTAATAAAGAAAATACGAAAAACCATCTTTACGATACGGACATCTACAATCGCTCGCCAAAACAAATCATTTTAACTATAACTGGAAACACAAGCACCATGCACAGGTTTTCAATGTGGATGGCCCTTACTGGACCTCTAATATTTAATAATTAATATTTAAAATTTATACAGCGCAAAATACATATGTATATGATCTAATGCGCTTTACATTAAATAAGATAAATACAATCAAAATATAGATACAGCATTAATTTACAAATAACTAAAACTATGATCAATAAAAACTACACCTACTGTTCATATGCTAATTTAAAAAGATAAGTTTCTAAAGCTGATTTTAAGGTAACACTCGTTGTTTGAGCGCAAACCATAACGGGATTGTTGTTTAAAAGTTATCAAATCTGAAATGTACCTTGGAGCATTGCCTTGCATAGCCTTAAATATAATTAGATTTTTTTTTGTACCTCTAGACAGAACACTTTAGATACAGCTGGCAACCTGTTGTGGTCAGTACTTTCCACCCACCTTCTTTATTAATAAATATAACGAGGAAACTCATTAATAAACCATGTTAAAAAATATGAAAAACAGGACTTAAATAAATAAACAAAACTTTGTGTCCTACTTTTACAAAAAAATGATTTATTTCATAGACTCAGTGTTCGAGTTTTCGGTGAGTGAGAAAAAAATTGTGGTTAAACATATTTTTGCCTGTATAGAAATATCGTACTTTTAAAACTAAAAGTACGTCTGTACAGGTAAAAATATCCGTTTAACAATCAAATAAACTTGTGCTTGTTTATTTTCTCGGTACAATTTGAAAACGGAACAAAATCATGCTGTTTAGGCCTTGCGTTTACACGATACCGGCACAAAAATAACATGAAATGTTATATGCTGTATTTCCATACCGACATGATTTTGTTCCATTTTCAAATTGTACTGGCATCGTGTAAACGGGGTCTTAGAGCGCAGTGAGTTTCACGTGTGGCGTGTTGCTGTTAGCGCGCTGCCTCTCACCAAAAAGTTAAGCCCGGTTAGACGGGGTTAGTACTTGGATGGGTGACCGCTTTGGGAATGACCCCGTTGTCGGGCTTGAACTCATGTGAGTAGAGTTGTAGTTGGTCTCTCCTGTGCTTCGAGGGTTTTTCGCTGGGTTCTCCGGTTTTCCTCCCTCCAAAAAATCAACCCCTAACATCTTAGCTGTGATCCGTGGTCTGAACTGTGTCGTATGGCGGCTTTAATATGCCTCGACACGGCCACGTTGATCTGCGTCCTTCGCAACTGTTCAGCCACTGGCTGCGCCAAGTAAAGGTGATTAGTCCCCAGTCTTTTATCCTTTTATCCTTTAGTTTAGTTTAGATAGTGTTTGCGTTTATGAAATCAAACAGAAAAATACATGAAGATATGAAATTTATTTAATTCTCGTGTTGGTCGTGTGTGACCATATCTTATCCTTTCTTATACGCAAGCAAATATTTAAGACGATCATTAGAAAGTTGTTTGATTTTTTTTTCATGATATCGATCTGAGAAAAACAACAGAAAATATGAATATTTATACTTGGATTTTACGTTTTGATGCTTATATCATAATTATAATGCAAGCTAGCAAAAATGTGGACATTAAAATAGCTATCAGACGTTTTGTAAAATTTATGAAAAAAGTTTAAAAAAATGTAAAATGTCTAAATTCATGAAAAATGTTCTCATGTTTTTCTGAGGCAGGTACGTAGCCCGGGAGGAGCCGCGGCTTCCCCCTTTAGATATAAACCAACAGATATGTAACTATACAAGACTGAGGCCATGTGCACACGGTAACGTTTCCGAGCGTTCTCGACAATCAGTTCATTACTTGAAACAATACGAAAACGCTCGGAAACGTTACCGTGTCCACATAGTCTAATGCAATACGAATTATGTCAGGAAATAAACTGTAAACAGTGTATTCAATCTACTGAGTGTATGCATTTTGAGTATCTATGTGACGTTTGCATGTTTTGAGTATTTTATATGACGTTTTTTAACCTTTAGGGGTCTGTAAAATCTTCCTCCAAAAGCCAGGAAATGGCATTTCAGCGACTCTCGATTTCAAAATTTCCCGGGGGAGCATGCATGCCCCTGGACCCCCCTAAAAATTTATTCTGATTTTGGCTCCCCCCTTTCAAAATCCTAATAGAACTGAGACACAGCACGTTTTATAAAAATGGTATCTGAGAGTCTGCGTAGGCAGTGGTTTTGGATAGAACAAAGTGAAAAGGTGATAAATTTGCCAAGAATAGTTTTGATTAAAGATATACTCTCATCCAAACACGCCGGAAATTGCGAGACTGGAGAAAAGCGTAACAAAACACGAGCCGTAGGCGAGTGTTTTTAACTTTTCGAAAGTCGAGCAATTTCCCAAGTGTTTGGATAAGAGTCTCCAAACACGGAAAAAAAACCATTTGGTATTTCTTTTATAAAATAATCACAAGTGAATAGGATATACTGTCCGACATTTTCAAAAAATCGTTTTGGCGGGAATTTTCCGTGTTTGGTACTCTGATCCAAACACGGCAATTGACCAATCAGGGCTCGCGTAGTATACATGTTATTTTATAAAACGAAATACTGACCTGTCGTGCGGAACCTTTCATCACATTCACTCTAATAATCAAAAAGGCTCGACTCGAGATGTCAGTATTTCGTTAGAAAAACTATTCTCGGCAGTTTACCATCTTTTCACTTTGCTCTATCAGACGTTTTTTTTAAAAATGTAAAATTTTTTCTGATATAGATCTTAGAAAACAACAGAAAATATGAATATTGATATTTGAATTTTGCCTTTTAACGCTAGAAAAAATTATCTGAGCTAAAAATCATTGGTAAAGCTGTATAATGCTATTATGCTAAGGAAATGAGTTTAGATATAGTCTCTAATGTTCATAATGTTTCCGCGGAATCTTAGCCTAATGAGTAAACGCAGCCAGATCTTTTGTTACTATCACGGTTATTATGGTTTAGAAAGTAATTAAGAGTCAGATGTTTGATGTAATAAGATAAGTATTGACGAGACTCAATAGCTAAAACCGATAAAGAATTGAGATTTTTTTCCTTCTACAACATTCTGCAGGGCCGGTAGATTTGAGGTTCATTTTTTTTGTTCATGTACATACAGCTCTGGTGTTACTTTTGAGTATTGAAAAAGTTTTAACACTTTGAGGCCTGGACCTCTCCCTGTGCTGAATAAAGTCGTCTGGCGTTAGCCAAAATAAAAAGACTCGTTTTCAGGCTTCAAAGTGTTAAAGAGATAGGTTTTAGAATAAAATCGTCTGGCATTAGCCAGAGTAAACCTTAAAGATTCGTCGTCAGGGTTCAACGTGTTAATAATAAAAACTACATTCTAGTATAGTTTAGAAATTCTAATTTGCATTGTATAATAAATGTAATTTCTTCTGATGCACACATGCTGAGATTAGCGCTGTAAAATAGGATACAACTATATACACTGAAAATATTTTTAAAGAAAAAAAATAAATTTTCTTTTTAGCTATATATGCCCAGCCACCTGCCCACTTCACGTGATGCCAGCGTGAGTTGCTCCTAGGTCATTCATCCCTAGGAATAAATGACCCCTGCTAACAAAGTATTCAACTTACTCCAAAGAAGTCACTAACAGCTATAGAGTTAAATAACCGGGGGTAAATAATCGGGGTTAAACGACCGATGGGTTTAAATGACCGGGGGTAGCTCAATACGGGTTACTTATGCCTAAGACACCTGCAAGTGATAAACAAACCAAATTGTTATGCCACTTTAGTTTAAAGTAAGTCATTTTCATCGAAATTAAGCCAGTGCTATTACGTACAGTGTAAAATCCATTAACTGTCTTTATAAGCTAACAAAGGTCTACCAGTCGAACAGTTTCACCAATTAAGATTGTACATGAACAGAGTTGAGAAAATTAATGTCAACAACATTGATGGAAGATGTGACGTATCTATTAAGAAGATCTCAAGACTTTTAAGGGTTAATTGGAGAAAGCGTTAAGTAAAACGTACTTTGTAGGTTCACGCGTCGCATCGTGGAAGTACATCGCAAAGTATAGTTGATCTTCTTTGTCTAAAGTCGTAACAAGATGTCTGCAGCTCGAAATTCAAGCAATGAACTCGTGGAGATTTTACCATGTATGTTTTCAACCTATCTCAAGTTTCTACCTACTGCAAAAATAGTGACAACAAACACAATCGTGGTTATTTTGGATACGTTTTTAGCAGTTTTTACAATCATCACAAACTCTCTTTTTATCTCGACTTATCAAAAAACTCAGGGACTACAAAATACTTCCAATATGTTGCTGGTTGTTTTAGCTGTTAGTGATCTCCTCGTTGGCTGTTTAGCAGAACCGCTACACATTGTTCGGGGAATAATGGACATTAATGGCAGCCATTCATGTATTCTTTTTGATATAACTCGTTTTGTTATGATATTTTGCAGTGGATTATCTTTCTTGACTATAATAGTTATAACGTATGATCGTTATATTGCTATATTCTACCCGTTACGTTATCCTATATTGTTTAGCAAGGCTCGTATTAAGCTGGTTTTTGTGGCGTGTGGTGTAGTATTAGTTGGCTTATTGGTCGCCAGAACTCTCCTTGAGTTAAAAACATTTTTCCTTATCATCTGCGGCCTCACATTCTACACAACAATCTCAGCATTGGTTGTTTACTTCAAAATTCTCCTTGTAGCCAAAAGACAAAAAATTCAAGCTCTTAACTTCAGCTCAAAATTACACCCGGAACCATCTGGACGTCGACGTGCAATCATCTCTCTTCATGAAATTAAAACTACAAGCGTAATGGCTTACGTTCTTGGCGCAATGATCCTCTGTTATTTTCCTGGAACGTGTTTCTGGATTTACAGTAACTATCATGGCTATACTAAAGAAAGTTTGTACAGTGTTGTCCCTATTCTTGAAACCGCGCTGTTTATGAACTCGGCCATAAATCCAGTCGTATACATTTTAAGATCTAGGCAGATCAGGACTGCTTTCATAAGAAACGTAAGCCGTTTATCAAATTTTATAAAATAGTTATACCGTATTGTGCAGTACAATAACACAAACTTTAGTCAGTAGTCTTTACAATATAAAGACATGTTATTTCTTAAAATAGTTTAGATATAGGCATACAGCATGCATTTGTAAAAATGTCGTTGAGATTTGAGAACCTATGTATACGAGGCGTTAGTTTACCGAACTAAGCTACAACTATATATAGACAGTGTTTTAGATAGAGCAAAGTGAATAGTAGTTTGTTAACGAAATACTGTCGTTTCGAGGGAAGTCCTTCGTTAAAGATTGGTCTCTGATAAAGGGCTCCACGCTCGAAATGTAATCAGTATTTCGTTATCAAAACTATTCTTGGCAGTTTATCATCTTTTTACTTTATTCTAAAGCTACAACTAGCCTCTATATATAGAGCTAGCGTCTGTATAAAAACAAGAAGTAAGATTGTAAGAATTATCCCGAAACTCTAAGTTAAGGTCTTCGTGTATTGTATATTTAGGAAATGGTTCATGGTTTGGCGTGCGCCATCGAGTTATGGATGCACGCGGGAAGTTCGGAGAGCACGAAAAAAGCGTAAGAGTTGGTCGAGGCGTAGCCGAGAATTTCTGAGTGCTCTCCAGCTTCCCAGGAGCACGCCAAACCATGAACCATTTCTTTTATCAGACACAAAACAAAAGAAAACAATATTTATTTCGCTGATTAAAAACGAGTTTCTCATTACGTTTGAAATTACCATGCTCCATCGAATTTTAGTATACACCCAACCATCGTCTATTACAAATCCTGCATCCTGATTGGCTACTCAACCGTTGTCTATTCGTGATGGACAACGTTTGAGAAAAATGAAAACAAATCTGAAAAAATATGGCAGTAAACTCTCGTTTTGCAGACGTTTTGGAGGAATTTTTTGAGAGTTTGATAGAAAATTCTATCCCTGAGAAAACTAAAAACGCCACAAAATATGGCATGAAGATTTTTAATGGTAAGGAACGAAATACAATTAAACCGTATTTTATTAATTAAATCTGCTTTTACTTGCCGCTCACGAGTGGTTAAATAACACAACATTTTCGTCAGTTTGCACTAGAAAAACTGTATTTTTTAGAGTATAGGTATACAGGGTGTATACTAAAACAATCAGACAACTCGTCCTCGTTGTCTAATTGTTAAATGGAGCACACAGTAGCCAATCAAAAATGTCGTTATATTACATCTATGTTATAAAAATAGCTGTATATAAAAAAAATATACAAGCTTAGATTTTCTTGTATCGTTTATCGAAATTTTTAGAAATGATTAGTTTAAGGCCTGACCAAACGCTTTCAACATCGCATTCAACATCATTCAATTGCAATATTGTTGAATGATGTTGAATAATGTTAAAAGCACAAGTGGCCAAATGAATTCAACATCGTTCAACATTCATGAATGACAATTAATTGAACGCGGGCTACCACAAAAGCTGGAATCGACAATGTCCCGCATGGCGCATGTCTCTGTTCAACAAAGTTGAATGAAATGTGGCCAAATGCGTTCAACACCTTTCAACATTTTGAGAACAATAGCAATGTTGAACGCGTGTTGAACGAAAATTTGAAGATGTTCAAATTTCGTTCAACATCATTCAACAGGGGTGGCCAAACGCTTTCAACATGTTGAATTCAACAATGCTGAACAATGTTGAACGATGTTGAATGAAATGTTGAAATCGTTTGGCCAGACCTTTACTGTAAGGACAAAAAGTTAAAAATTAACCTAAAAACTAAATTAAGGTCATCGTGTATCTTTTATCTAATTTCTAAATATGCTTATAGCTAACTGTAAAGATTGGAAGCTCAAAATTAAACTAAAATTAGAAGCTTATAAATGTTTTTCAATTCTAAATTAAAGTAGAAAATTAAAAACGTTCATTAAAAGCCTTTCTCAAGTCATTAATAATTCATGAAATTATTTATAGAAATACAAATACAAATTTTAATTACTTCTTCCCACGAGGGGCTTTTTAAGAGCAATTTACATTACTAAATTTCAAGGGCAGAGTCGAATTTATACCATGGTGAAAAACGTTCTCTCTGACCATAGTCAATCGAGATATGGTCTGGAAACTCGGCAAACTTCAAAGCGCCTATAATGAGCTGTGATTTTATGTTGAACCGTACTTTACACCGTGCACATCCTTTGTTTTAGGTTTATTAATATTTAAATAGCACGGTTGAGTGATTGAACTGAAACGTTGCTATTGGACAATTTGTTCATTATACTAAAATACAATGTATTCAGTGACTGCACCGTGCACAAAAATGCATAAAGGCGAACAAAAAGATAGACCAAAGACTTTAGCTGAGTTTCCAGACCATATTTCGATTGACTATGTTTACATTACTAAATTTCAAGGGCAGAGTCGAATTTATACCATGGTGAAAAACGTTCTCTCTGACGAAGGGCCTTCGCTCGAAACGTTAGCTCCTACGTTCTCTGTTTCGGCAGTATATCAAACCTTGCTATATTTCGATTGTTGTTTAAACACTGCCTAGCCTGTAAACAAATTAGTGAGGTTCAGATCACACTTCCACTACCACTACCGCTACCGTAAATGTAGTTAAGCTGGTGTAATGTTCGTTTTTTCGTCCTGTTGTCGTAGTTGGTTTTATTCCTAGTACCGTAAAACGCTTTCTTTTTGCACTAGGTTTGAGACCTGCGACCATTACTGAACGTAAAAACAATATTTGCCATGCTTAATTATTTTATGGTATAGCGGTAGCGGTAGTGGAAGTGTGATCTGAACCTCGCTATTGTCGGGGGGGGGGGGGGGGGGGGGGGGGGATCTCCCAGAACGTCTGCTCGCAGGGTACACTGCCCACGCAGCACGCTACTTTTATTTCACTGTCTAAAATTAACACAACTTTAAAGTCCATTTTCTAGTTTTCTTTAACACTTTGAAGCCTGACGACGAGTCTTTAGTATTTCATTCTGGCTAACGCCAGACGATTTTATTCAGCACAGGGAGAGGTGGAGGAGAAATTTTTTTAACTCCCAGTTTGAATACTGTGGTAAAAAAATCACTTTCTCGTGCTTGATATGTAAAACTTCCAACAAACATTCGAGAAATCATTAAAAGACTAGACACCCAATCCATAGATAATGGAAGGGGAACTGGATAGGAAACTTCAAACGAGGTTAAAGAACCGGAAACGTTGTTTGCACAACTTGCTATGGTAATTACACACTTATAAGCAGCTAATGCACCTATTGCTGAAATTAGACAAAAGTGTAATATCACTTAAGTTCAGCAGTGTCTGATTTTAGCCGTGTGGGACCACCCGTTAGGTGCATTGCCCGCTTATAAGCGTAAAATTACCATAACAAGTTGTGCAAACATCGTTTCCGGTTTCGTAAGTTTCCTATCCAGTTCCCCTTCCATTATCTATGCCCAATCTTGATGTTTAAATCGAAAAACGCAAAATCCAAAAAAACTCAGAGACATCAGTCAAGTTTTATAATAAAATAAAAACACATGTCAGTCAATCGAGATATGGCCTGGAAATTCAGCTAAGTCTTTGGTCTATCTTTTTGTTCGCCTTTATGCATTTTTGTGCACGGTGCACGGTCACTGAACACATTGTATTTTAGTAAAATGAACGAATTGTTCAATAGCAACGTTTCAGTTCAATCACTCAACCGTACAATTTAAATATTAATAAACCTAAAACAAAGGTTGTGCACGGTGTAAGGTACAGTTCAACACAAAATCACAGCTCATTATGGGCGCTTTGAAGTTTGCCGAGTTTCCAGACCATATCTCGATTGACTATGAGGTCACTAAGAATAAAAATACCAAACTAACTATATACAAAACAACGGCATTAAAATTATTAGTTTTGTGACTATAAAAAAACGTCAGTATTTCTTCAGTTCCTAAAAAATCTTAGCAGTTCGTTAATTTGCGCCTACGCAGCACTCGAATTTTTTATTCATTATGCTTTAGATCTTAAACTCCATTATCTTTAACGTCATATGTACGTAATAGATAAATCCCGAGAATGAGGGATTTATGCTATATAAAGACCCGAGGACGTGCAGCGTCCGAGGGCTTTATATCGCATAAATCCCGACGTTCGAGGGATTTATCTGACTTAATTTATTATTGAGGAGGTTTTCCAACAAACTTTTGTCTTTTTTTCTACCTTGGACAAAGATTTTCCTAGTTTCTTCTTCATTTCTTATCTAATTAGTATTCAAGGGCTTTATGCGATATAAAGCCCTCGAAAGAACAAATTATACGGCTTCAAAAACGAACCACTTGGTAAGTTGATTGGCGGAGTTAGTTTGAAAAATAACTTTGTCTAAGCCGAGAAAATCAAAGCTAAAGTTTATGTAAACATAGTCAATCGAGATATGGTCTGGAAACTCAGCTAAAGTCTTTGGTCTATCTTTTTGTTCGCCTTTATGCATTTTTGTGCACGGTGCACGGTCACTGAACACATTGTATTTTAGTATAATGAACGAATAGTCCAATAGCAACGTTTCAGTTCAATCATTCAACCGTGCTATTTAAATATTAATAAACCTAAAACAAAGGATATGCACGGTGTAAGGTACGGTTCAACATAAAATCACAGCTCATTATAGGCGCTTTGAAGTTTGCCAAGTTTCCAGACCATTTCTCGATTGACTATGATGTAAATCAGGAGAAATCTTTATCACATATAAAGATACGATACGGTCATGATTTTCTTTTGTGTTTTCCTCATGAATTATTAATGAGTTTTTGAAATACCGGTAAAATCCACCAATCGAAACACAGTAAGGTTTGATATACTGCCGAAACTGAGAACGTTGGAGTCTTAGGGGCCGTTTACATGAATCCGGATTGAGTTTCAATCCGGATTGAAATGCGAAGTCAATCTGTGTTTACATGGGAGTTGGGTTCTGGACTGAAATCCGCCTGTCGCCTGAAATCCGTAAATATTAGAAAACACGCATGTATTGCTTGTTCTAGTCCTCTCTGTTACGTTTTTCATTCCGGAATGAAACTCGCACCGCCTTTACATGAATCCGGAACGAAATTTCAATCCGGATTGAGAGGGTTAAATGGCATGCACTATATGCGGTTCCAGGTTATTCTATTTTCCGTTAAAGTCAGAAAAGTTCAATCTAAAACCGAAGAGATAATCGGAACCAGTCACTCGGTTCCACTTTTATGAACTGTCTAAGTTTGAGTTTTTGCTTCTTTTTTTGAACTCGTGTTTAGATTCGTGTTAAATAAAGACTGGTACTAGTTATCATACCGGTAATAAACAACAAGGGCGTAGGAGGCGTAGGCAGTGTCCAGGAAACAACAATCGAAATATAGTAAGGTTAGATATACTGCCGAAAATGAGAACGTAGGAATCTATGAAATCCCTTTATCTGTTTAGTGAATCCGGATTGAGATTAGCTCAATCCGGATTGAGGTCAATCCCCGTTCTCAATCCGGTTGAAAATGAGAACGTAGGAATCTATGAAATCCCTTTATCTGTTTAGTGAATCCGGATTGAGATTAGCTCAATCCGGATTGAGGTCAATCCCCGTTCTCAATCCGGTTGAAATCTCAACCCTGAACTCCCTTTTAGTATTTTACTCTGGCTAACGCCAGACGATTTTACTCAAGTTAGGAATCAGCTCCCTTTCTCTTTCCACATGTATTATATAGTTTCACCTACGCATCACCCTACTCTAATATTACATACGATATCCTAATCTACGGCATCTCTCACTCACCATAGTAACGACGAAATAGAAAGAAAAAATCTGTTCATTTACGCCCTCAGTACTCACTTGAGAGTGGCGTTATTTTCGCTATGGAGTAAAAGTGTTTAGTTCGGGGACAGATAATCAGACTGTGATTCTGAATAAGGAACATGGGTTTTCAACTAATCCGAGTTTCGGTTCTTTTGATTAGTCTTATATTGAGTAAAGTGACTGTCAATGGTTCATTTAATTATGGTAAGTTAAAATCATGATTATTTCTGAATACTTAAATACGTAAGAACTATAGCTAATGAGACAGAAATATATTGCATGACCTTAGGCTAATTTACGAAACTTACAAGAGTTTACCAACTATAATATGTTGTTGTTTTTTTGCTAATCGCCAATGCTTATATATTCTATTACCAGCCATATATTAAGTGGCAGTTATAATGCTAGAATAGCTAGTTTTAGATTTTTCTCAAGCCTCTATAACCTATACTAGTTCAAGTATAATGTATAATTATCTGTTATCAATAAAGCTCGACATGCACTTAAACGGTTTAACCAAGTATAGCTAGAGTTAAAATTGTTTTTACAAGCTAGGAGCATCTTATATATAACAACATTATCATTTCCTCGCAATAGTTTCAAAACGTATATCTTGTCTCTGGGAAGCCTATAGAGGGGGCAGAGAACATTTTGCCCGACTGAAATGGCATATTGCCCAACTTTTGATATAAAAAAACTCACTAAGTGCCTGTTGTTCAATATACTTCTTCTCCTACAATACCCAGATATTAAATTGTTTTGATTACTTTTTCTTATTTCCATCCTATTTTTTAATTTTTTCCCTATATTTTTGCCCGACTTAGCTTGAAAATTTGCCCGACTGAGCAACATTTCCATTCGGATGGGGGAGGGGGGACAGCTGCCCTCCTTGCCTCCCGCCTCGTACGCCTATGAGCCACCGTATATATAATCTGAGCAGATCTGAGCAAAGGGGAAAAGGCACTCTTATACTCTGATGAAGAGCTCTGCTCGAAACGTCAGTATTTCGTTATCAAAACTATCCTCAGCAGTTTAGCAATATACTATACCTAATATCACCAATATATTATACAGTTCTAAATATCAGTTAACATTTGAAGCCTGGAGACTACGAGTCTTTAAGGTTTATTCTGACTAACACCAGACGATTTTATTCAGCACAGGGAGAGGTGGACCTGTAATTTGTCTCACAGCATTCCTCCTACTCTTACTTGCTGTTAGTAGTCGTTTAGTTACAACAGCAACTACTGTAGTTTAATCAAATGCACAGCGGTGGACCGGTGCGTATTACAGTCAACTCTCGTTATAGCGGACACCCTGGGGACCGTCATTTGGTGTCCGTAATAACGAGAGTCCGCAATAGCGAGATGCGATGAAAATATCCCGATTTCAGCTTGTAAAATGTCACCACAATGTATTACAACCTTTTTGTTTTAAAATGTCCAGTTTATTTCAATTTCTAGTTGACGTTTACTGTGATACATAAGTACACAGTACACGTCAAAATACAAGTCAAAAATTTGTATTCAAATATTTTTTTTATTCCAAAACCAAAAATACAACGACCGGTAACATAAATCAGTAACATAAATATGTCACTCGATAAATTAAAAAGTCATTCACTTTCATGTGTCGAGAGTAAAATACGTCCAAGGTGACCGTTGTAACGAGAGTAGAACAATAAAAATGTTTGTTGGGGACCATATGAAGTGTCCGCAATTCCGTAATAGCGAGAGTCCGTAATAGCGAGAGTTATTTCAATACATTTCATAGTAGTTTCGGCCGGGGATTTACCAACTGTCCTTAATAGCGGGGTGTCCGTAATAGCGGGGTGTCCGCAAGGCGAGAGTTGACTGTAATCATTCGCAGCTTTTTTATACACCCATACCCAAATAACTAAGTACAACTTGGTCAAGGATGAGTCAGTATATTTTTTCACTAACAACAGTGAATGCTTATACCATTTTTTATAAAATAATTTTAGGCTAGGATTAAAAAAAAAGAACTACTTTGCTCTAAAGCTCTTGAAATCATTGTGACAATTCGGGGTCATGTTTTCAAGAAGAGACTCCACGAGTGCAAGTAAAAACAATTAAATTCGACTCACTGAAACTCGACGTTTAACTCGTTATCGCATTTACGTCGCATTACCAACGAAGTTAATTCGAATTAAATTCGTCTATTGTTATAAGAAAGTAAAAACAAAGAGTAGATAACATAACATGTCGGCAGCGGTAGCACATGCACGAACGCACGCCAACCTTTCACAGTGTTGACTGCGTATAATTATAACTACAAAGTTT
>OZ036004.1:6122883-6187883 GCA_964035015.1 Corallium rubrum
AACACAAAAGAAATCAGTAGACAACGTCAGACAGACAGACAGACAGACAGACAGACAGACAGACAGACAGACAGACAGACAGACAGACAGACAGACAGACAGACAGACAGACAGACAGACAGACAGACAGACAGACAGACAGACAGACAGACAGACAGACAGACAGACAGACAGACAGACAGACAGACAGACAGACAGACAGACAGACAGACAGACAGACACTGACTGACACTGACTGACAGACTGACTGACTGACTGCATGTGTCTGTTTGTCTATTACATCAAGGACGTTCGTTGTGACTTGTGAGTGACTTTACTCTAAAGACCTGAACCCAATTACTAGCCTACAGTACGTGTAAGGGAGTATCGTAAGCTAACCACACAAGAAGTTTACGGAATGTAATGTAAACAATAACATTCACATGACTACAAGGTGCGCACTTTCCGTGACTAACCACAGGAATGCGCACCCCAAAGCGCTTGTACACCACTTCCGGGGTAATAAAGGAAAATACAACCCAGGTCATGAGATCTGTGGGTAGACCTCGGGGTAGACAAAAGTTTAAGTAGTATAAAGTAATAATGCTCAACATCACGAGATGTATTTAGTGAGTCATGACTGAAATACTGTTTAAGATTTTGATAGTGGGTGATGCTGAGGTAGGCAAGACTTCGTTCGTTCAACGATATGTCAATGATTCATTCAAGAAAGGATACAAACCAACATTAGGAGGTAAGAATTATGAAATTATTTATTACTTTTTGTAACACGCGAAGCGAGCTAACTCCTCGTTAAGTTTAACTAGATAATTTGAAGAAATGCGTAATATTTCAACAACTGTCTAGAGACGTGATTTTCAAGTTATCAAATTCGTCTGATTTGACGTCTCTGATTTGTGAGTCGCCATCTTAAATACCTGCTATATATATATATATATATATCATATGTATAAATCTGGCCCAATAGTCTTTTTACTATTTATTTATTATTGAGTCGGTTTTCTTTGTTCTTCCGAGGGCTTTATATCGCATAAAGCCTTTGAATAATAATTAGATACGAAATAAGAAGAAAAAACAAGGAAAATCTGTATCCAAGGTGGAAAAAATAGACAAAAGTTTGTTGGAAAACCTCCAATAATAAATTAAGTCAGATAAATCCCTCGAAACGTCGGGATGTATGCGATATAAAGCCCTCGGACGCTCCCTCATTCTCAGGATTTATCTATTACATAAAGCAACACATTATTAATACACATGATATAAACCTGGCCTGAGTCTACATATAACTCTAACCATAGACGCAACTCCTAACTCCTTAATTGTAATGACAAAAAATATACATTCACATTGGTTATTTGTTGAGCTCAGTTAATAACCAGAAAAAGTGTCATATAAATTAATATAATTAATGTTTATAATATATGAATGCGAGACTATGAGTGGTACATATACATGTGCTACATGTGTACGTTTACCAGCTTGGTGTAATGTAACTGACATTAGGTGGACACTCATCAAGCTGATACACTTGGAAAATATTTCTGGGGCTGAGACAGGGATCAACCTGCAACCTTCTAAATTTAATTCAAAATGTATCCATATATATTACAAATGGATTTTGATTAAGATGGTGCTATTGATTAATTTAGTGGACTTTGCTTTAAAAGTTATCCCATGGTCTGAAACAGAGACAGTTCGACTACAGGTAAGTTAAGTTAATAAGTGTGCAGTACAAGAATGTGATGCTCATCGTACTTCATATTACTATCCATCCATGCATTCATTTTCATTTTATTTTTCATGTTTATCTTTTGTGAAACTACAAGCTTTGGGATATAGCAGGTATTTCTGAATTCAGTCTATAATTAGTTAATTACATGTATTTATGAATTGTGCAATACTTTATCTTAGAGATAGTTTAGTAGGAAAACACAAGTGAAAATGTATAGTAAAACTGTATAATGTGACAGCAATAGTGAATAATAGACAGTATATTAATTAACACTCATTTTCAAATTGTTTTGCACACTTTCACTTTAATTTTGCAAAGTGTTTATATTATGACGATCATTGTCATCGTTGTCCTCATCATCACCATCTGATATTACTACCATCACCACCATTATCATCACCATTATGATCACTATCATTATCACCATCATCATCATCACCATCGATATCACCACCATTATCATTCCCACCATCATCATGCCATGACCATCATCACCATCATTTTAACCACCGTAATCATCACCATCATTATGTATGTATATATATATATATATATATATATATATATGTATATATTAAATATCATTACACCTAATGATTAATCCAAGTTGTTTTTAATTGGTTAGGTCAAGAAAGATTCACATCAATGACTAGAGTCTATTATAAAAGAGCATCAGCATGTGTAATAATGTTCGATATCACTCAACCACAGTCATTTCATAGTACAGTAAAATGGAAAAGAGATTTAGATTCAAAATGTTTTTTACCAAATGGCAAACCAATTCCATGTATTTTAGTAGCAAACAAGGTATTGTATCTACAGTACATAATTAAAGTATTAAGAATATTTTAAATACAATAGTTAATACAGTATAGAATAATGCAGTTTGACATTTCAAGTGAGGGGGGGGGGGTCCTACTGACATCAAACCTAAATTCTACCATGAAGTTAGGACTTAATCATTGCTGCCTAGGATGTCTGAGGGTTCTTTCTTTGATGAGTAAAATCATCTGGCATTAGACAGAGTGAAAAAATAAAGGGACCATTTTGGTTGGATCAGGCAGGAATGGGTTAAATGCAAATATCTTTATAGACTTAAAAACCTAGAAATTTATAGTATGATTGTCCAGGATGAGTTCAAATTTACTTAATAAAAATTACTTTCATTTACATCGATAGAATTATAATTGTATTTAATCTTTTTGTGTTTAGATAGATCTTCCAGGTCCAAGAGGGGTTGAAAAAGATGAAATTAATACCTTTTGTAAGCAGCATTCATTTTTAGGGTGGACTGAGATGTCGGTAAAAGAAGGCAAGCATGTAGCAGAGACAATGAAGTAAGTTAGCATCACATGCAGGCTCTCAGTATGACATATTGTGTGCCCTGTGATACCCATCCACCTTAAAAAATTATTAACTGTATTATATACCTAGTATAATTATTTGACTTTATTAGAAGTAATATTGGGCATTTCACTCGATTACATAGCATGTTCTAGGGATTTTTGGTGAAGGAAAATTCTAGTGTAGAATATATAATATATATATACATTTTAAGACCAACCCGGGACCAGTTGCGAAAAATGCAACTACACAGGCCTTCCGGCAGGAATTGAACCCACAATCTTGCGATTCTAGTGCAATGCTCTGACCACTGAGGTATATCTCAAGCTCTTATTGTTATTACAGGTAGCCATCACAGCCACCAAACATAGCCTGCATGCAGCCACCCCACCCCCACCCCCTTCTCCCCCCCCAGCTTCCTCAAATTCCAAGAGGGGGAAGGGCAACTGCATGGAGGTCACCCAACACATGGTAACTTTGACATTAATTACTTTGGGTTTTTTTCATTTTCAGTTTCTTAGTTGAAGAACTTATGTTACATGCCTTGAACGGAGAATCTGGTGACCCACCGAAAGAATTTGGCACGTATATTGGTTTAGAAGACGATTACTCTAATAATAAACGTCGATGTTGTTGTAGTTCTGATCTAGGCAGTTAATAGTTAAATTATCAAACATGAATGTTATAAATTAATAATTAATTAATTAGTATAAATAACATTAGGCTAAAAACTCCCGACCAAAGAACGACCGCCTCCCTGTTCCTCGACGTCGGACTTTACCGGGATTACAAAGCCCTCGTGCATTAAAAAGGCTCGCCTTTCGCCTTTGGCTCGCCTTTTCAAAAAGCACCCGGACTTTAAAATCCCGGTATAAAAGTCCTCCGTCTCGTATTTGAACTATTAGTATTACAAAAACGACTTGTGGTAGCCTTTGCCCTCCTTGGCACATGCTGAGATACTATATTTCTAATACCTGGGTCGGTGTCATTCCTTAAAGGCGGATGGAGCTCGCCTGAAAGAGGACATTGGGATTTTCGGTGTTGCGGTATTTTCCGTGCGATATTTCGGCAATTTTGCCGCTTCGGTACAGTATTCGGTTTTATCCATTCTAGCAGTTTCGGTATTCATTAAGTTTTCGACGCGGTACTGCGGTATTTCACGATATTTTTTTTGCGGTATTGCCGGAGTACCCCCAAAAGGTTTTGCCTACTTTTAAAGAGTCGGTTAAGTATTTTTAACAAAATTACGACGCTCTAAATACTTCTAGACCAGCACAATACATACATAACTTTAGTAGTGACAATAACTGACCTTTTATCCGATATTTAAGTCCAGTTTGACGCACAATGTCCAAGTTGAAACATGGGTTCTGGCACTGCTCCTTCAAATTTCAAAAGAATTTCCAACATGGCGGATTTTCGCGCCACTTTTTGAAACCATAAGTTCCGGGTATTATGTTCCGAGAGAAAAATCTCCGAGGTTTAGCGAAGTACATAGATTAACATAAATTAGAAATAATTAACATATTATTAATTCTTTGAACGTTTTCATGGCGATAAAGTAATATAAATAAGTTTTGTGGAAACACCACGTAAAATATTTCTTAGGAATATTTGCTAAGAAATATTTTACGTGGTGTTTCCACAAAACTTATTTATATTAAATTAACATATTATTAAAATTAACGTTAGTTGATAAATTCTGGGAAAAGAAGTAAAAAAAAATAACTCGTTTTTGCCGGCAAAATAATATTCAAATAAATTTATTTCTATTATAATATTCACAATATAAATATTCCAGAAACGTTTACGTACATGTAGTCCAGTCATTTAATATTTTACAATAGTACCAAATATATAAATTATTGTAAACGTTTATTCCTTTGTTTCTCTCGTTCAAATCTGATGTCGGGAAAAAACCAAGTTTGTTCTTACTTAAGCTGGATTTCCACTTGGCGAAAAATGTCGCGCGAAGCGACATTTTCTTGTCTCGCAAGCTCTCGAGTGGAACTAATTAGCCAAGACAAAAGAAAAATGTCGAGTCGGTCGACAAATGTCGCCTAGTGGAAAACCGCCTTTAAGGGTGGCTGCTAGCAGACATGATTTACAAAAATATTAATTTTATTCTGATAAATAGACCGCCCGGACTAGCGATTTGTCTGTTTTAAAATTCTGGGAAACATTCGCTGAACTAAACCTAGTCACCATAGCGACGCCATTCGCGATGGATTCCGGTCTATCTAGGGTAACAAGCTCGGTTAAAAAATTGATTGTTTAATGTGGAGAGACACAATATTGTAGATTTATCTTTATAAACATTTTAGTGGCAACAATGTCTAAATATTATTGTTGTAATATTGGTAAAAGCAACAATTCGTGAACCGTATTTATCCATTCTTGCCACAAAAGTGTTTATAAAGATAACTTTATCGCATTCTTCTCAACAGAAAACAAAGATAGACCACAATACATTGCGCATTCAAGATGGCGTCGTTTTCGGTGAATAGATCCATTACAGGATTGAATACTTCAAAAAAAATGTTTGCAAAAAAAAAGAGTCACTGAAGCATAGGTTTCATACGAAAAAGGGAGAAATAATGGTCTTTTTTTATAAAATTGATGTTTCCCAGAATTCAAGTGTACATATACGGATTTTTTCATAAAAATCGGTCGTGCTGAGAGGATTGCGATGATGCATAATATTCATAACCACAAAAAGTGCTTGGCCAATCTTCCAAGCCAGGGACTCATGTCAGAAGCGGGTGTTTTTGTCATGTTTCTAAAATATTGCTTGAAGTTTTTATCCGTTTATGAGTGTTTCTAATACCAATCCTTTCACTACGGCCTTATTCTAATACTACGGCGGAATTTTAGAAAAAAAATGAAAACTTCCGTATATGTGTTTAGAAAAAGATAAGTTTTCTTAGAAACGCGTCAGTGTAGGCTGAGCACCGTGGAAACCTGGATTGAATAAGATTTCTGTCAATATTTCTTGAAGGATAAAAATTTCACTGTACAATTCAGAAATATTATGTTCAATTTGCTAAACTCGTGACTAAAGTGTGCGTTGCAATTCATAGAATTCTCCCCGAAAAAACTAGGGTTTCATGAATTCCACGAAAGTTCCATATTATTTACCGCAAATTACTGCCTGTGTTATCCAACAGTATTCGCTTGAGTATTTCGACTTACAGCAAACTGTATTTCTCTTGGGGAGTTATCGTTTGTAATAAATACTGTGTTAGGAGTTTTCAGGACTTGGCCATTGGTTTGCCGGATTGAGAGAGTGTGATTTGGTTGGGATTGTTGAAGAAGGTATGTAGTTTGTTGTCCTGGAACAGGTTGAGCAGGTGCTGGAGCGATACGAGGCTGAGAACGAAATTGAGGAGTTGCTTGTTTATGCTGATGATGTGCTTGTTGTAAGTGGGATTGTTGTTGTTGTTGTTGTTGTTGTTGTTGTTGTTGTTGTTGTTGTTGTTGTTGTTGTTGTTGTTGTTGTTGTTGTTGCTGAAGCTGTTGTAGTTGCTGTTGAGTTTGTAGTTGTTGAGGTTGTAATTGTTGTTGCTGCTGCTGCTGTTGTTGTTGCTGCAATTGTTGAAATTTAATTTGTTGTAGTTGCTGGTTTTGATTTTCTACTTGTTGTTTGAGTTGAGCAATGGGAGCTTGTGATGTGGAGGGAACGTGTTGGTGATTGAGGTACAATGAGTGTTGATATTTTGGTGACGCGTTGCTTGGAGATCGTTGTTGTGGTGACTGTCGTCCTGGAGACGGGAGTTGTGGTGAAGGAGATTGACGAGAGGGTCGACCTGGAGACGCAGGGGCACGGTCTGGTCGTTGAAATAAATTACTTTGAGAGAGCGTTTTACCTACAGCAGAAATTTAAAATAGATTGAAATTAGGCGTACTGTAGTTTGCTTTGTATTGGTTCTAAAGAGGAAAAGATGGGAAGAAGGAAAGGAGGGAGGGAAGCAAGCAAGCAAGCAAGCAAGCAAGCAAGCAAGCAAGCAAGCAAGCAAGCAAGCAAGCAAGCAAGCAAGCAAGCAAGCAAGCAAGCAAGCAAGCAAGCAAGCAAGCAAGCAAGCATGGAAAGGAAAGAGGGAAGCAGTATACAAACCTTGGCTAATCTGCGTAACGACAGGCTGAGTTATCTGCTGTGCTTGAAGTTGAGATATGTTCGTATTAGCAAAGACCAAAGTTTGTCCTTGAGTAAAGTTTGTAACAGAATGCGTCACACCAGTAGTATTTGATACAAGTCCTTTGGTATTTAAATGAGTTGTCTTGCCAACAAAGTTACACGGATAGCCCTTTACAGTGACGTTTGGAGGAGGTGAAGGTACAGTACCGTTGATCAGCGGACTCATTTGGGGACTCGGAGTTGAAGACTAAAAATCAAGTTAAAATATATTAAGAACATGGTAGGAAAATGACAATCATTCAAGTATTCTTCCCTCCTTTCCTTCCCTCTCTTCTTCCCTCCCTCCCCCCTTCCGATTCCCTCCCTCTGTCGTTTCCTCCACTCTTCCGTCACTTCCTCCTTCCTTCTCCCTCGCTCTTATTCCCTCCATCCTTCCCTTCTTTCCTCTCCTTCTTCCCTCCCTCTCGTTTCCTCCACTCTTCCGTCACTTCCTCCCTCGTTCCCCCTCGCTCTTATTCCCTCCATCCTTCCCTCCTTTCCTTTCCTCCCTCTCATTTCATCCACTCTTCTGTCACTTCCTCCGTCTTCCCTCTCTTATTCCTTCCCTCTTAATTCTTATTTTTTCCCTCTCGTCCCCGCCTTTCTTTCGTCAGTCACTCAATTTGTTACTCTCTCCTTCCTCCCCTCTCCTCCCCTCCCTCCTTTCCTTCTCTCATTTTCCCCCTCTCTTACTCTTTCCCCCCTTCTCTTCCTTTCCTCTCCTTCCCTCCCTCCTTTCCTTCTCTCATTTCTTCCTTTATTCTTTCCCCCCTTCTCTTCCCTTCCTCTCTCCTTCCCTCCCTTCTTGTCTCCTTCCTTCACTCCATCACAATAAACCCTCTTCTCCACTCCCCACCGTACACCTCACCTGATTATTCTTGTGATAGGCTGCAGAGGCTGGTGGTGACGGAGATGCTGGAACAATGTACGATGTTCTTGAAGGAGCCGGCGCAATATGCTTAACAATAGAACCCAAGCTCCCCGTAGATAAACCTGAAGTCTGTACATGATTGGTCAATAAATCACTGCTTCCTATTGGTCCATTTAAAATAACCGTAGATATCGTCGAGCCAGTCGAAGTATCTGTAATTCCTAAATCTTTACAAAAAGTCAAACTAGATTCCAGTTCAGCAGTTGATATAGTTTGTCCCACTTGAGTACTGTACGCATCAGAATTAATTAATATTCCTTCCCCACTACTAGAAGATGTACTAGATGTTTCACTAATAGCTTTGTCTTTAACGTTAGTCAATCTTTGTCCAGGATTCGTTCCTTGAGCAGCTGATTGAACTAAAGTGTTATTAGTGAGAAGGTGTTTGGAGGTCCGAGTATTAGAGTGATGAGTATTTCTTTCCGTACTCAGTTGTCTTGATATCTTAGGTTTTGTAGAGTTACGAAATACAGTACTTCCAGTTGATGACAGAGTTGAGCTACTCTGAGTCGCAATGCGTGAACGAGCTGGAATATCTGTTTTAGAATTGCTACCTAGATTGACAAAGAGAAGGAAAGGAAAACATATTTTAGAAAATAGGGGAAAACTCAAGTGTTGGTTATTGCAGATGTTTTCTAGTTGCACAAAAACATACCTTGATTAGAAGACTGGCCAGCAGTCTTGATATTGTATTTCCTATGAACGGAGTGTTTTCCAACTGTTTGCCTACGTACAAAATAACACAAAAAACAATGGATCTTACAGTAACATAATTGCACTACTGTAGGTGACCCACATACCTCCCAATGTAGGGGTACTCTGTAACTTTGTTACGCCAAACCGAATGCTAAACTAGAACTCAGATTGCAGAACGAGATTGTTTGTGGCTTTGTGATGTTTACAGTATATACTGTACTCCTGGGAAGGAGTTAGACCGTACAACAAGTCGTACAACAGCTTGTACAGCAGGATCTAACTTACACTTCCAAGCTCAAAACCTTACTGGTTTATTTTCATATGTTATCATATTATGTCAAAAAAACATGCAATGTAAAGGTGTTGCAATTCACCATGATTTTTGGCATATGATTGCATCACTATGAGTACTGTAGTTACCCATACCTTGGTTGTGAAGGATGTAATAATCTTTCCACCATAGACAATACTGTTGTTCTAAGATGATCTGATTTTCTATTAAAAACATGACAACCTTTGCCTGCTCGACGAGCTCCAAATCTACAGTACTAAAGTTGCAAATAAAATAGAAAAAGATATGTTAATTAATGATGGTGATATTGATGATGATATTGATGGTGATATTGATGGTGATATTGATGGTGATATTGATGGTGATATTGATGGTGATATTGATGATGATATTGATGGTGATATTGATGATGATATTGATGGTGATATTGATGATGATATTGATGGTGATATTGATGGTGATATTGATGGTGATATTGATGATGATATTGATGATGATATTGATGGTGATATTGATGATGATATTGATGATGAAATTGATGATATTGATGATGAAATTAATGATATTGATGATGAAATTGATGATATTGATGATGATATTGATGATATTGATGAAATTGATGATGATATTGATGATGATATTGATGATGATATTGATGATGATATTGATGGTGATATTGATGGTGATATTGATGATGATATTGATGGTGATATTGATGATGATATTGATGATGAAATTGATGATATTGATGATGAAATTGATGATATTGATGATGAAATTGATGATATTGATGATGATATTGATGATGATATTGATGAAATTGATGATGATATTGATGATGATATTGATGATGATATTGATGGTGATATTGATGGTGATATTGATGATGATATTGTTGGTGAAATTGATGGTGATATTGATGATGATATTGATGATGATATTGATGATGATATTGATATTGATGATGATATTGATGATGAAATTGATGATGAAATTGATGATGATATTGATGATGATATTGATGATGATATTGATGATGATATTGATGATGATATTGATGATGATATTGATGATACCTCATCAATATCATCATCAATATCATCATCAATATTTGATGGTGATATTGATGATGATATTGATGATGAAATTGATGATGATATTGATGATGATATTGATATTGATATTGATGATAATATTGATGATGAAATTGATGATGAAATTGATGATGAAATTGATGATGATATTGATGATGATATTGATGATGATATTGATGATGAAATTGATTGATGATATTGATGATGATATTGATGACAATACTGATGGTGATATTGATGGTGATATTGATAATGATATTGATGGTGATACTGATGGTGATATTGATGATGATATTGATGAGGTAATTGATGATGATACTTATGATGATATTGATGAGGTAATTGATGATACTGACGATGATATTGATGATGATATTGATGATATTGATGACAATACTGATGGTGATATTGATGGTGATATTGATGATATTGATGACAATACTGATGGTGATATTGATGGTGATATTGATAATGATATTGATGGTGATACTGATGATATTGATGACAATACTGATGGTGATATTGATGATGATATTGATGGTGATACTGATGATGATATTAATGATGATATTGATGGTGATATTGATGATGATATTGATGATGATATTGATGATGATAGTGATGATGATACTGATGATGATACTGATGGTGATATTGATGGTGATATTGATGATGATATTGATGGTGATACTGATGATACTGATGGTGATATTGATGGTGATATTGATGACAATATTGATGGTGATACTGATGATGATATTGATGGTGATATTGATGATATTGATGACAATATTGATGACAATATTGATGGTGATATTGATGGTGATATTGATGGTGATATTGATGGTGATATTGATGGTGATATTGATGGTGATATTGATGATGGTGATAATGATGGTGATAATAATGATGACAATGGTGATGACAATGGTGATAATAATAATGATAATCAATGATGATAATCATTATAATGATGATGATGCAGTGGCAACATCATTCTTTACTAGACTTACAGTCATTGGTTTGGGATGAGAATTAAGATAAGGCAAATCTGATTCATCCTCTTCTAAACTTGAATGTTGGGATTTGTAAGCAAGGCTCGACACAACATCCTTGTTTAATTGACCATCTGCAATAGAAAATAGAAAACATCAAAATAGAATTATATTAAATAAACATTGTCAAAATACATGCCAAACAGCCAAAAATAGTAGAGAATTTTACAAGCAATTTTATTGGCAAAACTTCTGCTGTAAAAACAAACCTCCATTAAACCCTTGATTTGAAAAAGCATTTCTGTAAAATAAAACAACAAAAATGCAGTTGAGCAAAGACATTGTATAATGATTGACTTGCTTAAAAAAACACTTCAAAATAGGGTGAGGCGATTAATCGATAAACCGGAAAAAACCGATGTTTTTCGAAAACCGATTCGACCGATGTTGCTCCAGGCAAAAAACCGAAAAACCGAAAAAAACGAAAGAAACGGTGTCACCAGCAGCCTCTCCACATAGCCGTCTCTCCAAGGAGATTGACACTTACCTCAGTTATCCAGTCATTGACGGAGACGACGAACCTTTAGAATGGTGGAAGGTTAACGCAAAAGAACTTCCGTTACTGTCACAATTGGCAAGAATATACCTCGCCATTCAAGCCACCAGTTCGCCATCAGAGAAGCTTTTTAGCAAAGCGGGGCAAGTTGCTACACCAGCGCGAGCGCAACTAAAGCCCGAGAAAGTTGACAAACTTGTCTTCCTAGCGGAGAATTTGTAAGGATAGACTATCGCATTCGCTTGTATATATTAGATAGAAAGAAAGCCAGTTTTACTGTTACTTAGTCATTTCCTTGTGTGTAGAACGTATATAGCTACAATGTTTGAAAATTTAATTCTTGTAAATATTACGATACATTGTACTAACTGTTTTAAAAACTAAAGTCTTGAACGTGTAGCGTGAAGTTTAATCAAGTAAATCTACAGATATAAATATCGATTTTTTCGGTTTTTTCGGTTTTTTCCAGGCGGTTTTCGGTTTTTACCCTGAACCGCCTCACCCTACTTCAAAACATACAAGTTACGACTATAAATTGTATAAAACTTAGAAAGCAATTTACCTTTGATCTGAAAATTTATTGCCAGAGTTAACATCACTGTTCGAATTTGAAACTAAGCTCTGTGCTTTCAACAATAGTTGTTGTTGTTCTTTAGCAAGGTTAACTCTTTCTCGATGCTCACTGAGTAAAATATCAAATTGCTTCCTTCGTCCAGGGACATCTCTTCGCAATGACAGAGCATGAGTCTGGTATTAATTAAAGAAGATAAGATAAATTGACTTTATCTGCCAGGAATACATTCATCCATTCATCTAACCATCAATCCACCTGCAGTACCAACCAACCAACCATTACCAATCAACCAACCAATCAAACAAACAAACAAACAAACAAACAAACAAACAAACAAACAAACAAACAAACAAACAAACAAACAAACAAACAAACAAACAAACAAACAAACAAACAAACAAACAAACAAACAAACAAACAAACAAACAAACAAACAAACAAACAAACAAACAAACAAACAAACAAACAAACAAACAAACAAACAAACAAACAAACAAACAAACAAACAAACAAACAAACAAACAAACAAACAAACATATAAATAAATAAATAAATGTATGTACCTTGCAAGTTAAGGATCTTGTGCAGTTTTTATTCATTTCTTGAACCCATACACCACAATGTCTATTTGGATCATATTCTCGATCTAATATGGAAATTAAATTTTGTGTTAAAGCTCATCAGACTTGGTTGTACAGTAACATGAAAATCTCTGACTGTCCCAAATGCTGATTGCAAAATGAATTAATTTGGAGACCTTAGGTTCCATTCCAGGGCAGTCAGAAATTTTTGTAATGTTACTATTATATTAAAATGTATATAAGTCTGACAAAGGAATATTTCTTCTTCAGTACATGTACAATGTACACTGACAGTGGGTTGCATCTTGTACATATCTTTCTGCTACCAACCTTTTGTTAGAAGAACCTTTCTTGGAGAATCCTTTCCTATTTTCTTTGAAGTATTAGTTTTCTTAATAGAATGATTTGATACGTTGTCCAAAGCAGTAGTAACTGGCTCCGAAACAACAGCATGGTTTAATTTAGGTACAATAATTGGTGCTTCTTCAATCTTTACATCTCCTGTGTCAATATCCATACTTTCAGTTGTGTTAAGTTTATGAAGAATCACTTGGGGTTGAATAACTTTAAAATTTTTAGTTCTTTTTACATCCATAGTTGATGCTGCAAGTGATAAATTGATTGCAGATACCAGATCTTTATGAAAATTCTCTGGAATATTAAAAAAGAAAAAGTGAGACTGAGAGGAAAATAATCAGTAATAATCCTCTGAATCAGAAAAATAGTTTTGTGAAACACATCAGTATCATGTACTGTCAAATCTAGACTTGCCGTCATTTGCAACTCACTTTTGAAGACCACCAGAAATTTTTTTTATACCTATTAATACCTATGAATCATATGACAGCTAATATATGAATCATATATCTATGAATCATATAATAGCAGATAGCTATGATACCTAATACCTTGGTCCTATGAAGTTTACATGGACATTCAATGAATGCGTCCTTTAATGTACTTGGATTTGACAAGGTAATTGGCACCCCCCTTGACCAAGGCCAGGGGGGTGTGCACCCCCTGCACCCACCCCTATAAATCCATCACTGAATTTGTGTTTGTTTGATTAAATTCACCATTAAGTCGTATTTGTGCCATCAGGTTTTCTTCATCCAGGTATCGGGTTGTGTTCATAGGAAATTTTGTCAGGTCAACTGTTTATATCTGACCTACAGTACTGTAGAACACCTCTTATGTAAACAGTGTACTGACTTTGACGAAAACTATCCCTTTGTTTTACTTTGTCTAATATTTTACGTGGTGTTTCCACAAAACTTACCTATATTAAAAAGAGAACCCTCAGACATCCTAGGCAGCAATGGATTAAGCTCATTATTATATAAATTAGAGTGGTTTATTGTTTCTGCCACTAACAAAATTGATAATCTCACTTTTGGATTATTCATGATAATCTAATTTTACTCAATCTAACAGCAGAAAATCTTTACTCATTAAAAACCAACCCTGGGACGGCCTAGGCAATAATAGGTTAATGTATATAAAGTGAACATACATGTATACGTTATTTTTAGCTGAAGTTTTTTTACAATAATTATATTTTTAATCTAATTAAATGCAATGTCAACTACAAAATTAATAGATTTGATCTTAATCTTTAAGGATAGGGTATACATGTATATAAGACAGTGATCATAGCACTTTATTAAAGTTTATAACTAAAGATTGATTTCAATTAAAGACATGATAAAGCAAATAAACAGATTGAAATAAAGGGATAATAAAAAAAGGATTATGAAGTTCTTCTCACCACAGTGTGTTGTAAATAATGAAGTCTTCAAGATTCTTCCACATTCTTTACAGGTTACTAGGCTAAAGTTATCATATGCAGGACAATGACCAAACAACTGCATCTCTGTAGAAAGAATTCAAACAACAGAATATTCTTAATAAAAATAAATAGTATTATCATCGCAATTCATGACAACAAAAATATTGAAAGTTAACAAATGTTTGATCTGATGCGTCTTAGGAGGAAATCAGAAAGGTCAAGTACACACACTTTCTCTTGACATAAATTCAAAATAATTCACTTTTTCTAATCTTACTATTTCAATACCGGTTTGTTCAAAAATGTAAATATTAAACTAATAAAATACAACAAAGTGCACTACACATTGACTACATTTGAAAATTAATAATTCCACTGGACTAGTAAACAAAACAATAAACTAAGTTCCTAATAAGCGTATAACGTATTTTATTGATTTAAAGCTGCCAGGATTCACCTTTTCTCCTCAATCGTGTAGCTTGCTGTTCTACTTCCAAACTATTGTTATTCTCCACTAGAAAAAGTAACACTTGATTTGTAAGTCATGTCAAAAAAACTGCAAAATTCTCGCAGGAAAAGACCCCAGCGTGGAATTTTTGAAGAGAGGAGAGATCTGCAATACCTTCAGCTTCATCCTGTTCTTCTAGTTCAGGATAGGAGCTCCATGAGCTGCCGGAATATGATAGTTGACAGTATGTTTTCTCCATTTTATTTCTCCCCCTTCATCATCTCAATAATCAACCTTCGTAGCCATCGAGCTTGCCGAACATTATACGACAATACACGAAGATGATCGCGAAGCGAAGCCGAAGTATCACCGAAACTAATATTAATAGTATTAAATAGTAATAGTAATAATAATAGTAATAATAATAATAATAAAAATGATAATAATAATAATAATAATAATTAACTAGATAGTTAACACAGGAATTGAAAACTATTAAGTCTTATAATATCTTTCAAAAAAATTCAAACTTTATTACTTATATTTATGCCTAAATAAAATTTATCGAAATATAGCAAGGTTAGATATACTGCCGAAACAGAGAACGTAGGAGTCTAACGTTTCGAGCGAAGGCCCTTCGTCAGAGGGAAGCGTTTCTCTCTGACGAAGGGCCTTCGCTCGAAACGTTAGTCTCCTACGTTCTCTGTTTCGGCAGTATACCTAACCTTGCTATTTTTCGATTTTTATTTACTTAGTTCAACAGCAATTTATTATTACATTATTAGTTTTGTAGCCTCAAATTGTAATTTAATTAGTTTAGCCTAAATTTTACCCTCACTGCTGGCAGGGTACTCATTCATAACTGTACTATTTTAATTAATACAAAATTATGATTTTTCATATATAGAGAACAATGCTATGTGTATAATTTTAACCCAATGTAAACTAGGGATAATTAATATTAATATGATTATGGGCAAATAAAATCTAAATGAAAATTAATTAATTAATTAATTAATTAATTAATTAGTTAATTAATTATTTTAAAATTAATTAATAAAATAGAATGTTCCACTGTTTCACTGGTCAGCTGTTTTTCACGTATCAACATTGAACTACTGTCTAGCGTCAAGATGGCGGATGATATTGTGCTTGACTTTCAAGACAGTTTATTAAGGAAATCTGATGTGGAATTACTGGAAGAAGGACAGTGGCTAAACGATAAAATTATAGGTTTCATGTTTGAGTAAGGAGCAGCACTTTGTTTCAGAAACATATAGGAGAAATTTAACACAAAAATGACACGACTACAAATTTTCTAATTTTTCCCCTAGCTATTTCGAATATAAACAGTTTAAAGATTTGGAAAATATTCTTTTTGTTAATCCAGATGTAGCTCAATATATTAAATTATGTAAAGGTAAGAAATTACTTTCTGAAACCCTGAAGGGTAGATTACAATAGTCAACTGCTCAATGCTATATCGGCAAAAAAATGCATCTCTATCGAAGTAACATTTTCTTTCTTTCAGGTCCAGAGCTTTCCATTTTTCTTGATCCATTACAACTCCATTCAAAAACAACAATCTTCTTTCCTGTCAACAGCAACGAAAGCCCTAGTGTCAGTGGTGGAACACACTGGTTGGTGAAGGATGATGTCCTGTAGATATAAACCATGCCAATCTAATTATTAACTTTTAATTTTAATAATTTATTTTAATGTTTTCTTTTCGAAGGAGTTTACTGGTCTATGATGCAAATATTCAGAAATTCAAACACTATGATTCTGCCTCAGTGACTAATAATAATGAACAGGCTTTGATAATGAGTTGTGCTGTTGAGCCATTTCTAAAAGGTATAAATGTAATTCTATCACCACCATGCTGGCTATCCAGTATATGGAAACCTTGTCAGCTTTATCTCCACCCCATTTTATTTGTTTTCATGAAAATAGAAGAGTTTTTTTTCTCCTTTTCAGTGAAACAAAAAGTGGACCTCATTGAGGAAAATTGTCCCCAACAGAGGAATTGTAAGGATGCAGGATTTTATCCATCTTGCTGTTTGTGTTTATCCTATCCATACATGTTTTGTTTCTACCAAAGCCGAAACCTTAGACTTGGCTACCACAGGTCAAATGTACACATATATCCACTCATTTTATCACCAGGAATTCTCCATATTTCAATCCTTTTTGCAAATCATTCCTCCCACAATCTTAAATTTCTCCCCAACAGGAGGCCCTGTCCCTCCCTGTACACTATCCCTCCCATCTGCATGGCAGTACCCCTGTTTCATTTCTCTGTACCATTCATTAATAACCCATTTTTTATCCATTTAGCATACGACTGTGGAATGTATGTAGTAAGTGTGACTGAACATTTATGCAAACAGCAACAACAAAACAGTTTGGAGGGAAGCTTACATGATCACGTTTCTCCTGTTTCAGTTAAAGAGAAAAGAAAAGAAATTAAAAGCATCATTGACAGTTTAAAAGATACTTAGAAAATTTTCAGGGCTATTTGATCTCATTTCAGGATGATAATACACTAACACAGCACTCCTTTCAAATTTTTATACACAGGAAACTATGTGGCTTCCCAAAACTGTAGCAGATTTCAACTCATGCACATTTTAGTGGACAACTGTTCTGTAGTGTTGAAAAGCCATAAGTGTTGCCTGCAAGAGATGCTACTGCCCATAAAGCATTTGGCACTTTGGAATCATATTATATTAAATAATTTGTACAACAATGTATTATTCATAATTTATTTGATAAACTTAACAGCATTTCCAGTAATTACTGTATACAATACTATGAATATAAATAGCTAGAACTGTATTACAGTGTATTGTACATAAAAAATAATTACATGTACTCGGGTATTACTAAATACAATGCAATTAAGTATTGCACTTTGTCACAATAATAATTACAAATATTTCTAAGCGAAACTATTAGTAAATAGTTTAACTTAGAAATATTTGTAATTATTATTTGTACTATAAAACTATGAACATTGTATATCAAAATATTTAAAAAAATAAAAATGTGTATACATCTACATGTAGGCATTAACATATTTGTTAATGACTACAAAATCATTAATTTTTAGGCTCAATCTGAATGAACTTTAAGTTATTATAATTATTTATAATATCATGAAAATAAACAATCTTAAAAGCAATAACTGGACATTATTATTAGTATTTTAGTGAAGACCAGAGCAACCTGCTGACAGCGTTCAGCTCACCCTAGTTCTCTTCACCATCCAAAACAGAGTAAACTGGTTCTCTTTTTCCTTCACTTTCATTGGATTGTTCTAGAATATTGTAAACATGATCATCTTCTGTGGTCGTGGCTTCAGCACCATCCACTTCCAACACATTATAGAGTGGTTCAACCACACCAGATGCTTTAGGTTGAACATTTGAAGTTGTCATTAAACGTCTTGCAGGTACATCATCAACCTCAGAGTACACAGGTTCTGCATAATTATGATTTAGAAATGATAATTATTATACAGTAAGGAAAGATAACTTAAGTGTAGTTAAGTAATAATATTCAATTCTGGCACAACTGGCTTATACCAGATGACTGTACACATCAAAGGACACAGGTACTGCTTGCGTATTGTATGCAGTAGTATTGCAGTAATAAATTTATTTTTAGTGCAGTAATATACCTGGGGATGAGGATTCACTGACAGGGCCAGATTTCTAGAAAATAACAGAACAAAATTTAAGAAAAGAAGTCACAATTTGAACACCACTCTCCCACATTCAGAAATTTAAATTTTGGAATTTGAACTTGTACATGTACATTAGTTATTTAGTTTTACTGCCCTCAACATGTACGACTCCCCTAGCTGATACTCAGTGCCTAACTATGATTTAATTTTTGTAAGATAGATAAAGGGTCCAAATTTTACAAATATAAAAGAATCTTGAATCATCATACATGTAGATATTTATGAAGACAGCATTTATACAATGTCATGTACCTCATTAATGGGTTTGATTAAACTTTGATACTTGGCTGAAGGTTCTCGTTTAGCTGGATCCAATGCCTGGTAAGCATGTTCCTTTGGTTGAGCAATGTTGTCATACAAACTGACATTCCTAGCAGCAGGATTCTCCACAACCAAACACTGGTCATAAAGTGCACTATCTGGTGAAAAAAGAACCCATATGTAATATTCCAAAGATTTGCATGACTTATTATTAGTTATTAGGTATAATTATATTATTCTCGTTGTACAATGTACTGTAGATGCAAATACAAATTTTTACCTATATGATTCGACCCAGATTGACGTTTTTTATCATCATGCATGTCTTCTGGATTTTCATATGCTCCTTCTTGAAAAACTGGGTTAGACAGAGCTGTCAAGGGAACATTTCCAATATTCTGTGAATAGAATACAAAAAAAATCATTCTCATACATTGTTCTCAAGCCTTTATAGTAATTTTATAGCTATAACTATTGGTGTACCAAAAGCAAACTTCAGGACAAATATACAGTACTCATGTACAAGTAAATGCTATATCTACAATCTGTAAATAATTACATTAATTGCTGACCTTATTAATATATTTCCCAACATTTCCTTTTCCTACAGTATTATAAAAAACAATTACTATACATGAAAAACCAATTACATAAAAACTAACCATTATTATTATAATTACCATCAACACCATTATCACCACCACCACTACCAGGATCACCATCATCCTCATCCTCATCACTACCATCATTATCACTACCATCATTATCACTACCACCATCATCACTATTACCATCACCACCACTATTACCATCACCACAACTATTACCATCACCACCATTACCACCATCATCACCACCACTATTACCACCACCATCATCACCACCATCATCATTACCACCACCATCACCACCAGTACCATTACTATCACCACCACCACCATCACTACTGGTACCATCACTATCACCACTACTACCATCATCACCATCACCACCACCATACCATCACTATCACCATCACCTCCTCCATCACTACTGGTACCATCACTATCACCACCACTACCACTACTACCATCACCACTACTGGTACTATCACTGTCACCACTACCACCATCACCACCATTGTTGTCACTGCCTTTGTCATTATCATCATCAGTTATCTTACCATGATCAGCATTCTCACTATGTAATAAAGAAAGAAACAATTAATAATTTGGAATGACCATCACCACCATCATCATCACAACTAACACCATCATTAATAAATTGGAAATTGTTTATGCAGAAATAGTAAAAAAATACTGACAATACCTTTCTTTCCTTTCCCTTCTTCTTCGTAAAACATAAAACAAAACAGCCATAGCAACTAAGACTAATACACCAAATACAGCTCCTGTCACTGCTCCTGTAACTGATGAGTCATTTGATTGCTTCTCAGGATTTGATGAAATCACAGATGAAGAATATGCAATAGTTGATGAAGGCTAATGAAGAAAACCAAAACAAACTCAAGCCCTAAAAAACCTGAATGTATCTACCTATGCACACTGACACTTTGGAATCCTGGTTTGGATATTTGCTATACCAATAATAAACATTAATATAATAAATAAACTTTAGATCGAAACATAGTGAGGCTTGAGTACTGCTGAAATTTACTGAACATAGTTTCTAACATTTCAAGCAAAGGCCCTTCATCAGAGAAAAACATACAGACTGTCTTAATTATCTTAAATCAGTCTTTACGTTTCTCTCTGACGAAGCTACTGTACTAGGGCCTCACACAAAATGTTAGAAACTACATTCAATAATTTCAGCAGCAATTTCAACACTTCCTATGCATTACACTACTTTTATTTCATAAATTTTATGTACATTACCTTCAATGTACCAGATAATATAGACACAGACTGTACATTTGTCACCAACTTTGATAAGGTCATCTTCTGAATGGTTGAATGTACATTGACAGAACTGGTTGAATGTACATTGACAAAACTGGTTGAATGTACATTGACAGAACTGGTTGAATGTACATTGACAGAACTGGTTGAATGTACATTGACATGAGAACTGGATGAATGTACATTGACAGTACTTTGTACTACTGTAGCTGATAAAACAGGAGTTACTTTGGGATGTACATGGCTACCTGTTGGATAAAATGTGGTAAAAGTCGAAGATACAATGTTTTGATAGCTTGACTGTTTTGATGATGCAATAACACTCAATGATGACAGAACAGAGGATTCTTGAATTTCAACTACAAAACAACAAGATATAAATATAATCAAATGTTATCCTGGTAATACTGCCCTACTGACAGTAAACACAAAAAACAATTCTACTCAGCAACTGAGCCGGCTGAGTGAGAGCGTAAAATGCCTTGCTTAAAATCATATACCTGTATTCATTCACATTTAGAAGGTTCCACATGCAAAACTTGTGTAATAAATTCTAAAAAATACCTTGAAATGTTCCAGGAAGTTTAAAAAACAGATAATCATCTGAAATGTCTTTTTTGGGTTCTCTAGTTGAACTGAGATTACACTGAATTCTCAGACGCATAATACTACCAAGATTTTGAGTTTGCACTTGATTTGCTTTCTATATAATGTTCAGTCAAAAAATTAATTAATTTTCCAAAGACTTTGTACAGTTAATAAGTTAATTGTAAGTACAGTAAACTACTGTAGTCATCATGAATTTACATGCCACATGGTATAAATCTAGCTTTCAAATTGAACAATTTACAGTCAAGGTATACAGTGGAACCATACTGTATGACCACTCTGTTAATATGACCACCTCGTTAATATGACCACCTCGTTATTACAACCAGTTTTTTCTGGCCTGAATACATTCTAAGTCCTGTAGTACTCCCCATTAATACAACCATCCTGTTATTACAACCACGTTTTTTGGCCCAATGATGGTCATATTAATGAGGTTTCACTGCAATATATAATTTATATTATCAAATAGAAACAATTACAATAACATGCAGTACCTTTCGTTGTAGAGAAACTGTTACAAAAGCTTTTAACACAATATTAACACTCGAGTTTTCAAAAACATTGTCGACTCCAGTTTCCTGCCATGCTCCATTTTTTATTATCTCCATACTGACAGGTAAGCAATTTTGCAGAGTTTCAGTTCCTTCATGATTAACTTTGAATCTTATATTTTCTGTTAGGTTAACCACTTTTACAATATCACCAGCACCATGGCTTCTCAGCAATGCATAAACCCAATCATTGGAAATTGTTTCTAAAAAGAAAAAAAAACAACAACTTGTTTTCACTATACATTGACAACCAGAAGATAAATGAAATTAAATTTCAATTGCTATAAATATAATTTTTGGATAATCAATTGATCTAATCAATACCAATCAATAATCAAAAGCAATCAATCAGTTGATATAATTTAGATAGCTTGTGTTAAATTAACACAAGCCATCTACAAGCTATCTAAATTATATCAACTGATTGATTGATTTTGATTGATTGGAACACAAGCTATCTAAATTATATCAACTGATTGATTGATTTTGATTGATTGGAACACAAGCTATCTAAATTATATCAACTGATTGATTGATTTTGATTGATTGGAATACAAGCTATCTAAATTATATCAACTGATTGATTGATTTTGATTGATTGGAACACAAGCTATCTAAATTATATCAACTGATTGATTGAATTTGATTGATTGGAATACAAGCTATCTAAATAAATATATCAACTGATTGATTGCTTTTGATTATTGATTGGAACACAAGTAATCTAAATTATATCAACTGATTGATTGATTGATTATTCATTGGTATGGATTAGATCAACTGATTATCACAAAAATTGTATGTAGTAGGTCAGAAGGTTGATAAAGGAAGCAATTTATTTGATTTAAACATGTAAATATAATAACATATACAATCATATTGTAATACTTCAGACTCTGTGAAATCACTCTTTAGTTTTTAATCTTGCCTTTTTAACAACAACTCAAACCAAGAGCGCTCATCTATATCCCAAGGATCATATTACATCATGAACTCGTCTAGTTAATAGGTAATAGTTAATAGTCAACTCACGTGCCTACACCATCCCCTCCTTTGTTTTTGGGTTTTGTTTGTTTAGTTAGGGTTATAAAACATGAAACAAAATGTAAAGTTCTATTTCATCGTTCCATCTTAAGAATAGAATAAAGTCTGTCTTTAAATTGTCTAGCCTTGGCAAGAACAATTTGTTTTGCCTTGTGGCCTGAGAAACCCAACGAGTTGACCACCCAATCCCCATAACGATCTGGAAGTTTTCTGATACGTTTCGGTCTTCCTTCGTGAGACACCTCCGCCTGAGCTGGCACTTCCGTGGTAGTTGCTGGACTCTGGTGAGGGGATGGTTGTGTTACCACTCCTCTGACACATTCGTCTGGGACAAAGGTAACCTCGTGTTGGCTTGGCATTGGGAGTTGGACAGGTTGATCTTCGACATCCTGGTTCTCCCTGGAGTCCTCGTGGTCGCCACAGTCTGGAATCTCAGCCCACTGATCATCTTCGATATCTTCAACATTGTCTTCGGTGTTTTCATTCACTGAGCTGGTCTCGGCTCCCTTTTGTACTGCCTGATCACTTCCTTTCTTTCGCTGATAAAGTTTCAAGTTGTCATGATGTACCACTTTATTACGCGTCAGTGAATCACCGACTTTACGTATTCGATACGTGACTTCTGTAACTTGTTCAATCACAATGTAAGGTCCTTTCCAGTTGCGATGAAACTTGGCAGCTTCGCCTGGTTTAAGTTGAGGGTTGTAGAGAAAGACTTGATCATCAGGTTGGTATAGGGATTCTTTGGCATGCTTGTCAAAATGCTCTTTCTGTCTTCTTTGTGCTGTATTCAAGTGTTCTCTTACATCTCGAAAGGAGGAAATCAGCTGATCCTTCAAGTTGGTCACGTATTCACCATAACTACACGACGTTGGTGGCGATTCGCCGATCATAACATCCAATGGTAGTCGACTTTCGCGACCAAACATGAGGGAGTACGGAGTGTATCCAGTTGAGGCATGAATACTACTTCGATACGCCATCATACAACCGGCTAGGTGCTTGTCCCAAGTCTCTGGATCCTCTTCTATTCTCGATCTCAAAAGGCTCTTAACCGTCTTGTTAAGGTTCTCGACTTGCCCATTTCCTGAGGGATGATAAGCCGTCGTTCTGGTCTTCTTTATCTGCAGCAAGTCGCACATCTCCCGAAACAATCCTGATTCAAAGTTGCGGCCTTGATCCGCGTGGATGCTGTCTGGTGCGCCATACCTCATTACCCAGTTATCCACTAGGGCTCTTGCACACGTAGTAGCCTTTTGATTTGAAAGAGGATAGGCCTCTGCCCACTTTGTGAAAGAACACTGAACGGTTAAGATGTACTTGTTCCCACGTTTACTTCTTGGTAGAGGGCCGATGATGTCAATATGTAGCCTTTGCATTGGATACCCAGAGGCAATAGACTGAAGAGGAGCTCTCGGCTTCTTTCCAGGAGACTTACATGCTCCACAAGTTAAACAAGCAGAACAGTAGTCATGACAGATACCAGCCAAACCAGGTCGCCAAAATCGGGCTTGCATTTTCTTCAATGTCTTGAACTGTCCCAGATGGCCTCCCTCCAGTCCATCGTGCACTCGCTTCAGTGCAGGCTTAATCAGCGACTCGGGAAGAATTAATCGGGATGTAAACTGCTTGTTTCCGCCATATGGCAAAATGGACAAGACACCGTCTTTCAATCGCAAGAGCTCGAACTGCGCCCATATCGCTCTGGAAAAATAACTCATACTTCGCATTTCCTTTGGTGAAGGTTTCGATTTGTCTTCTTCCAATCTTTTTAAAATACAGGTGATATCAGGGTCAGCATGTTGAGCTTCAGCGATTTCTTGAGGTGACCACCAAACATCAGCCGTCGACGTTTCTTTCACTTGCTTTTTCTTGGTCAAGATGTTCACAGTTTCTGTATTACTACAGGAGGGGCATTCACCGTGGGGACGTCGTGGTCTCCTTGACAGTGCATCTGCATTGGTGTGAAGTCTTCCTGGTCGGTGGTTGATCTCAAAGTCGTACTCCTGGAGCCTCTCTAACCACCTCGCCACCTGGCCTTGAGGTTCTTTAAACGACATAAGCCACTGTAATGCTCGATGATCTGTTCGAACCAGAAACTTACGTCCAAGAAGGTAGTACCGGAAGTGGTCGATGAACTCGACAAGTGCCAACATTTCCAGGCGAGTAACACAATAATTTCTCTCAGGTGGTTGGAGGGATCGACTGCCATAAGCAATGACACGCTCTGTTCCATCTGCTTGCCGCTGAGATAGCACAGCACCAATACCTTCTGCCGTACTTGCATCCGTATCTAAGATAAACTGACCACTGCCACGATCAAAGTTCGGGTAAGCAAGGATTGGTGAGCTGACAAGACACTGCTTAAGGTCGTTAAATGCATTATCCTGTTCATCACTCCACTTAAACACAGCATTCTTCTTGGTCAATCGGAGAAGGGGTTCTGCTTTCTTTGAGAACTCAGGAACAAACCGTCTGTAGTATGAAGCTAAACCGATGAAGCTTCTAACTTCAGTAACATTGGTTGGTTTCGGCCACTCTTGGACTGCTTTCGTTTTTTCAGGATCAGTCTGAATACCGTCAGGTGATACGATGTGACCAAGAAATTTAACACAGCGTTGCAAGAAGGAACATTTCTTTGGCTTCAACTTCAAATTGGCAGCCCTCAGCCTTTCGAAGACGGATTGGAGACGTATTAAGTGATCTTCATACGAGTTAGACCAGATGATTATATCATCTAAATATACCAGACAATCCTTCCATGTCAGGCCTTGGAGAACCAAGTTCATAAGCCTTTGAAATGTCCCAGGCGCATTTGTCAAACCAAATGGCATACAAGTCTACTGGAACTGTCCTTGGTGTGTTACGAATGCTGTTTTTGGTCGATCTGCTTTCTTTACCGGCACCTGCCAATACCCGGACACCATGTCTAGACAAGAAAACCACTGAGCACCACCCAAGGATTCCAGAATGTCATCGGATCGTGGTAGAGGTTGGGCGTCTTTCACAGTAACAGCATTCAGTTGACGATAATCAATACAAAGACGATAACTTCCATCATTTTTCCTGGCCAATACCACGGGGCTGCTCCATGGACTATTCGATGTCTCGATCCTTTCCTGCTTGAGTAATTCGTTTACTTGTTTGTCCACTTCCTCTCTTTTAAATGGCGGAAGTCGACGTGGTGCTTGCTTGATAGGCGTGGCTGCTTGGGTGTCAATTCCATGCTCGATCAGGTTGGTCTTTCCAAGGTCACCATTCTTCAGCACAAACAAGTCTGCGTTGTGATTCAGTAGTTTGTGAAAACACCCCTTCTGTTCTTTTGTTAGACGTGAATAATCCGCGTGAACTTCAGTTTTCCAGTCCGGTGATTGACCATGTTGAGATGTATCCAGTGATTGATCATGTTGAGATGTATCCAGTGATTGATCATGTTGAGATGTACTGTCACTTCTTGGAGTAGTCGGCTGTTGACATGCACTTCCATCGCTGGTTTCAAACAAGTTCACTGCTCCACAATCTCTGTGAAGAGGACGGAATCGTGCAATGGTTTGTCCAGGCTTAACAGTAACAGATTTTTCAGTAATATTTGCTAGACGTACACACGTTTTACCATCTCTTGGTAGAACAAGTCCTCGAGCCACTAGTACACCATCTAAGGTATTTCTCTGACCGCATACAGCTTCAGCTATTCCAGGAGAACCAAAGTTTTTGTCATATCCACGTTCCAGTTCGGCATTAGCCATGATTTCCATTCCGGGGGTAAGCGTAACTTTTTCCCTGGCAACGATTCGACAAACTCTTGGTGGTGACTTGTGATAATGAATTGGAATTTCCTCCCCACGAAATACAAAAGTACCCACATCATAACGGATTTGACATCCATTGTCTTTGAAGAAATCGCAGCCCAGGATAGCACACTGTGAAATATCCTTCACAACCAAAACCGGAAGTTGAAATCGCAAGTTCCCAAGCCGTAAGTTGATACTGATCCTTCCTTGAACGTTCAAATGTTCGCCATTAGCCGCTTCCAGAGTCGCGTCCACGTTTTCGAGTCTCTCCGGGTGATATTGTCCACTTTTTTTCCATGTGTTTTCACTGATCACACTTGTCGTTGCACCTGTGTCGAGAAGAATAGATGTAGGTCGATTGTTGATGTGACCGGAAACGTAAATTCCATTGCCACTTAAAGTATAAATACTCTGTTCGTTTTGATCGATTTTTTCCTTGTTTGCTGAATTTCCGTGTTGTTTAGGGGCTACATGGGTCACTGTTACAGGGACTGGCTGCCCCTTGACAGCCCCTGCGAGTCGTTTCCCTGAGCTTTTTCTGGACAGTCTCGGGCATAGTGGCCATAGCGTCGACAGGAAAAACATTTCAGTTTGCTAAGATCACGCCCTCTCTCTGAACGTTGAGCGCTGTTATTTTGACTTACTTGATTTTCTAATGTTTCCAATCTCATATTGATTTTTAACATCAGTTGCTTAAGCTCATCTACGTTAACGTCGGACTCCTTTTCATTTACTTGGTTAAGATATCCCTTGCTCTGACTTGGTTTGAAACTCCCACTTCGCGAGGCCATTCGAGCGCTTTCGAGTTGACGTACTAGTCGTACTGCTTCGGGAAGGGTTTTCGGTTGTTTGACAAATAACTGTTCTCTTATTCCTTCACCGCAGCGAACCCCATCCAAGAAACAATCTTTAGCCATCTCATCTTTAAAGGAGTAATCAGCGCTGGGGTAAGCATTTTCGGCTAAGTCAATCAAATTATCATTCATTTCGTTTCTATCCTGCATTCTGATTGGTTAATTTACCTGCAAATAACTGAGTGCAAATAATTTTTCTGCTACAAATAATTTTATGAGCATGCGCACTAGCGATAACGCTGCTGACGGCAAATAATTTTCGTAAACATGGCGGCTAGTTCTTGAGCTATCCGAGGAAATAATCGAGGGTATTTGGAAGCATCCATAACGACAATGTACTTCAGAAAACAAATAGTGAAAAGGAAGTTTTAGTGAGATAAAAAGCAAGACTCGTGCCAACAAAAAGTAAGTTTTACGAAGATTTTAGTATGCCGAAGACAGAGAGAAGAGTGGCGATCTCTTACTTCAGGCATTTCAAATTTTTAACTATTTTATGAATGATAAATCAATTATTGAACTCGTCTATCGCAAAATATCATGATTTGTCAGTGTCTCGCTACTAGTTATTTGCCTCTGCCTTCGGCATCGGCAAATAACTAGCAGCTCGCCACTGACAAATCATGATATTTTGCTCAGACTCGTCCAATAATTGATAATTATATATCTGCGTACGTTTCCGCATCTTCATTGGGTTTTTGACATCGGTTTCTCAACAACAATTTATAATCACTGGTCGTCTTCCCAGTGTCGAATCTCGTCTTGAGAGCATCAATGAAGTCCTTGTAACTGGAGCTGTCAGGCAGTCGAAGGAGTTGTACGGCACGGTATGCTTGTTGGTCCAGAGAATTCATCAAGAACGCTCGTCGCTTATCGGCGGGAATATTTACCAAAGCGCCATATTCAGAAAATTGAGCTAACCAGGTTTTAAAGTTCTGTCCTATGGAGTATGGTCTCGGCGGTCGTACCATACTTCGACGCAACGAGTCCACCGAGTCGTGTTCTTGTTTCGACACAGACTGCCGAAAAGCGTCAGTCATGGCATTTACCAAATCTCCCATCGGCGAATTCTGGCTTTGTTGTGTTACAGACGACGTCGAGCTTGACTGTACAGATGACGGCACGCTTGCTGTCCCCTCGTAAATTTCACCAATCTCGTCGCTAATCGAGACTTCCTCAGCCATATTACTTTACTGAAATACTTGTTGGTTCTTTATTACGTACCGCTGCCACCAGTTGTAATACTTCAGACTCTGTGAAATCACTCTTTAGTTTTTAATCTTGCCTTTTTAACAACAACTCAAACCAAGAGCGCTCATCTATATCCCAAGGATCATATTACATCATGAACTCGTCTAGTTAATAGGTAATAGTTAATAGTCAACTCACGTGCCTACAATATATATAAAGCTTGACTTACTGTTTCGAAGCTTCAGATTGCTAATACAATTCAACTTGCTTGTCAAGAAGGTTGAAAACCTGTTTGAACATAAACATGTTCGACCATTATAACAATCTAAACGTCCAGATATGCGACGACGACGACCATCAACGTTCGTAAATTCATCTCTTCCATTCCTTGTAACATTAATAAAATAAGAGGAGACGCGATGGCAAGTGAAAAGCAGAAATATAACCAATTTCATGATGCTGACAAGAGACAACTTCATGACCAAGATCGCCGTAAAATACTACACCACAGTCTCATGATGTTCACTTGTAGTCATAAGACAACGATAGTCTAAAACTTAGGAAACTTCTTCAACGACTTATAATACACTTTACAGCAACTACTGGCATAAAATAATACAGAAAGTGAGTGACTCATCGATCACTTGAAGTGAAAGTGCCACTCACTACGTACAGTACTTCACGTGAACAACAAAGAAGAAATGACTTCCGTTTTTATAGAACACGCAGACTCACTGGCAGCACGAAACTATAAAGCACGCAGGAAAGGAACTAGCCTGTAAACAGACTGTCTTCAGGGGGGTGTGGCTTTGGAGTTTTCGCCTCGTCGCTTTGCGGCTCGGCTCCCCCCGAAAGAACGTCTGCTCGCAGGCTAGAAAGGAACACGCATATACTAATAACGAGTTTATTTTGTCCAATAACTAACAGACATTGTTGAAAACAAGGAATAGGCGAGTTTCAGGGTGTTGCGCGCGCATCGTTTTGGAAAGGAATTGGCGGGCTCTTGGCGGGCTCTCCACAAAGTAAGCAATGGCAAACAGACTTGCTAGCGAGCCAGCAACAGCAGAATAACAGTGTTAAACATCCAGAAACTGCATCTATACTTTGTTTATTTTAAATAGTATGTTTACTTTGAGGGGAGCTTGCCAGTTTTTTTGAAAAATGGTGCGCGCGCAACACCCTGAAACTCGCCTATTAGAATAAACCTAAAAGTATCAATTTCTGGCATTTCCGCCATGATTAGAATATAAAGATTTAATATCGTTTTTGAATTAGTGGAATGTGTAGGTGGATATAAAGAAATATAAGGCCTTGGGAACCGTGACGTTTCTAGCCTTTAGCTGTTATTAAACTCAACAACAACGAATTTAGTTCCTGCTGTATGGAGTTAGTAGACTATTACTAGACAGTAGACATATGTTTGTTATATCACTACTATAAATAGAGTTGACCAGACATTATGTTTAATAACGAAAATGGGTTTTTTTAGGTTTCGTGAAATGTACGGGCGATGACAGCTGCGCACGTTTCAACCACTTATGAAAGAGAAATTATGTGGGTGGATATTTTCAAAGCAGTTAAAGCCAGCATTGACCAGAAAAAGAGTGTCGTGAACGTTAATACCATAAAAGGTGATGTTTTTCATCAGTTCAACGGAAGTGTTCCCAGCTCCTTTGTGACTTTAATACCGATTGACATCCTTACAGGAACGAGTACAGTCAAGAAAAAGTTGTGAAAATGAAAATGTCTCATTGTTGTCGTCACATGATTCAGAAAGGGGTAGCTACTTAATTCCGTATATTGCCTCCTGTTCGAAGTTTTGCTTTCGTGTCAAGAAAACGTTTTTGCTTTGACACGAAGGTTGATACAACCTTACCAAACGCCAAAAAAATCCCTGTTAGATCCTTTACAATAGATTTTACAATAGATCCTCATGGATGTACATAAACTGACGAAGAATTGTCTTTCAAATGTTCTACTAAAATGAATAATCAGACTAGTTTTACAAGAGTTTGAGTTTGCATGAATGGAATTCGCAGGTGAAGGTTTCACAATAGCTTCTTGCTATCTTCTTCTTGCAGTACATTGACTGGTAGTTAAATGTCCTTTCCAGTTTTACATAAAGTTCGTAGATGTAATTAAAGTTGACAAATTAAAGTAAAAAAACACTCTATAAAAATAAATCTATTAAATAGATACAAGAAATCTTGGTTTTTGTTTATTCTAACCAGATCAATAATTATACATTCAATCAAAGTTAAAGCGTGCGTGAAAGCTACCTTGTTCTCGTTCATTTCTCATGCTAATTATATGCAAAACTAGCACTTAACAAAAAGTGACCACTCAAATTACTTGACAAATTACTAACCACTTGACAAATCAAGCGCCAAGAATTTCGAAAATGGTAATTTTTTCACTTTACATACAATATTGACAGTAACATTGCGACTCCTTGGCAAGTGAAGTTGCTAAACATTCCCATTTTAAATATCGGCGAACTTCACATAATATTAAAGACTTATTAACCGAGTGCGAGGTCTGTACGGGAATGTTTTTGCCTGAGGTTTTCGTACAAACCGAGCGACGAAGGAGCGAGGTTTGTGCGATAAAACCGAGGGCAAATACTTTCCAGTACAGACCGAGCAAACGAAGTTAATACGAAATTTATTATATGGCTATTGGTTCATTTTATTTTTAAGCCTCGAGCGTTGTTTTCGTCTTCGGAGTATGCTGTTTACCTTTAATACCTGTTGACTTTTTCGTGTCGCTTCTTGGCCTTCTTATTTACACCAGTTCGGCTGTTATTTGTCGTGTTTTTAGATAAACAGCTTTAAAGAAAACCAGCAGTGATGTTCCAACACATTTTATTGTTCAGAATATTTGAATAAAGATACCTATTTCTCTTTTATTTGTATTCAAATCAACTCAGAAATGTTCCCGCCAAAACTTACAGGGCCGAGAAAAAAGCGTATTGACCAGTCGGTCAATATCAGGGCGCTTATATACGGGGCGGTGCAACGCGCTCATATCGCGCTGATCGATGTGTGATGCACAAAAGGACTGGCACGAGCGTGCTTCTGAGCAAAAGTTGATCAAAAGTGGATTTTTGGGCACTGTGATATTCTCGCTGTTTTTTCTTGAACTATGTAATTTCGGAGGAACCTTTTGCAATGTACCGACGAAGTACTTATTCGTTTAATGTATGAATATTTGTTTGGCGTAAAAAGTTGTATTATAAAGGAGGAGTTATGGATAATGACTCGATTTTTTGATGACTTCTATTGAGGGAAAATTTCATTACAAGATTTGAGCATGTTAACAGGTCGTCCACGCCTAGGAATTCAGGTATGTTGAAGATTATAATAGTGTGGTTATATCTTAAAGTTTTCATAAAAATCGGAGTTGATTATTTGGAGATATAGCGTTTGGATGTTAGGTATTCTTATGGTTTAACTCTTGCCTGTTTAGTTCCTCAGTTGCTGCAAGAGAAGTAAACAAAACTTATAGTTTTGCCATGTTACGATTCTTAGTAATTATATCAATAACTTTATCGGGTTTTTGAAGCATTGGATTAGAATAAGTGTAAGCTGTAAACAAATTTTACTCTCCGATCAATTTATTAAAATACGACTTGCTGGGACGCATGCCGAGCGCATTATGTGACAAACTGTCGTCCACACCTTGTAATTTTGTCATCAGATAGCCAAGATGACTTCTTGTTAGGTTTCATTGAGAAAATGCAAATTGGAGTTGATTATTTCTTGATATTCAATTGGAAAGATGACCTACCAGCTAAAATTCAATGCAAGATGTTGTCTTCTATCGAACATGGCCGAATGATAACGTGCACAAACAAAGATTTCCAAAGACTTCTTGCGTCATTTCTCTTGCGAAAGCAACGGTACGGTTCATATTTTTCAGCAACATATTTGTTCATGTTTCAGCAACGACTCCGAATTTTTGGGAGTAACACCAGAGAATATATTAGCTGAATCCACTGATATGTCGTATGGCTCGGCAATTTCATCCACGTCCTCTAAAACTCAACTCAGAGACTTCCACATCAAGCGTATTTTACCCGCCATATTTTGGAGGCTTAGCGTTCGTCGCTATGGTGACAGGGGGCTTGTTACCAGTCCTCTGCATCACACATCGATCAGCGCGCCCATTGCCGTTTCACCGCCCCCTATATAAACGCCCTGGTCAATATCGTAAAATCCCGACCTCTCAGGAACCAATCAGCGTGCGTCGTTTTGCGTACGGACTGGAAATCAAACCCAGCCATATAATAAGAAGTTCTATTGAAAGTCAGAACAACTAACTCTAAGTAAACTTCATGTTATGTGAAGTTCGATATTTAAAATGGGAATTTTGAGCAACTTGTCAAGGAGCCGCCGTCTATCGTTAGCAAGTCAACATTGCAATGTTGCTGTCAATATTGTATGTAAACATAAACGTTATGACTAGAATGACAGCAAATGAATTTTCCAATACTTAGCAAACTAACGGTCACGAGAATGACGTCATTTGCTTACATCTTTCTAGTTACCAATCCCTGATACTCATTCTCTTCTCTCTGCTGCGTCAGATCAGCATAAACCGGGGGGTCACATGGCTTGTTCACTTCAGGTTCTTGATATTCTTCCAACGTGCTGTAGACTTGATTGACTTGGTTTGACGTTTGGTCATCAGATAAAATGTCGACGTATGTCAGAGGTTCTTCCAAACTCTGGTACACCGGCTCTAAAAAAAGTGTATTCAATTATAGATTGGTTTTCACATAAAGTTGAGCCCAGTCAGACCACTGCCTGGGGCAGACCACTACGTTGAACCATCGAGTTGGACCATTGGGTCGGACCATTACGTTGGACCATCGAGTTGGACCATTGGGATTTGGGGCAGACCACTACGTTGGACCATTGGGTCGGACCATTACGTTGGACCATCGAGTTGGACCATTGGGATTTGGGGCAGACCATCCAGTTGAACCATTGGGTTGGACCATTACGTTGGACCATTGGGTCGGACCATTACGTTGGACCATTGGGTCGGACCATCGAGTTGGACCATTGGGTTGGACCATTACGTTGGAATGGTCCAACCCAATGGTCCAACTCAATGGTACGTTGGACCATCGAGTTGGACCATTGGGTTGGACCATTGGGTCGGACCATTACGTTGGACCATCGAGTTGGACCATTGGGTTGGACCATTACGTTGGACCATCGAGTTGGACCATTGGGTTGGACCATTACGTTGGACCATCGAGTTGTACCATTGGGTTGGACCATTACGTTGGACCATCGAGTTGGACCATTGGGTTGGACCATTACGTTGGATCATCGAGTTGGACCATTGGGTTGGACCATTACGTTGGACCATCGAGTTGGACCATTGGGTTGGACCATTACGTTGGACCATCGAGTTGGACCATTGGGTTGGACCATTTGGTTGTACCATTACGTTGGACCATCGAGTTGGATCATTGGGTTGGACCATTGGGATTTGGGGCAGACCATAATTAGGTTGGACCATTGGGTTGGACCATTGGGATTTGGGGCAGACCATAATTAGGTTGGACCATTGGGTTGGACCATTGAGTCGCACAGAGTTAGCCCCATTTTAAAAGACAAACTGTCAGACACATTCATCGAATTCTTACTAAAGTTCAAAAACCAGTTGTGTACCTGAGGTGATCTCTTGCTGCTTGTCATAAGTAGGAACTGATAGCTTGCAAACGTCAGGAGAACTTGTACTCTGAAAAAAGAAAATAATTGATTACTTGTAAAAATTTACCACGCTACTAGTAAAGAAAAATTCACTTACTTAGCTAAATTAAATATGTACTATTTAATAAATAAAACTAGTGTGTTTTGACAGTGTTTTAGATAGAGCAAAGTGAAAAGGTTGGTAAATGCTGAGAATAGTTTTGACAACGAAATAATGACGTTTCAAGCGGAGCCCTTCATCAGAGTAAAATGTGATGTATTTTGTTATCAAAGCTATTCTCAGCAATCTAACATCTTTTAACTTTGATCTATTCTTAGAAAAGTACGCCCGACGTCGTTTGAATAGATTAAATTTTTTAAAATAATTACGTTAGTCCCAATGGGGAAAATCAGCGCTTGATAATTCGATGCCTTGTCTCTGCATTCATCCAGAGCTGTGTATAACCCAACATTATTCTTATTGATGTCATCAAATCTTGCATTTTCTGTTGAACAATAAAATATACAATGTTAATACACGGTTAAGCAACATGCTGTAAATGAACATATTAATTTTCTTGACTATTTAGTTTTTGGAAAATCTTTTCATATCAAAACCTCACCAATTCCTCCGCTCACAGTTCGTTTCATATGGGGTTCATCAGAAGTTAGTTCGTAAATTCCATCATACATATTTTCATCATTCTTCATACTTCTCATCGCAAAGTCTTCTCCCTAAGGCACAAGTTAGAACGTAGCCATCTTATAAAATGTCATAAAAGTATTACAGTCCAAATGGAAATACCTTCCCACTTCGTTGCGTATTCAGTGCTGTATTCTGTAGCCGCTACCGAAGCCTGAGAAACTTTTTGTTGAAAACTGTACATAAAAAATGGCATTTAATCATAATACAATAGATGTTTATCCCAAATCGATACCAACATTCGTCAAGAATTAGCGACTTTTATCACTAGACTTTCTTCACGCTTCAGTAGCGGCTACAGAAATACAGTAATACACAACCAACTACACAAGCGGAAGTGGGAAGGTATTTCCATTTTGATTGTAAAAATGCAGTTCAAGTTCATACGTACGTTAATATGTTTGTTTTTCGTAGAGCCTAAACAACAAAAGAACGACAGAGTAAAGATTGGGAGGATGTAATGTGAGCACCATAACATTTTTCGCAAATCAAAATCAGTTTTAAATCAAGTATTACAGTATGTAATAAAATTATTGTTTGACGTATACCTGGATTTAGAGCTCTAGAGCTGCGGCCAGGTCTGTAAAACAAAATATGAAAACCTTTGGTAAATTGTAAGACTTAGAAAAACAACTCTGACTGGTTTATTACAAGTAAAGCAAGTTTATTTTCATTTCGCTTCACTTCCCTTTACTTCACTTCACTTCACTTCACTTCACTTCACTTCACTTCACTTCACCTCACCTCACTTCACTTCACTTCACTTCACTTCACTTCACTTCACTTCACTTCACTTCACGTCACTTCACTTCACTTCACTTCACTTCACTTCAACACCCTTTACTCAGAAACCAAAAAGTGTCTCCTGCACAGAACAAGTAAAACTTACTTTTCCTTGGCTCTCCTTTTTAATAATACGACATACCAGACGACAACGGCAATGAGGATAATCACTACTAAGATAGCAATAGTGACGCTAAGGTAAACCACGATTCTTTTATTTTCCCCAGAAGACCTTTTTTTACTTCTAGGAACTTCTGTCTGTTCTTGGTTAACCACAGTCGATGTAACTGTTTGACGAGTTTCATCAGGGTTGAGTTTAACACTTTTTTCCTTAAAAGAAACTTTACTTATAATATATTGCCATATAATAACGGGCTCGTCGTAATTTATGGGCTCATCGTAAATGGCACCTGAGGATTGTTTTCATAAGTTTGTATTTGTTTATGGCGAAGTTTTACAAAAAAAAATACAAAACAAAATCCATTCTCGATTTTGTGCTGTAAATGTCGTAATAAGCTTCGCAGCGCTAAAACAAATTTGAATATTCGCGACCATCTCTCATTCTTTCGCACTCTAACTGTCGTTGCAGCTTACCATAACAGTTGCTGTTGGTGTCTTTTGTGTGGTATGTTCTTGTTCAATGCTCGCGGAAGAAGATAAACGACCAGCTGTTGTTGAATAGAGTGTCCTCTTGCTTGACAACATATTATATTCACTTGTTAAACGAAGAGTTGACTCAGAACCGGCGAATGATGATGAATAAGATGATTGGAGCAACTCTAAAGTCGATGAGAGTGGTTGATGAAGTGCAGCAACCGTCGATGTTGGTTGAAGAAGATGTGGAGACGACGAAGCAACAGCAGCAGTTGAGGAGGTCGTACTTAGTGAAGATGTTTGTAAGGAAGATGTTTGCAAGGAGGATGTCAATGGAGAAGAAGATATGCTTGCAGATGGAAGACCAGGGTGATCAACTGTAAACAAGAAATGTAATGTAAAAATAAAGTGGGAAAGAAGAAGGAAAAAAGTGACGAAGAAAAGAAAAGAAGAACAAGACGGAGAAGGAAAAAGAGAATTAGGAGAAGGAAAAGAAGAAAAAAGAGGAGAAAAAGGAGGAGGAGGAAGAAGAAAAGGAGAAGAATAATTTGAGAAACAGATGACATAGTAAACCAGACAAATAAATATGAACAAACCTGACAGAAACATTTCACTAGAGTCTGAAAATGACTGTAGATGAGACCATTGAAACGTTGTCAGTCATGCAGTCACCACCATCATCACCACCATCACCTCCACCACCACCATCACCTCCACCATCACGATCACCTCCACCACAACCATCACCTCCACTACCATCATCACCACAATCACCTCCACCACCATCATCATGATCATCACCACCATCACTTCCACCACCATCACCATCATCATCACCACCACCATTACCTCCACCATCATGATCACCTCCACCATCATCATCAACACCACCATCACCTCCACCACCATCACCTCCACTACCATCATCATCATCACCATCACCTCCACTACCATCACCTCCACCACCAACACCTCCACCACCATCATCATCACCACCACCATCACCTCCACTACCATCACCTCCACTACCATCACCTCCACTACCATCACCTCCACTACCATCACCTCCACTACCATCACCTCCACTACCATCACCTCCACCACCATCATCATCACCACCACCATCACCTCCACTACCATCACCTCCACCACCATCACCACCACCATCATCATCACCACCACCATCACCTCCACTACCATCACCACCACCACCATCATCACCACCACCATCACCACCACCACCATCACCATCACCTCCACCACCACCTCCACCACACTCACCACCACCACCACCATCACCTCCACCACCATCATTACTACCACCACTACCTCCACCACCATCATCATCACTACCACCACCATCATCACCACCACAAGTCTTTCTAAAGACTACGCTAATCTAGACATGCAACCCCACAAACATGCACCTAACCATAGCTTCAATAACGCGCTTATAATACATTACTTACTTTCCAACGTTCCAGAAGTTTTTATCACGAGACAACCATGGACGTCAGACCATTTATTACTTCCTCGTTTTTTCTTAATTTGGCAGTGTATATTAATACGATATACTTCGCCATGAACCGGGTTTTTATTCGGCGACCCATTCCACTGAATATATACAACAATACAGTGTTATATATGTAATAGAACAACAATAGCAGCAGCAACAACAACAACAACAACAACAACAACAGCAGAAGCAACAACACAGTAACAGCAGCAGCAACAACAACAGTAACAGCAGCAGTAACACAGCAGCAACAACAACAGTAATAGCAACAGTAACAGCAGCAGCAACACAGCAGCAACAACAGTAACAGCAGCAACAACAGTAATAACAGCAACAACAAACGGACAGACAAAGATACAAACAAGTAGATTACCAATGGACAAACGGATGGACGGACGTGACAGACAGACGGACGGACGTGACAGACAGACAGACAGACAGACAGACAGACAGACAGACAGACAGACAGACAGACAGACAGACAGACAGACAGACGGACGTGACAGACAGACAGACAGACAGACAGACAGACAGACAGACAGACAGACAGACGGACGGACGGACGGACGGACGGACGGACGGACGGACGGACGGACGGACGGACGGACGGACGGACGGACGGACGGACGGACGGACATGCAGTTGCCACGTTTCAATCAAACCAATATTTACAGTGGCATCAATATGCAGTCTTTCAGATCAGTAAAGTGTAACCCTGTCGACGCAAAGATAATCAGTTAAAATATAGACATATTAAATTACTCACTTTAATAGAAAATGTTTTTGAATTTGTATCAATCCAAAAGAACTTGAAAACCTCTTCATAACCGTCCCGAGTCATCATTTCAACCTTAGTGTCCGTACAACGATGAAGGTTGCTGTCCTTAGACAACTGCGGTACCTTGATGTCTACAAGACCATCCGCATGAAGATCTATTTCAATCAGAACCTCATCGTCGTTTTTACGATTTACAAGTAAAGTACATCCTGTTAAAGAAAGATAAACGTACCACTGAAGTTCAGCGACTATATTTTGCTCTATCCAAAACAATGCCAACGTAGCCGACTCTACTTTGAGGCCTTGAACTCTCCCTGTGCTGAATAAAATCGTCTGACGTTAGCCAGATACAATACCAAAGACTCGTCTTCAGGCTTCAAAGGTTTCGCCTAGACTTGCTCTAAGTCTGCCTCTTGCTTCTTTCGAGACGCGATTTTACGAGACGAGTTTGTTTCTGGCACTGGTTTTGACACGGGGTTTTACGTGTTTTGTTTGGCGTGTTCGTCGCAAGGCGCGGACTTGGTGCAAATCTATTGCTAAAACACCATGTCTACGTTATGGCAAAGTGTCTACAGATAGAAGTTGGTAGAGTTTAGTTTCTTTTTGCTGAACAATCAGCTACTTGGAAGGTTGTGGATTCGAGTCCTGTCTGAAGCTCAGAATCTATTTACGACAAGTTTAGAAACCGTCATGCACACGGGGAGCCCGGGTGGCGTGTGCTGTTAGCGCGCTGCCTCTCACCAAAAGTTATAAGCCCGGTTAGATGGGGTTAGTACTTGGATGGGTGACCTCGGGTGACCGCTTGGGAATGACCCCGTTGTCGAGTTTGAAACTAATGTGAGTAGAGTTGTACTTGTTCTCTCCTGTGCTTCGAGGGTTTCTCATTGGGTTCTCCAGTTTTCCTCCCTCCATAAAATCAACACTTACATCATGGTAGTCATGTTCAATTAGGCCATTTCGCCCTGTTTGACCACCAGTTGCTATAGGCAATATAAATCTAAATCTAAATCTACCTTTGCGAATGTCTTTATTCAAGGCACACCGTAAGTTCCTTAACTCAAAAGTAGATTGCAAAATACCACAACGACATAAACAGCATTTGTCTCCACCTCGAGGACGGCCGTCTAAATAACAGCTTGAGTTCGCAATCCGACAAAATGAATTATCAACATGATTATCTTGACAGCTTCGTGCGTAAGGGTTGGTGAAAAAATCACCACTTTGTTGCCGAGTAACGTCAATTTCTATTCCAGAAATACAACAGACAAGATAATGAAGAAGAAAAACTTTGAAAAACAGCGAGCGATGTCTTGATTTTGCCATTGTTTGTACAACCAAGGATACCTCTCCACTGAACTCTAAAAAGAAACCGCAGGAAAAATGGTGAACAACTTAGAGCATGATTAGAGATATCATAAGATATCAAAAGCATAAGGTACATTACGGTATGTATCAGTTATTACCACTGCCTGAGTCAAATTAGCTTGGCTTGCTATGTATAAAAGATGTGTCAGGGTTAGTGTCTCTCTAAGTCTGCGACATGATGTGGAGTTATTGACATACGACAAACATTAACCAGGATTACAGAGCTTCCTCTGCGGAAGTCATCTGACTGTCACAATTAACGACATTAGAATTCCTCGAAGAATATTGTAAAGATGAATGTCTTGTGACTCTAACACAGATGTTTGTGAGTTGTTTATCCTAGATTTGAAATATTAAGAAAAGAAAAAAAGGTGAAATTAAATTATGCATGGATGACTGATGCAAGAAATGTCATAAGACTTGTGTAAACAGCGGCATGCAAACAAGATGATTCAAAAATAAACTCGCAGGGATTAAGGGGGGCTGCCTCCCATCTTCTACTGTCATCACAGTTGTCCAGGTGAGGTCCACCTCCGATTTGGGCTTACTCCCGGTGATGTTTAGTTTTTTCGTCTTGTCCTGCGGGCCTGCAATATCATATCATCCTAGTTTTCATCTAGCTATCTCATAAGGTCACCCATAGGTTCACGTCTTCATGTGTCTTATCACGCGGGAGGAAGGTTCATTACCTTCATGTGAGATCGATGTGGCCGTGATTGAGACATTTTTCACCATATTTGGAACGCTAAGCACGAGTCGGTATGGGTGGCTCAACATGCATGTTAACACACTGCCTCTCAGCCTATAGGCTTTTCCGTGGCTGAGCTGTGGCCTATGGGACTGGGAACTAAATTCGCTTCATGGCGTAGGCCAACATGTCCTCCTTCCTAGAATTACCAATAATCAGTAAGTGTGAAACGGCCTTGAATTACCAATAATTGGTAATTGTAGGTCATTCTCTGTCCCACATGCGGGATGTTAAACTAAATTGCATATAACTAAAAAACCAGTAGGGGTGTTGTGGTCGGGGTCTGAGAGGTGGGACTTTTTTCCCGGAGGGTTGTGGTTAGGTTTAGGGCCACTGGGGGGTTGTGGGTTAGGGTTAGGGTTGCCGGGGGGTTATGGTTAGGTTTAGGGTAAGGTTTAGAGGTTATGGTTAGGGTTGGGGTGTGGGGGTTGGGAATTCGTTTTTAAAATTAACGATTATTGGTAATTCTAGGCAGCAGAGTTGTCTCTCCCCAGTCCTTTCGTCCATCCCGGCCTCAAATTTATAAATAGAAGGCCTGGGTCTGAGCACTGCCTCTCACAGCTGAATATAAGCCTGGTCGAATAGGGTTAGTACTTCATGCATGAGTGACCTTAGCTTCATGTGAGTAGGGTTGTTGGTTCTCTCCTGTGCCTTGAGTTTTTTAACCTGGTCCCCCCCCCCCCCCTACAAAATCAACACCAGAGTTTACTCAGTTAATTCTACGAACGGGTTCCACCAAGGAGTGAGGTCCATTGGGTTATCAGTTTCTAAATACTGTCATATATTACCCTCAATGAATAAACAATTTAAGTTACTTTACCTTCACTTCACTTCACTTCACTTCACTTCACTTCACTTCACTTCACTTCACTTCACTTCACTTCACTTCACTTCACTTCACTTCACTTCACTTCACTTCACTTCACTTCACTTCAAACTGAAATCAAGCTCTGTTACGTTACTGGGATGGCGTTAAAGCACGACAGTTCGCGTTTCAGTTCTGTTTGATCCTATGACCAGATCATTGTAAATAATTAACACAGAATAAAATTACGCAATTCAAATAGACAACATATCGAAGTTTCTTTCGCCAGGCCTTTACGGTCCGCTAATTATACGACTTTTTTTTGCGGGGGGCAGCAGACTTAGATCATCCCTATAGGAGCAACGGGGTGGAATCGAGGGAGAAGAATAAAAACGAGTTCGTTCTTGATTTAGTCTTACTAAATTCACGGATGTGATCGAATTCTCACTATTCCGCAAAGCGTTCCGGATCAAGTCTGGGACACAAAAAGCTTCGACTGTTATTTATTTTGATAATGCTTGTAGAAATATTGTGATAATTGATTACGGCTGACTAAGAGCTTATTTAGCCAAGTTCACAGAATGGTTATCTGTGCTGCCCACTCAATGGTACACAACTCTCGGGAATGTTGAAAAAAAAATACTCCTACAGATATTTACAGCATCGCTGTAATTAATGGCCTTCACGATGCCGTGCACCATTCTTCATGCCCAGTAGAAATTCTCATCACTTTTCCAAGAGAAATTATGCTTCAGATTCCAAAAACATTGTAAATCACTTCTACAGATATTTACATATAAAACTATTACCTTTATTTATATTTATATTAACATGTAACATAACACAAATTAATTTATATACATGCACTACAACACAGTGTGGAACTTAACTTAACCCAATTCTGTCTAGACTCGGATTTGAAACATGGTTAAACTGAGAAAAAACCCCAAAATAGTTCATATAGATTTTCATTTTTCAACATAAAAGCTAAAAATAATTGAGATATTTGTAAAAATATTTAAAAAAAAGAAAACAGCCAACTTTGTAACAAAGCAAATAATCACTCAAACTTCAATACAATATTATTTCAGTCAATTTCAACTGCCATGACTGCAAAATGAACCTACAATCATGGCCAAAACCCTAGGACATGCAGTTCGTAAAATTAAAACCACTACGCACTTGAAGTTGCCCCCCTTCCCCCCTTCAATGTTGCCATTCTATTGCTCTTTTTCGTCTTTATATCACACCAAGTATAAAATGAAACAACATTGATGGAGGGGAGAGGGGAGAGATTGTTAGGTAAGGATTCAAGGCGATATATTATAGTCTTTCTTGTGTGAGGCTACCAGACTCTTCATTTGCACTGCTGTCCCAATTATTTATGGCCATGATTGCAGTATTGTGCACGCAGAAGACTATAGTCGACTACTGGAGACAAAATCAGGATCTTGGTTGATCGACTGGTTGTTCATATTCCGTGTTTTCTGACAACACAAGCAAATAATTCGACTCAGGTGGTTGCAATGAGCTCGGTGTTTCATTCTTATCGTCTTCAAGAACGCTATAGAGTTGTTCATTTTGTTCATGCCCAGGCCCTGATGATGTCACTCGGTCAGGAGTTTCGTAGTTATTACCTGACCGTGGATCATCCAAGACACTGTAGATAACTGGGGCAGGTGCAGCAGCTCCCGTGGTCACCAGAGATTGATAATGAGGTAGATTTTCACAAATTGATTTATCCAGGCTGGTGTAATTCTCATCAACATTGCTATCTGCATATTCATAAACGGAATTGTCTTAAACCAAAGAGAGAGAGAGAGTAAAGTTAAGAAATTATGATTTTCAAATTTGAGAAGTTTTAAAAGTATTTATTTTAACAATCTATATCCCCTGATGATCATTCATATCATAATCATTGTTGCAAGAATGAACACATACCATTTCCACATCTAGCGTTGACAACGTGATTTGCTTCAGCATATATGTTTTCAACCGGATTCATTTTAATTGGATTCTGTAAAATCAGACAAAAAGAACTCATCATTGTTATTGTCAATGCAGTCATTCTTACAAAACTAATATCCTATATCGGAGTAATAGTAAGATTTGATATACTGCCGAAACAGAGAACGTAGGAGTCTAACGTTTCGAGCGAAGGCCTTTAATGTCAGAGAAAAACGTCAGAGAATAACGTGACGAAGGGCCTTTACTCGAAACGTCACCGAGCCTGAACTTTATCTTCCAAGGTGTCTTCCCAGTCCACTTTCTCGGTGCAAAGACTCTGGAAAAGCATCTTTAACTTGTCTTGACGTCTTGGCGTGTGCTGTTAGGGCGCTGCCTCTCACCAATAGTTAAGCCCGGTCAGACGGGGTTAGTACTTGGGTGACCGTTTGGGAATAGCCCCGTCCTCCGCCAGCTTGGGACTTATGTGGTTGGTCTCTCCTGTGCTCCGAGGGTTTTTCGCCGTGTTCTCCGGTTTTCCTCCCTCCGTAAAATCAACACCTAGGTCTTAGTTGTTTACACATAGGAGTTTGGTGCAATTGGGACGAAAGTTCTGTTCCTCTCTCCTGCCACACGTTAAGTGGCAAATTTAATAAATTCAAATTCAAAAGGACTCAGGAATCCTAACAGGTCAAATAATTTGGCGGTGATCTTTAACAGTGATCTCTTGTTGGCTGGAAAGTTTCTTGCATACTTTAATATCTCGGAAACTGTGAAGATGAGCTTGTTCGAGCGACAGTAGACTCCTACGTTCTTTGTTTCGGCAGTATATATCTAACCTTACTATATGTCGTTTGTTGTTTCAACACTGCTTACGCAGCACGCTCATTTTTAATATCCCATATTTTGAAAATATGACAGTGCAATTTATAAAAACAATATCAGAGTTAAAGTCTAATCAATAACAAAGTAATAATACATACATCTTTACATGTACCTGTTGCACCTCTGTTTACAACACCTAAATATGGAAGAATAAAGACATATACATATATATATATATATATATATATATATATATATATACATAAAGACATATGCATTATATATATATATATATATAAAGACATATGCATATATATATATATATATATATATATATATATATATATATATATATATATATATATATATATATATATATATATGTAAGTGAGTTTTGGTTCACGAAATGTCAGAGAGTGCTCAATACCATATAGATAGAGCAAAATATAAAGCATGAAATATAGTTACCTTAAAGTCTTCGCTACCAGAGGTTTCACCCTAAACGGGATCTGAGTTTTAGGGTGAAACCTCTGGTAGCGAAGACTTTAAGGTAACTATACTTCATGCTTTATACATTACGCACGCTTAAATGACAGAAACTGCTGAATTGATTCAATTTTACACGCATGCTATAATTTTAATTACTATATAAAGCTATTTATATGGTAGAACCTCTGTTATTCTCTGTTTGTCCAGACGATTTTGCAGCTTTCTTTCTTGACCGTAAAATCAAAAGCACAATAGCTAAAACAAGAAGAATGACAGCACCAAGAATAGATGAAGAAATAACAATAGTATTGTTACTCTTTCCAGCACTAACTTGCCCAGCTTCAGAACTAATATACTCTGATGAGTCAGCAATGCTAGATGATGATGAAGAAATAGTCACTGTAGGCTTTTCGACTTCTTTTTCTATTGTTCCTTTCTCAGGTTCCAGGACAGTACTTGTGACTAAGATTGGAAGTGAAGATACCACAGGGGTTGGCTCTACAATCTCAGGTTCCAATGGCAGTGTTGTTGTTGGTGATATTGTTTGCATAATGTGAAATGATGACTCTGGAACATGTACAATACTTGATGATGGAGTGATAAAAGATTTTTCAAGTTTTATCGAGGTCTTTGATAGAAACACAGCTGTTGAAGACGGCAAAGGATGGAGAGTGACTAAAAGTAAATATGGAGATCAAATAACCATTAACATTTGGAAAGATACTTATTTTATTTATTTATTTATTTATTTATTTATTTATTTATTTATTAAACACGATGCCGGTACAATTTGAAAATGGAACAAAATCATGCCGTTTAGGCCTTGCGTCTACACGATACCGGCACAAAAATGACATGAAAACAGCACAAAATTGAAGACGGGTTGCTTGACGGCATGAAATGAAAACGGAACACTAACCGGTATCGTGTAAACGCCCGTACCGTAACAGTTTGATGACGGTAATCACGATATATACGACCACAGTATTCGTGTCACCAGCATTCACAGTCTTCTCAATTCTCATTGGAAGAGAATAGTCACATGCTAATCCGTCATTATATTATACCGGCACCGTGTAAACGCAAGACTTTTTGGCCTGTCTTTACACACCGGCATGATTTTGTCCCGCTTTCAAACTGTACAGGCATCGTGTAAACGGGGTCTAACGATACTCGAGGTCCCTTACAAGGTTGTTCTCCTAAGATCGAATTGTTGATTTTACAGAGGGGGGGGGGGGGGGGAGAGAAACCCTCGAAGCATAGGAGAGATCAACTACAATAACTCTACTCACATGAGTTTCAAGCTCAAGCCCGTGACAAGGTTTGTCCCAAAGCGGTCACCCACTGGTCCCATCCTAGTACTAATGCACCAGTCAATGTAAACCCCCGCCCACCCCAGGCCGCGGATAAGCGGGGCATAGCAAAGACATTTTCTGGTTTTCGACAAATAAAACGTCCTGGCGTGCGGTGACGTCCTGACGTCATCGGTCCTCTCCATCCGGGGCTCTCTCAGATGAAAGAAGACTGGAAACTAAAGTCATCGCGCTCTACCAATAATGGCGGTTTCAACTGGTTCTCATGTTATGTAAATATGTAAACAATACTTCAAGAGAAATTTTGAGTTTCTTTGGTAGAATTAAATATTCACAAAATTGCCTGATTTTCTTTCTTTAAAACTAAACAAATAGAGCATAGAGTTCTGGGAGAACTTCGTAATCGAATGTGGCATAAAACTCTTTTCAACAACATGAGCGGGGGATTTTCTTTGCAGCAAGTCCCCGAGGGGCGAGGTCTGCAACGCTTTTTTTCAGTTTCAAAATCCAAGTCCCCGCTTATCCGCGGCCTGGGGTGGGGCGTCCAATCGGGCTTAACTTTGGATCGCAGTAGTGATAAATACAAATTAATTTAGTAACTAGATGAACAAGTATAAAGGATAAAGGACTGGGTGGGCACGGGTGACGTGTGCTGTTAGCGCGCTGCCTCTCACCAAAAATTTAAGCCTGGTTAGATGGGGTTAGTACTTGGATGGGTGACCGCTTGGGAATGACCCCCTTATCGGGCTTGGACTCATGTGAGTAGAGTTGTAGTTGATCTCTCCTGTGCTTCGAGGGTTTTTCGCCGGGTTCTCCGGTTTTCCTCCCTCCATAAAATCAACACCTAACATCATAGCTGTGATCCGTGGTCTGAACTGTGTTGTATGGCGGCTGCTTCGAGCGCCTTTGATATGCCTCGACACGGCCACCTTGTCCTTCGCAATTCAGCCGCTGACTGCAAGTTAAGCCTGATTTTCATATGTCGCCGATCGTCGGCGATTTGTGATTTAGATGCATTTTAAAACGGGAAGTGCAGCAGCATGTTAAGTAATAAAGAACAATACAGAAAAGCAGTACTTTTATTCTTTTACTTAACATGCATCTAAATCATGGGTCGGCGACGATCGACGACATATGAGAACCACCCAGTCCTTTGTCCTTTTTATCCTATATAAGCTTCCTTTTCTCTCATTATTTGCACAAAATCTATACAGTCTGCACAAAGTAATATTTTTACAGAGAACTGGATAGCCACATAATCCCACTTACCAGTTAATTTTCCAGAAGACTTGAAAACAAAACATGCTGTTGGCCGACCAGATGAACTCCTGCATGCAATATTGACTTTAAACACTTTACCATGATAAATTTTAGGAACATCCTTTTCCCACTGTAAAATAAGATAAAATAAAACATCTTTTATACTTTACACCCACTTCAAATATCAATAATAAATATGCTATTGTATATACAGTAAATTTAAAGTAGTGTACTGCATAGACAGTGTTGAAACAACAATCGAGATATAGTAAGGTTTGATATTTCGAGCGAAGGTCCTTCGTCAGAGAGAAACGAAAACCCTTCGTCAGAGAGAAACGAAGACCCTTCGTCAGAGAGAAACGAAGACCCTTCGTCAGAGAGAAGCGAAGGCCCTTCGTCAGAGAGAAGCGAAGGCCCTTCGCCAGAGAGAAACGAAGGCCCTTCGTCAGAGAGAAACGAAGACCCTTCGCCAGAGAGAAGCGAAGGCCCTTCGTCAGAGAGAAACGAAGACCCTTCGTCAGAGAGAAACGAAGACCCCGCTTCATCAGAGAGAAGCGAAGGCCCTTCGTCAGAGAGAAACGAAGACCCTTCGCCAGAGAGAAGCGAAGGCCTTTCGTCAGAGAGAAACGAAGGCCCTTCGTCAGAGAGAAGCGAAGGCCTTTCGTCAGAGAGAAACGAAGGCCCTTCGCCAGAGAGAAGCGAAGGCCTTTCGTCAGAGAGAAACGAAGGCCCTTCGTCAGAGAGAAGCGAAGACCCTTCGTCAGAGAGAAGCGAAGACCCTTCGTCAGAGAGAAACGAAGACCCTTCGTCAGAGAGAAGCGAAGGCCCTTCGTCAGAGAGAAACGAAGGCCCTTCGTCAGAGAGAAACGAAGGCCCTTCGTCAGAGAGAAAAGAAGGCCCTTCGTCAGAGAGAAGCGAAGGCTCTTCGTCAGAGAGAAGCGAAGGCTCCTCGTCAGAGAGAAACGAAGACCCTTCGTCAGAGAGAAGCGAAGGCCCTTCGTCAGAGAGAAACGAAGGCCCTTCGTCAGAGAGAAGCGCGAAGGCCCTTCGTCAGAGAGAAACGAAGGGCCTTCGCTCCGGCGAAACGTTAGACTCCTTCGTTCTCTGTTTTGGCATCAAACCTTAGTATATTTTGGTCGTTGTTTCAACACTGCCTACGCAGCACACTACTTTTATTACACTGTTTGGATTATTGTACAGTATACATGTCTTGTATTTTGGCTTGATTATTAATACCTTAATTTCAATTTCTAAAGGACTGTATTTTTTATTTTTCAGGCGACCAACTTTAAGAAAACTTGTAACCACAGCCCCATTGTGTAAGAATACAATACTAGTAATCTGACAAGATACTTTTCCATTTGCTACAGGACCGTTCCATACAACATTATCATGGCCTTTACGTGAGAGGTCCAGTAATTTTATTGGCTGTCCAGAATAGACGTTTTTAAAAAGCAACTTACACCCTGTTGGCAAATCAAAATATATATTTCATTAGTACATCAAAGTTAAAGTACTTATGAAACGAAAATTAAGTTTGTTTTATTTGAAAGTACTTTTGAAATGACAAAGTAACATCTTTTGCTGTTTTTTGTTTCCTTGCTTTGTTCTTGAGATATTTCAGTTTGTTTTATATGTTTGATATGTGAAACTAACCAGTGACATCACAACGTTGCATAATGACTTACGGAAAGGTTATATATCTTTGCTATTATCAAACGGATTCACATTATGTGTGCGGTATGTTTTCCTCTCACAACAACTAAAATATACATTCTCAATTGATTCCATTTAATAATGAATGTTATTATATGTCTTGCGAGTCCGAACTGGCGTATTGAACGCTGATTGGCTAATGTGCGAGTCCGTACTTTACCGTACGGACCCGGTGTACGGACCCGCACAAAAACAGCAAACTACAGCGAAACAATTTGTGAGCAAAATTAAACGAAATAGCGAAAAATGGACGGCCAATTCTATTATCCGGAGGAACTAACCGACGAAGATGATATATTAAACGCTACGGAGACAGAGTACATTAGAGAAAAAAAGCAAGCCATTTTAAAACGCCGGGCAAACCTCGCAACCTCGCAAGACGTACTGTAGACGATAATGTTTTCTCTAAATTATTTCTCGTTGTTGTGGAGACATATAATAAATTCCTTATTAACCTCACAAGCTCGGTCCGTACGGGAAAATATTTTGCTTTCGATCTTTTGAGTACAGACCTCGCCCTTCGGGCTCGGTCTGTACTCAAAAGATCTCAAGCAAAATATTTTCCCGTACGGACCTCGCGCTCGGTTAATAAGTACTTAATATATAACTTTTCCGAGTAAGTCATTCACTGGTGGATTATCAGTTTCGGGGCCTGTAGGCTAAATAAAATTCACGGGCCTTTGTGACGATGTTTTCTGGAAATTTTTTTGAATTTAGAGTCTCGGAAACGCCATTTCCTGCATTCTGAGGCAGTGTACGATACGGCACTGATATTCGTATAACAACTAATCTTAATGAAAAATCCATTCTCTGGAAATTACGGGCCTCTTGCAAGCCTGGGCCTGTAGGCTTCAGCCTACTGGGTAATCCACCACTGAAGTCATTATGCACGTTGTGATCATGTCACTGGTTAGTTTCACATATCAAACAAACTGAAATGTCTCAAGAACGAAGCAAGGAAACTGAAAAAACTGCAAAAGATGCTACTCCGTCATTTCAAAGGTACTTTCAAATAAGACAAAATTAATTTTCATTTCATAAACACTTTAAGGAAACAATAAAAAAATTGATTAATTTCTTCAGAACAGTGAGATGCCTGGGCACATCTATTTATAGTTTAATATATGTACATTTACCTAAAAGGGTTGATACATGCATACATACAATTTATTCATATTAGACGTTTATTAAGTATAAAGAGACGTTTAGGATTAATAGCGAAAGTTCTATTCAAAAAATCTGTGTTCAATATATATATACCTGCTCGAAAATCAGCGTTCTCCTTGCATTTCAATGAAGTTGTCTCAAACGTTGATTTGCTGTACTGACAAGCACAATAACAACAATCACCTTTTCCATTCCAGTCACATTGGGAGCCCCTGTCCTGACAAAATTCACTTCCTAAATGATCACACCTAGAAACTGTTGGATTCTTGAACGTATCTTGTACTCGGCGAGTAACTTCGAAAGATACTCCAGCAAATGAACATTTCAAAGACGTTAATACAACAAAAACAAACAAGAAAGATTTCTCTCGGTCGTTACGAAGCATGCTTGAAGTATGAAGAATAAAACAGCAGTCTTCTGGCAGCTTCTGTGCAAATAAAATACGACCGGTTTCTTGGCAGCTTGTGTGCAGTTTGTGACAGTAAAATGACAGTGAAGTGTTCACTTGTATTAGAACAGCATCACGAGACAACCATCACGTTCACCAAATATTTACCGATTAAATATTTACCTTAGTATTTGACCAATCAGAATTCCGTACTGGTGATATATTTGTTATTTCGTAATATAACATGACAAGCTAAATTTTTCATGTGTCGAATACCAATTAAGGTCGACCCAAATTATTGTATTCGACATTTGATTCATACGTCAAGTTTAATGCGGTCGAATAAAATTTAAAATGATCATTTCTATAACAACATGGCGAAAGCAAAGGAGTCCAAAAGCAAATTAATATTTACAATATTATATTCAACAGTCAAAACGACGGCGAAAAATGATGACACATACTTTAAATACATGGTAATAAGATCTGCTTTTATTAATTATAGCAGGCAGAAATGCAACCACAAGCATCCATCGCTCTTGTCGTCAAATAATTCGAAATCCTTGATGGTGGGACATAGTGTGGAACACTTACTCAGAAGCCCGATTCAAGAAAACCTTTTTCCTCCTCACGAAATCAACGTTTGCGCATGTCATTTACGTGTATCGGAAATTATTATACATTAAAATAATTTATGCATTACATTCGACACATGGAAAGTTCGACGTTTGAATCGAAGTCGCATCAAGGTCGTTTTATTCGACCTAAGCAGTCGCATTTAATTCGCATGTCGCATTTAGTCAAAACGGTCGAATATAATTGATTCAAACATCGAACTTGTCATGCACTTAATCAACGAATTGTATTCGACGCATGAAAAACTCGACGTTTGAAACGGGCCTATAAGTCCAGTTTCAATATCTGTCACGTCAGTCAAAATAGATAAGTGTTAGAAGTGGCGGATTAAAACACTTGAGGATACTTGAGCTGTAATATCCGACAAAATTCAACATTGAGAAGGGTGTTGCGCGCGCATCGTTTTGGAAAGGAATTGGCGGGCTATTGGCGGGCTCTCCACAAAGTAAGCAATGGCAAACAGACTTGCTAGCGAGCCAAGAACAGCAGAGTAACAGTGTTAGACATCCAGAAACTGCATCTATACTTTGTTTATTTTAACTAGTACGTTTATTTTGAGGGGAAACTCGCCTATTAACCGTGGTCTGAAGCAAAAGTTTGAAGTTCATAATATAATTACCAGTATCACGCTCTTTCACGCAATGTCTAACTTACTAATACTATAGTTCTCCCCTTGAACCGTACAGTATCGAAACGAAAGCGTTTTCTTTTGTCGTAAGGTGGATAATTTTGAGCTCACAAGACAAAGAGAAAACTCCACGTTTCGCACGGCACGGTTGAAGTTGAAAACGACCTTAAAATAATACACCTGTGCTGTGATCTTTCAGCTGTGATCACAACGTTTATTCCTACGCGAAAAATGAGTTGTATTTATCTTCAACATTTATGCACAAGTTATAACATGCTGAATTTAGTACGGTACTACCGACCCCTCATTTGAAACAAAATTCAGTATGTCAGTGCCCCCAACCGCCGCTTCCATCTTGTTGTTTCGATATAGACAGGAAGTTTCGACTTTCGATTGAAAAGTAATTTCGATACACAAAGTGATTTTGATCGACGTCCCGCAGTTTCGTTACGGCAAGAAGCAATGAAAATCAATATAGTACTTTCAATATTCTGTGTTGAAAAAAAGTAGACTCCTGAATGTGTTCTTCTATGTGTATTGGACACAAAATGGTTGGAAGTGGTAGTGAGGTTACGGCTACGCTGGTTTCCGAGAGGCGTGAAACTTTGACATACATAATGTAATACGAGCAACAAATTGCTGCAACATTGACATTGTTGCATTGCAAGTTGAATAAGCGTTGTTGTACGTATTACCACCCACCTCAAACATTGTAGAAAAAACATAATTACTGCTTAACTACAAAACCCCGCTATTGCTATTATTGTCGATTTCAGCTTACTTTCAGTAGATTACAGCTTGACGCGTGGTTCGGAAGTTCATTGCCAAGTTTCAAATTACGTTTCCAAATTTAGAAGTTCATTACGAAAGCTCTGCGCTGTTTTTTTTTGGCTACGCAGTTGGTAATTTCTCAACAACATATTCCCAAAAGAAATCATATCAAAAGAAAGTCTGGTCGACCGAAGGTTTTCCGTAAATGTGAACTTCGAATCGAACATCAAATTGAACTTCATAACGAACTTCTGAATTTAGAAACGAAATTTGAAACTTGGCAGTGAACTTCCGAACCGCGCATTGAAAAGTGAACTGAATTCTAATTATATTATTAACTATTTAGTGGGTCACAAAATTCAAAACTTCTGCTTGAGGTTATTATAAAAGATTCCTAAAAGCAAGTGATTACTGTTTATAAAATCCTAGTCATCTGTCATCACTACTATTTTTATGATATATAAAAATTATACAACTCTCTGTTATATAATGTACTAGGAAATTACTTCAAGCTGTGCCTGCCCAAGCTAGTTCAGCATCTCGTCCCGTCTGAACAATATCACGATATGCATCATCACGACCAAGCATAGCGCCAAATATATAAGGCTATAAACGGTGAAAGAAAAACATTTGGGTTAATAATCTGGACTGTCAATCAATCTTCAAATGAAATATCTTGGCATAATAATCCGGTTCCCAATAATTTGTATTATGTTGGTAACCGTTTTGCTGCCATCCTTCATTCGCGATTACGTTTATCTAATAGTACGCTAAATTACCACTTATTTCTAAAGAATTGTGTGCCATCTCCTTCTTGTTTTTGTGGCTCTGTAAAAGAGTCAGTTCTACATTTCTTTTTTGACTGTAACCGATATGCTGCTCTCCGTATCAATCTCTTTGCCTCCGCTGCACAGTTAATTGGTACAGAGTGGTCAAACGCGTCTAGACAGTCTCGTCTACAGTGGATTTTGTATGGAAATCCTGACCTTTCCTATGAAATTAATGCAAATTTGTTCTTATGTGTTCAAGACTTTATTGTTAATACCAAACGTTTCTCTTAATCTGGACGTCGTTTGACCACCCTGTTATCCAATATTGTTTTTTGCGTGTCTGTTCTCCTTACTTTTTTGTAAACGATGTAAGAACTATGCAAGAATTCCCTAGATAAGCCTCTGGCTTTTGGAATAATTGCCATTAAAATATTGTTTAAAAAAAAATAATAAAATAAAAATCTTAACACTTTGAGGCCTGGACCTCAGTCTCCCTGTGCTGAATAAAATCGTAGGGACTTTAATTAAGATGTTAGGACGCGACGGCGGTTAAAACGGCGAGTTAAGTTTTACAATTTAAAGAAGTCACGGTTAACTGAGTATTATATTTGATATTTGAAACTAGTTTAATGACTTCCAAGACGCCCCAGTATTGCTAAAATGATTGTAGTGTTCGTTTTGGAGTCAATCTCAAGCAACAGTTCTCATTTTTTGGCCGTTGACGTCGTCCTGAAGACGTGAAAATGCTCTAAGTGGCGTTGTATAAAGAACGAGGAGATTAGCCATTCATTCTCTTTGTTTTGTCATAATTCTTTTGTTTAAAGGACGTCATCGTTGAGGTTGACGTCGTGAGATCTTAAAGTCCCTCGTCTGGCGTTAGCCAGAATAAAATACTAAAGACTCGTCTTCAGGCTTCAAAGTGTTAAAGATATCACTAGCTATATGCAGTGCTAACCTCATCTCTGTCTTTCATGCATACTTCAATCGACATTCCAGTTCCAGGCAAGATAAACAATGGTTTGTACTAAAAAAAGGAAATACAAGACTGTACAATCATTCGCATAATCCGCATTTTTCAACTCCACCAAAACGGGAAATTTAACATTTGCTTCTGTTCTTTATAACAACAAGCTAGTGTCCAAACATACCTTATTTATACATCGTATGTCACTTAGTTTCAACAAAATATTTTTCTCTATACTTGTCCTTGAACGCTCAAAACACAAATAACTTGAAAAAAAACAAAAACGAACATTTACTAATATGTTCACTACTTTTCATTTCGGTTTTCTTGTTTGATGTTATGTAATATTTAAAAGACGAGCAGGAGTGTTTTATCAGATTTAAAACGACGAGGGCGCAGCCCAAGTGTTTTAGATCTGATAAAACACGTGATGCGAGTGTTTTGAATGGCTTCAAAAATGATTCGTTATTGGATGTTATGTTCATTAGTATTCTTCATATAAAATTGTATGTTCATTAGTATTCTTTATATAAAATTGTATGTTCATTAGTATTCTTTATATAAAATTGTATGTTCATTAGTATTCTTTATATAAAATTGTATGTTCATTAGTATTCTTTATATAAAATTGTATGTTCATTAGTATTCTTTATATAAAATTGTATGTTCATTAGTATTCTTTATATAAAATTGTATGTTCATTAGTATTCGTTATATAAAATTGTATGTTCATTAGTATTCTTTATATAAAATTGTATGTTCATTAGTATTCTTTATATAAAATTGTATGTTCATTCGTATTCTTTCTGACGTCAAGAAGTTTTATCAGGTATAAAACCACGGACATGGTACTGATTTCCTTTGTGTTTTCCTCATGAATTATTAATGAGTTTTTGAAGCTGCGTTATAAATTGTTACGCTACGTTAGAAGACGTTATATGTTATGTTCTAGGGACATTACGCTACGTTACAAGTTGTTACGCTATGTTTATAAGACGTTCCCGAATTAGCGCTATATAAATGTCATTCATTATCATTATTATTATGTTACGCTACATTCTACAATATTACGCTACGTTGTAAGACGTTACGTTACGTTGTAAGATGTCATGCTAGACACGCTACATTATAAGACGTTACGCTACGTTGAACGACATTACGCTACGTTGTAAGACATTACGTTATAAGATGTTACGCTATGTTTATAAGACGTTCCCGAATTGGCGCTATATAAATGTTATTCATCATTATTATTATGTTACGCTACATTCTAGTACGACATTACGCCACGTTGCAAGACGTTACGCTACGTTGCAAGACGTTACGCTACGTTGTAAGACGTTATGCTACATATACGCTACGTTATAAGATGTTCAAATATTACCAGGGTTAAGTCACGTTGGCCTGAAAAACAGAGAAAAATCTTCTCGACGTTTCGAACAAAGGCCCTTCGTCAGGAGAAATTAGTAAAAAACCAATATTTAGATCTTATTAGATGTTTTGGTGTGTAGTATCGCTGTATATTTTTACGAGTTGTGCCGTATTTTGACGAGCCCGCAGGGCGAGTCAAAATACAAACAACGAGTAAAAATATACAGCGATACTACACACCAAAACATCTTATAAGAGATTTATTATACAACAGCTCTGATCAACAAATTTTTATGGAAAAAGAAAACTCTAAAAAAGCCAGAGAAGTAGAGCGTGACTTGCACCAGGACAAAATAATAAGCATACATGAAGTAGTTCCCGACTGATAAATTTGATTGGCTAACAAAATATGTCAAACCGGTTTTCTACAAGTTTTCTACTATCCAAATAACTAACTATCCAAATATCGCTGTATATTTGTACTCATTTTTAGCGTTATTTGGACAGTTTTTAATGCAGTTGTATAATAAATGATGTTACAAGATGTTACGCTACGTTGTAAGTCGTTACGTTGTAAGACATGCCAGTTTATACAATGATGCGGTTTATCTAAGGATTTTTCCAAAGAATTATCGAAAAACTAGCACTGCGGTTTATACAACGGTGCGATTTATAACCAATCCACACAGAAAATACGGTAATTCTTAGATCTTATTAGATGTTTTGGTGTGTAGTATCGCTGTATATTTTTACGAGTTGTGCCGTATTTTGACGAGCCCGCAGGGTGAGTCAAAATACAAACAACGAGTAAAAATATACAGCGATACTACACACCAAAACATCTTATAAGAGATTTATTATACAACAGCTCTGATCAACAAATTTTTAATATAAAAAAAAATAAATGACGTAAAAAATGGTTTATAAATGACGTGAGCCAACAACTTGTTGTCATTGCTCTGATGAAGGCCTGAGTCAACAGGCCGAAAGCTTAGCAAAGAAATATTTTACGTGGTGTTTCCACAAAACTTATTTATATTACTTTATCGCCATGAAAACGTTCAAAGAATTAATCAACAAATTTTTATGGAAAAAGAGAACTCTAAAAAAGCCAGAGAAGTAGAGCGTGACTTGCACCAGGACAAAACCAGGACAAAATAATAAGCATACATGAAGTAGTTCCCGACTGATAAATTTGATTGGCTAACAAAATCTGTCAAACCGGTTTTCTACAAGTTTTCTACTATCCAAATAACTAACTATCCAAATATCGCTGTATATTTGTACTCATTTTTAGCGTTATTTGGACAGTTTTTAATGCAGTTGTATAATAAAATTCAGTATTCTAGTTTTCTAACTTACTTCTGAGTGAGATAAAGTCTCCCATGTTTAATATTAACCAATGGCCGCTGCTTATTCATAAGACTTGTCCTCCAACCGTCTTCCCAACCTTAAAACAGACCAGTATAGTCAAAACACTTATCATATTCTCAGCCAAACAAAAAATATAAATTGCTTACCATTAACAAGAACTTCATCACTGGTCAGTTTGTATCGTTCACAAAATAACTTAGAATTAAAACTGACCGATATTTCAGACAATGAAGGCGACAAAGATGGTTGTCGAGTTGCATGTGTAGATACCTGACTCTGTAAAATATAACATAGCATTATTTGGGATGAATTATTACAGGGGGAAATATATTGAATGATCATACCCCTTCCAATTCATTGCTCTGACCATCTTGAACTCCAGTTTCACAATCAATAGGTAATTTATTCCACAATTTCAATGTGGTGTCATGTCGTTTTTGCAGCTAAAAAATAAATTAACTTTTTATATATTTGTTTGTCTCTTTAAATAAGCATCCTTTGTATTTTAACAGCTTTATTTTGGCAATGAATAAATTTATATTTACATTAGTATTACATACATTTGTACAGACAAGAAGTAGACAGGCTAAATATAGATGTTAAAAACTAAATTGAAAGATGACTAAAACGAAGTGACATAAAAAGGAAGTGCAAATAAAATATAATATGCCAAAATCTGGTAGCACAAACAGGACTATTTACTACCTTTGGAAATCGCTTGAACAGAGGATTCTTGATAAACAACTTATATCCAAGAAACATACCTTAAAATAAAATAACTTAAAATTATTCATTCATTCATTCATTCATTCATTCATTCATTCATTCGTTCGTTCGTTCGTTCGTTCGTTCGTTCGTTCGTTCGTTCGTTCGTTCATTCGTTCATTCATTCATTCATTCATTCATTCATTCTGCATAAAGTTAGGTGAAAAAGCACTTTAATAATAAAGAACTTACCAAAAAGTGTGAAAAACTGTGGCCCACTAAGGATCACAGACAAAACCAAGAGTACCCACAACACTGTGTAGAGTTTGAATGTGACATGAGGAACTTTCCACGTCAATAAACTAACACACAGAAAAGAAACAAAATGCATTGAAAAGCAAAGAATCAATAATCTTAGTAGAGTAGAAGTTTACAATAGAAAGAAATATTTTTCTCAAGTAAACACAACAAATTCACAAGAATTTGCCAAAAGTGCAATCTATGTACATGTATTACTAGAAGTATCAACTAAAAGTTCCTTACTTCCTTATTTTCTCCAAATAATCAGATGCAGAGCCTAGATAGTTCTAAATAATAAGCAGTAGACAAGACAAGACTTAGTGTTTACAAATTAACAATATTTTAAAATTAAATTGGGTTAGTAGTACATCAACCTTACTTGGACTTTTTTGGCAACATGCAGTACAACTTGAAACCTGTCACTCCAACTTGCTGAATTCTCAACAGGGGCCTTTAATTAAACACAAAAATTAATGACCACTTTTTACATCATTTGTCAAATTGATATGAAGTAGAAAAGGGAGAAATATGGTTTACTGTACTGAGTTCTAACAATGTATACCTCTATTTCATCTTTTGTAGAAAAGTTTCCAAACCTTAACAGCAAATAGAAAATAAAATAAATGTTTAGCATTTTACTCAAGACAATTATATTAAAATTTCAACAAAATTGTTTTATTATTGTCGATTTCAGTTCACTTTTCAATGCGCAGTTCGGAAGTTCATTGCCAAGTATCAAATTACATTTCTAAATTCAGAAGTTCATTACAAAGTTTGATTTGATGTCCGAATGTTCATTTCGTGGTTTGCATTTACGGAAAAACTTTAGTTGACCAGACTTTCTTTTGATACGATTTCTTTTGGAAAATAATTCTGCAATTCCAAATTACCAACTGCGTAGTTAAAGAATAGTGCAAAGCTTAACTTCAAATTGAACATTCAAACTTCAAATTGAACTTCGTAATGAACTTCTGAATTTAGAAATGTAATTTATATTTGGCAATGAACTTCCAAACCATGCATTGTAAAGGAGCTAAAATTGACAATAATTAATAGCTTACTTGCTATACACAAAGTTTGCAGACAGTTGAACAATAACAAGAAAGAGAACTAATGAGATTGTATGACCATGCCAAAATGAGAATAAATAAACCTAAAATAATAGTAAACAAAAAAGAAATAATGAGTCAATATGCCAAAAAAAGTATTAAATAATGTACCAAATTACAGACTGTACTGTATAGTTGTGGCAAGCATACTTTACTTTAGTGAGAAAATTTTCAAAAATACAGTTAGTTGTGGGCATTGAATAGCTAGCTGATGACAGTGAACCATTAGTCCTTTTATTCCTTTCAATTTGAACACTGTACATGACAATATATACAGTATAGTACACTAGTGTACTGTACATACAGTAGTCGTAGTTAAATGAACATACCAAAAATACGAGCATTGTAGCAGCAGGATTGTTCCATGATACTACCCAGTTAGCTTTCTTAAAGAATTCTGAAACTGGCTTTAGACCAGATCCTACAATGTATAGCAAGAAACCATCATATGCAAAAATACCTCAGTGCTAATGTTACCCATTCCTGCCTGAGCTAACCAAAAATTATCTTACTCGGACAACACAGGATGAATTAATTCACCCAACAAAGAGAAAATCTCAACCTGAGTCTGGCTAATAACCTACATACATTACAAATAGTGCGTGAAAACTTTATAAGATAACCACAGTATTGTACTTATAGTCACTGTGGTGATAATACAGCTGTATAGTGCTGTACAGATTTTTTTCAAATGTTCACTTACTAAATCTTCTCATGTTGTCTTTTAATCTAAAGAATTAAAATAATTCAGTTGATAAATAGACAGTTGCAAGCTGATAGAAAGCTGATTACTCTTATTTGCTTACGTTTTCACGGCTAGTGGAGGACCATCGTCTTCTTTCAAGTCATGAGTTGCTTGTGTTTCTTCATCAGTTAAATCTGATATGAAGTTCCAGACCTAGCAGAAACAAACAGAACAATATTGAAACTTACAGCAATCGAAAACAGAGAATGTAGTACTCTAACATTTCGAGTGAAGGCCCAAACAGCAGCTCAATTTTAACTATAGATATGTGTATTGATTGAAACTGTAGGACATTCAAACAAAGAATAGGGCACTTACAGTTATTGTTACTTTTTCTGCAAAAGATTTGTACCAACTGTAAAGCCATAAGTTCACTCGCTTCAATCGACTTCTAGGAATTTCTTCTGGATATTAAAAGATGATGACCAGAATAAATTGTAAACATTAAGTGCTTGGGAAACATGTATAGTACATGTAGTTACAGAACTATACAGTTTCGTGTATTTATACCTTTAGATATATCTATTTCAAGAACAGGCTTTGAAACATCTGTTTTATTATTTGATATTTCCCCATCATCATGATCACTTTCTACAGAAGAATTTGCTTTTCCCTCTTTCTTTTTTCTTCTTCTGTATGCCAGAACAGAAAAATAGAAAATTAAGCATTAATTCTGGTATGTGTTTCTACATAAAGAGTAATATACTGATATATTTCCATTCAATTATTAGTTCATTTATGCTAAACTACTGTACCATGTTATTACTACAGATAAAGATTGTAATACACCCATCTGCTCATTCTCAACTTTTTTTTCTTTCTTCCCTCCTTCCCCAAGTCCCCTCCTTCCTCCTTTCTATCCTCCCTTCCTCCTTTTATCCTCCCTTCCTTTTATCCTCCCTCCTTTTATCCATCCATCCATCCATCCCTCCCTCCCTCCCTCCCCCCCCCCCCCCCCTCCCTCCCTCCCTCCCTCCCTCCCTCCCTCCCTCCCTCCCCTTCCCTCCCCTTCCCTCCCCTCCCTCCCTTCTATCCTTTTGTGTTTGTTTTAATCACAGTTAATAGAACTTTTTGGGGTTTTTTCTTTCTTTCCTTTCTTTCCTTTCCTAAGGGGAGCACGGGTGGCGTGTGCTGTTAGGGCGCTGCCTCTCACCAATAGTTAAGCCCAGTCGGACGGGGTTAGTACTTGGATGGGTGACCGTTTGGGAATAACCCCGTACTCCGCCAGCTTAGGACTTATGCGAGTAGAGTTTAGTTGGTCTCTCCTGTGCTCCGAGGGTTTTTCGCCGGGTTCTCCGGTTTTCCTCCCTCCGTAAAATCAACACCTAGGTCTTAGTTGTCTACACATAGGAGTTTGGTGTCAATTGGGACGAAAGTTCTGTTCCTCTCTCCTGCCACACGTTAAGTGGCAAATTTAATAAATTCAAATTCAAATCCTTCCTTTCCTTCTTTCTTTTTTTCTTTGTTTTTTTTTGAGAACAAGACATGCAACTCTCACTCTTCTAGATCTTTGAAATGAGTTTTGCTCATTGTGAGTCAAAGGTCAGTTTTGACAAGTCTGGAAGTCAACAAAGTACTTATATTTTAACCTCAGTTTTGGAGTCCCATCTTCATTCTTTGTCTTTTTCAGTTTTTCCTCAAGATGTCTCCTCCTCAATTGTTCTTTTTCTAATTCTTTATTTAGTTTAGCTGCATCACTATTTCTCAGCATGTCTAATTCATTAGCTGCAATAATTCACAATAAAGTAATTACAATGTATTTATTAATATATAATTTAATTACAGCTCTTTAAATACTCCAGCACGACACAGTTCATGTTTGTTAATACTTTAGAACAGGTTGTGTGTTTTAATAGCAAGAACTTTCATGCTGTCAGTTAATAATACACTGTTCTTTTACTGCTTTTCACTTTATTAAACCAGAATAGCACTATACACAATGTCCTGCTCATTTAAATGTTAAACATGTCGTATTTACATTACCCATTTCCTGATTCTGAATCATGATATCAACAAGTTGCTCTTGTAGTTGTTCTAGTTGGGACTCATAAATATCCTTTTCTGCACTTGGTATATGTGTATTCTTTCCTTCAACAGAAAGTTCAGTTTCACTTTCAATTTTCTCATGACCCATGTCTTCCCCTTTCATACTCCCTTCGTAAACACGCCTTGCGTTCGCCAAAGATGCAGCTGCGCTGTTTACTGACATCGTCGAATAACTACTTTGATCATTCCCCTTGCGAGAAACACTTTCTAACAATTCCTTTCCCTGATGCACAAAAAGATTAAACCAGTCACTGCTCATTTCAAAATTAGAATACGACCACCATTACTGAAAGTCAACAAGGTTCTCTATCAAACACTTCCGCCTTCTGATTGGACGAGCCAAGATTACGGATTACAGATAAGAATTACGTCATTTTTCCAGATAAGGATTACGTAATTTTTTTTCAAGATAAGGCACGTCATTTTCCAATTTAAGGATTATGTCATTTTTCCAAAATAAGGATTATGTCATTTTTCTAGATAAAGATTACATCATTTTTCACAAATAAGGATTATCTCACTTTTTCGAGATAAACATTGCATCATTTTTCTAGACATCTTGCATCTGATTGGATATCACCATATCACAAACCATGCTTTTTTTAACATAATCATCATGTAATTACAGCTTCATATTTTTTGTATTACAAAAAATTAAGCTACATGTAATTAAAATAAAAAGGTCATAATTCAAATTGTATTTTTCTTTCTTCAGCTCTGACAAGAGATGCAGAACCATATTCAGAGATGAGGAAAAAAACACAAAGGCCTGGTGACAAGGCTAATGTGGCTATCTTATTCCACTAAGGGAGGGGAGGGAAGCATTCCATAACCTCGAGCAGGTTAATCATCACTTTGTTGCTGTGAAGGTTGGCCATATAACCACACCATGTCACCAGATGTCTGTGACACTTCAGGTCGAAATAACACCGTCAGTCATGTGTTGTCTAACCCTCTTCTTCTTCTTCAAATGAATTATCCAGCAAGGCAACTTCTGTTGGGGTGATTAGTTCACTAGTTGGATTCATCTGCAGAGATAATGTTCTCAACTTTTTATCATGACGCTGACCAGCTAAATGTTTGACCTAAAAAATAGCAATATATATAAGCATTGGCTTTGCTGATACAATATTTTCATTTATGTATTCATGTTTGTAATTTGTTATTGTATATCTGACAAGCTAATAAAATAAGCACATCTCCACCAAATCCTCTCACTTTGATTATGACAAACAATATATGGTTAATTACACTACCCATTCCTCATTATTTGGCAATGTTATTTCACAAGCTTTGCAATGCCACACTGATGTTGAATCTTTCCTAAACTTTTTCCTTAAATGTTTCTTTGACTTCAAGTGTTCATCGTACATTCCAAGTGATGTACAACGATATTCTGGACAAACACTACACCTCAACTTTGAACAGACATCAGACTACAAAGATAAAATGGAAAAAAAATTTAAAAAATGACTTCCCAAGTCTATTTGACAAAATCATCCTAATATAATTTAATTTTCTACAAGCCACGAGGTGTGTGTGTGTGTGTGTGTGTGTGTGTGTGTATGCATTTACTGAGGGGGGTGGGGTGTGTGCATCCTGCTCATCAGCCTATAGAATTGGCCATTTTTAGTCTGGAACAACAGGGTATATAAATCACTAGTTTTGTCTAGAACAGGAAATTTTTTATTATACCAAGATTTCTTCCAGGCTGGAACAGGATCAAAAGTTCAGTGGTACACACCCACCTAGACTTCCAGAGGGTACCCCCCCCCCAGCTTTTACATAGATACACTAATATGCACGAATATATATACATACATATATATATATATATATATATATATATATATATATATATATATATATATAAATTAACTAAATAAAAAAATAATCTAAAATTAAATTTGAAATTTTCTAGCCCTTGAGAAGTCGAGTTTACTAGAGTATAAATAATTTCCCATATTTACTTGTAGCTTTCTTAAGATTTTCTTTGAGTACTGTTGTTGAAGTAGTCGTTCATTTGAAGCTGTATCATTCAATTCTGGCATTGATTTCTCTGCCATTCATTCATTTATAACAGCAGTATAATTTATTTGACTTCTGTTTGGTAGTCATCTTTGGATAGCGTGCGACAAGACCGTGGGCACAATGTTGTGGTTGTGCAGTACATGGTATAGTCTACAATATTGTGATTAAACAAAATGTCACAAGATCAGGGTATTGCGCGCGCATCACTTTGCAAAGGAATTTGGCGGGCTCCCCACACAGTAAGCATTAAATATCCAGAAACTGTATCTATACTTCGTTGATTTTAAACAGT
>OZ036004.1:6190383-6262883 GCA_964035015.1 Corallium rubrum
TGTGATCATGATGGTAGTGGTAGCAATGTAATGGTGTGATGGCAGGTGGTTAAACACCACAGTAATTGCGCAAATCTATTCCTTGTTTTCTCACTCTGAAGGTTTTAAAGCAAAACTGGTTTCCAGGCCTAATATGTATCCCAGTGTTCCACTGTCAACGATGTCTTGCCTTGTGGACAGAAGCAGCTCACGTACCTACGTTCTGTTCCGAAGTTAACCGAAGTGTTTACGGAAGGATAATGCCGATCAGTATCACCAAATGTGACTTACTGACAAATCTCTTCAAGCACCACCAACCCACGACGACAGAACGATTATGCAATACACAACCGAAGACCGCTGGCACACCTGATAACAATGCATTGAGGACTCGTGAAGCAATCCTGGATAACACTCGGCACAGAAAACCCAAGTCAGTTCCGGTTGCGGAGTTTGTGGATATCGAGGAACAACTTCGGAAATTTAGAAAAAAGTTTTCGCGACCTGGGGACAAGCAATGCCCGCTCAATAATGATTCTCCGTCTAATGTTGACCTCTTGATTTCTGGTAAAGAAAATGCTGCTTTGGCAAATTCCACAAATAATAATATCAATAACGAACAAATGAAAGGTCTAGAAAGAGCCGGACAAGCACTTGGTTCAAGTAATGATGAGATAGTTAATGGCAAACATGATATAAAATCTGACCATGGACTGGATGGTGAATTTAAACCAGGATTAAAATTAAGTTCTGGCTGCGTCCAAGATAATGGTGAGCGTTTTAAGACAATGTTGAAATAAGGGTTGTGATAACGTAAGAATGACTGTGGTGATGACGATATTAAAAAGATGAAGATTGGGGCAGCATTTGAGATGGGATAAGATGGAATGAGGTAGAGTGAGATGAAATGACGTGAGATGCGTTGAGGTGAGATGAGGATAAGTTGAGGTGAGATGAGGATAAGATGAGGTGAGGATAAGATGAGGTGAGATGAGGTGAGGATAAGTTGAGGTGAGATGAGGATAAGATGATGTGAGATGAGGATAAGATGAGGTGAGATGAGGATAAGATGAGGTGAGGATAAGATGAGGTGAAATGAGGATAAGATGAGCATAAGATGAGGTGAGGATAAGATGAGATGAGATGAGGATAAGATGAGGTGAGGATAAGATGAGGTGAAATGAGGATAAGATGAGCATAAGATGAGGTGAGGATAAGATGAGGTGAGATGAGGATAAGATGAGGTGAGGATAAGTTGAGGTGAGATGAGGATAAGATGAAGTGAGATGAGGATAAGATGCGCCGATGAGGTGAGGTGAGGATAAGATGAGATGAGGATAAGATGAGGTGAGATGAGGATAAGATGAGGTGAGGTAAGGATAAGATGAGGTGAGATGAGGATAAGATGAGGTGAGGTGAGGATAAGATGAGGTGAGATGAGGATAAGATGAGGTGAGGTAAGGTGAGATAAGGATAAGATGAGGTGAGATGAGGTGGTTGGTCGTTTGGTTACCGAGTTACATGTATGTTCATAAATATATTCCTTCATAGATCCAATCATCAAACACACAAAGAAATTCAGGCAGTGTTCCAGCAGTGGACGTACACGGTCCAACAACAAATCTCGTAAGAGTGAGTCTGGTTGCATAGCACGACCTCCAACTCGAACCAGTCTGGACACGAGAACGTACCAGCCAAAAGGTCTGTATATTTCTAGCAAAAACAACGACATCAATACAACGAGAACGGTGTCTTCCAATTGGTGGACGAGAAAGCAATCGTTCCGACAAGACTCCGATGGTGCTACGAAGTTTAACCAATCAACGTCAAAACCATTGCGATCGTATAGTGTATCAACAAAAGCTGGTATCAACCGCGATGACTTGAGTAAAAGAAATGAACAGAGCATGCAGTTGGCGAGAGATGTTACTGAAGTAAACGAAGAGCGTTTAAGACCACTCTTTGAAGAAAATTGGAAAACTAATTCACTTTCAGAAAGACCAATTGGCTTTGATATAATGGGGGACAAGCCTAGTGGTGCATCCATCTATTTACAAAGCTTCAAATGGGATGTCACCAGAGTTGGGTTCTCCTATTTTACATTGCTAAACGGAAAGTTGAAAGATAACGTTCAACTATAATATATAGACTTTAAATTGTTAATCAACTGTCCTTGATTACAAAAGTTCTTGACTTCGTTCGTGATGTAATGATCGTTTAGAGTAGCCTTGGTGCTGTGCATATTGATAAATTAGTCCTGATCTACCACAAAACACAAGGTTTCTTCATCATTAAAAACTTAAATTTTATTTGTCTTAGCTTCTTTTTACGAAATGCTTTAAAAGCGTCGTGATTTGCTAAACACGCATCTCTGTCTATCATTTCTGTCATTTCCCGGCAACAGTAAACGGCAATAAAAATGTCTGAAATAGGCCATTTAGGTCATTATTAAATCCAGGGCATCCTTGCGCATGATGTTTCCATGGTAAAAAATCCATGTCTCGTTATAAACCATGTATAATCACTTCTAATTATATAAAAGATTCAGGAAATGTTTCCTGGGTGACGCTTATGTCAGAAAAGTATTTTCTTAATCGACCGTAAACTCGTGAAGCATAAGTAAATCTTAATTGCGTAAAATCAATTAACTCCAACAGCCAATATCACGGAGTTCATTCTTTGAAAAAAGAAAACTGATCTGATCTGCTTTAATTAATGTTTTCTTCATAAGATTTGTAGCTTATGAGTTTGCACTCTTTCGGAAACTTTATTTTAATACGTCTTGTTTGAACGAGAACTTTTTGGTCTTCGCCTTTAAATAACAAGAACCGTGCATGACGTAGACAAAGAGGTCTTTGGCTGTAATTTTTGTCGCTTCTTCAATATTGCCATGGTTGATGAGGCCACGCTAAGTGAATCCTTGACAGACTGGTTCGATGCAGCTTCACAAAAACACCAAACAAAACTCATTTTGCGCTCTCTAGTAAATTTGGATAAAGTTGGAGACGACAAAGATGTTAAATGGGAAATGTTATCAATTTCTACTTCTCGTAATAATCAGTATTCTTAGTAATATTACTCAATCACGGTCGTATCAAGGTAAGTAATATTTTACTCTGATGAAGAGCTCCGCTTGAAACGTCAGTACTTCGTTATCAAAACTAATCTCGCCAGTTTAACACCTTTTCATGTTGATCTAAGTCTGCAGGTAATTGATCCAAAACACTCGTTTTATTTTATAATCTTGGAGAGGTATTATTTATTATAAAATAACATGTATACATACTACGCGAGCCCTAATTGGTCAGTTGCCGTGTTTGGATCAGAGTATCCAACACAGAAAATTCCCGCCAAAACGATTTTTTGAAAATGTCGGACAGTATATCATATTCACTTGTGATTATTTTATAAAGGAAATACCAAATGGTTTTTTCCGTGTTTGGAGACTCTTATCCAAACACTTGGGAAATTGCTCGACTTTCGAAAAGCTAAAAACACTCGCCTACGGCTCGTGTTTTTTTACGCTTTTCTCCAGTCTCGCAATTCCCCGCGTGTTTGGATCAGAGTATCCAAACACGGAAAACCATTTGGTATTTCTTTAATGACTTGAGCAGAAAGTATTTTCTGATACACACGTACAAAATCTGACTTGTTACAGGATGTGGTGGCCGCTACAATGTTGTAACTCTTAACTTTTTCCCCTAGACAATTCACTGGTGGCACAATCATCAAGCAAGGAAACTAGAAGGCCACTTACAAAGTGTACTAAAGTAAGGAAGGAATTTACATTCATGTCAATAGCAGAACGCATGCGTTTTGTCAACACTTACAAGAAGATCAGTACTACAGAACCATTTTTCTCACGCTACAAGTCATTAATAATGGATCATCCAAACTTAGCTTCTCATATTCACAATAAAGACCAGTTCTTTCCATGGCATCGATTATTTCTTCTCAATTTTGAAAAGCTTTTGGAAGAAGTTGATCCGAGCGTGACATTGCCGTATTGGGACTGGAGCCTAGCACATCAATCACCATGGAGATCATCTGTTTTAGATATATGGAGCTCTCTTCCTTGGGGCCTGGGAGGAGATGGTGATAACGTCACACATTGCGTAACTACTGGACCATTTGCAAGCGACAAGTGGAGCATTGCAACGAATGATGGGAGGAAAAGTTGTTTGAAGAGGAAGTTTAATGGTAGGCCAAAATTAACATTGTTGAGTAAGACGTATTCAAATGACATTAGGGTTAGGATTAGAGTTAGAATTAGAGTTACAATTAGGATTAAAGTTAGAATTAGAGTTAGAATTAGGATTAGAGTTAGAATTAGAGTTAGAATTAGAGTTAGGATTAGAGTTAGGATTAGGCTTAGAATTGGGCTTGGAATAGTGTTAGATTTAGGATTAGAGTAAATAATTCAAGCACGATTTTGCAAGTCACATGCACTCAGTGTGTACCTCTTTTATTACTTGTCTAGGTGTCCCCCCTGGAATTATCACCATTCATCGTGCTTTGCGCTTCAAACCTCATCAATTCACACAATTTGAGGACTACATACGTAATTTCATTCACGATGCTTTGCACTGGAGAATTGGTGGAACTATGGGGGACAAATATGGCAGCCGTGCACCCGAGTTTATCTTACATCATGCGTTTCTGGATAAAATCTGGGCAGACTATCAAAAGCAAAGTCCTCAACATCAATGGGTGTACTTTAAAGATACAAACCACAACATATACCAGACTAATATCACAGCAAAGATGATGGTGGATAATGATGATCTTCTAGGGATCAAAGTGTGTTATAGGGATCCATTTGGAAGTTACAGCAACACCCATACAACATTGAAACATATTGATCTAAATACAATTAGGAGTCTTATGACTAAGGAAGCATTTCCAGCACCATATTTTGAACATTATTTGAAATACTAAAATAACTTTCTCAAAACCAGAGCTATTAAAAATATTATCTTGGCAACCTTTAAATGGTAAATCTAGATACTCCATGCAAGATAAGCATCAGTCCCCATTTCAGGAGCTTTAGAATGGCATTAAGTGTGTGTGTGTGGGGGGGGGGGGGGGAAGGCAAAATTTTAGGCGAGTCCGGGGGCATGCTTCCCTGGGAAATTTTAAAATCTAGAGTCTCTGAAATGCCATTTCCTTGCTTTTTAGGACAAGGATTTACAGAATTCTAAAGGTCCAAAAACGTCATAAAATACTCAAAAGACAACACTTTTCCAGACATTGAATGTCTGCATTCAAATTTCTTTATTATATCTTTATTCAAAGTCATGGGTTAGCTAGGGTTAGTGATTTTGTTAATCATAACTCTATTACTGGCCTTGTTAAAAAGTTGGGGGTGGGTGGGGGTGGGTGGGGGCAAACATTTCTGGCCCCCCCCCCCCCAAAAAAAGTGGGTGGCCCAGGCCCCCCCGCTTCCGACGCCTTTATTTTTTTCCCCTATTTTTTTTGTAAGAAATTTTGCAAATATTTTTGTTATGACTAACAAACGTAACCAACTAAATTATTATAAACTGCTGATAACTCAAAGTGAAAAGGTTGAAAACTATATATTAGGAAGTACTTACGTAAACGTTCCGGTGAAATAAGCAGGTCCAACTGAGCATTCTTTTGCAGTCTTTTTTGGTCTTTCAGCTAAACTACAAAACTAGCAGTTTGATATTTCCACGGCATTGCCAAAGAAAGAAGCGTGTTTGTTGTTCAAGACTCCATTAGTTCTTTTTATCGCTGACTTGTGAAGTAGAAAATGCGTTTTTATTCAGCATTTTAATTATTAAAAGTCAACAAAAACAAACAATTTTGAAAACGTGCTTGCAACGTGCTTTTCGTTCTGGAAGAGACATCAGAGGACACAGAGGGACGAGAAGGGACAGAACCTGGAACACAGAGATTCCTAACACGTACTACTGTAACCCCTAAGACCCCTTTATACTTTGTAAAAATATTCTAAGTTAACCTCTTCGTAATTTTCATACTTTCTTTTTAAAACTAGATAAATAGTCAACGGAGAAAGTGTAGAACAAGTAATATACATGTTTAGTATAAATACACCGGTGATTATAGAAAATCACGCGCGCTGATTGGTCGAGCTACTTCGGATTATTTCCCGATAATCACCTACAGCGTTTATTCAAAATGGCCGCCAGCCAAGTTGTCAATGCGACAGACGAGGGAATTAACAATTTTAAAGAAAATTTTCTTCCTAAAAGTACGAAAATGTGTATTTATACTAAAACAATTATTCGCCTCAGGCTCAGTGAATATCGGTGAATAATAACCTCGACTTCGTCTCAGTTATTATACACCGATATTCACCTCGCCTTCGGCGAATAATTGTTAAATACATATATATGGTGCAAAAGTGCCTAGAAATGTTCTTTCAGTGTTCAAACTGTAACACTGTAGTTTACAGGTTATATAAATGCGATGTAGACTGCATTTATAGAGCAAAACGAAAAGGTGGCAAACTACACTAGATAGTTACATTTTAGTTTCAAGTCCACCTTTTCACTTTGCTCTATCTCAAACACTGCCTACGCAGCACTCTACTTTTTTTGCAATCTAGAACAGACGTTTTGCGTTATCAGATTTAGCGCCCATGCACGGAAACATTGTTAACGTGTACACCAAGTTGCGTGGACTTGCAATGATGACACCATTTAAACCATAGAGATCATATAAATACTAGAGGGGGCATCCTATCTTAATTTCAGTCAACCGTGGGTAACCAATTGAACGCCGCCATCTTGGATTTTTTGGAGGCAAACATTAGGCGCGTTGGTTGGCAAAGGACTGGGTCTAGTACATTTGCCAACCAATTGACTGAAATATCATAGGTAATGGCGGCTGCCATGTGGTTACCAAATTTTCCCACCCCTCTAGTATTTATATGATCTCTATGATTTAAACGGCAGTATAAAAGTTGTCGCAAGTTAAAAAAAACTTGAGTTGTAATTCGAACACGATCAAATTAGTCGCAAGATATCGCAAGTTAGCGGTCAAACAAAACACAAGCTAGAACCTGATGACGTTTTCTTCAGTTTAATCCAGGTTCAAGTAAGTTGAAGCTTGTGGTCTGATACCATAGTAATCGAAATATAGTAAGGTTAGATATACTGCCGAAACAGAGAACGTAGGAGTCTAACATTTCGAGCGAAGAGAGAAACGTAAAGACGAAGGGCCTTCGCTCGAAACGTTAGACTCCTACGTTCTCTGTTTCGGCAGTATATCTAACCTTACTATATTTCGATTGTTGTTTCTACACTGCCTACGCAGCACGCTACTTTTATTACACTATTTAATGATACCATAGTACATGACTTGACATTAGCACCATTATCACTGTGCATCACGCAGCATAATTTAAATAGTTGGCGTCTTTTAAAAAGTGTGCCCGACAGTTAAAAACCCTGTTTACACGGCCAAAATTTAAGCGGGATCTGAGACACATCTGACTTTAAGCGAGCTTAAAATGTCCGTGTAAACAGATCGGCGTAAATTAATCGCGATTAGTTTGCACCACCTCAAGGAGGTGGATTAAACTGAGCACGATCAGTTAATCGCGCTTAACTTGGCCGTGTAAATGCAACGGGATTGAAAAACGCTTGCTATCAATACGTTGTTATTAATACGATAAAATGCATTTTTTTGCCCTGCTGTAGAAGCTTCCATCTCGCTATTCTTTGTTTCCTTTGTTTCTTTCTTTCTTTCTTTTGCTCATTACTCTTTCTCGTATACCGATGTCTTCCGTAGTTCCGTTCCGTTGTTCTTTGCAATGGTGTACGTGTTTTAGTGTAAGGGATTATTCTATAAGCTTAAATGACCGTGTAAACGCACCAAGGTGGCGCATTTTAAGCACGCTTAACTTAAGCGTGTTTAAAGTTTGGCCGTGTAAACACGGCGAAAGAACCATTTGACAATGACAGCTGATGCAGCGGGTGGACACCAGGCAGCGACCAGTTGTCTGTCAATGTCTTGTTTACAATCTGCCTAACAGCAAACACAATGAACTCGTTATTTATTTATAGCACTGATCAAAGAACGAACGAAGAACGACGACGAGAAAATGGAGAAAATGAAGTAATGAGTTATAAATGGAAACGCTTTTAATATACTCTACTTGACGGTCTTTGAACAACAAAACACTAGCTTGAAATAACGTCGAGCAACAAGAAAGCTTTGGTTAGTCAAAGTAGTACGGGCAGGTACGTTAAAGATATTGTAGTTAAACTTTATCTAATATTTTGTATACTTTAGCAATTATCTCAGGGATAAGGCAAAGAAAGCATAAAATATCTCCGCTCACAACAAAGATTTAGCCCATTATAAATTTCGAATCAAAACTGGATTTCGGTTTGTTGGAGTGCGTGTCTGTAGAGATTCTTTAGAACAGTTAGGTGTTGTATTATTATCGTTTATTAGGTAACTTTACTAAATAAATATGTGATAGAGTCTGAGAACGAACACAGAAGTTTAATACAACAAAGCAAGCATTGCAAACAAACTGATAACGATATTTCAAACAACCTGAGACAGTACGTTATAGGTGACTTAGGGCGTGGTGTCTAAAAGAATATCAGTTTAACTAATTGATATAATATACTAAATAAAATACATTTATTACCAAGAGTAATATTTATATATATATTACCTCCATATTAGAAGGAAATCTTACTAGAATCTCATAACTATAATTGTTTGACGTTGCCTACAATAATTGTCTATAGTGAGTGGTTCTTGCAGAACGTAAAGTGTTACATAGACGTTTGGCTAGCCCTATCATAGCAAAACAGCTTTAGAAGAACTTTAAAATCATGTTAAGGTTGTTCTAATGGTTTTGACCGTGGCAGCCACAAATTTCCAGACATTTGTCTTATTCTAGTATACATATACAGAAATAATCTTGGAAATAATGTTAAATGTAATAACTTCAACCTTGAACAAAACGTAAAATATTTTCCTTTGCAGAACAACAAAATGGTTCCCAAATCATTCCTAGCATTTGTGATTGGGTTTTATTGTCTAAACAATGCCATTGCTTACACGATCAAGAGGAAAGGTAAATGATTGAAGTAGGTCTGTTCAATGACCCTTGCTAAAGACAAGACATGCATGAGTAGACGAAGTTCAGAAACCATAACGCATTGCGTGATAGGTAGCCTGAGAGCAGGGTCTTGAAAGGTTTATTAGAAGTAATATTGGGCATTTCACTCGATTACATAGCATCTTCTAGGGAATTTGGGTGAAGGAAAGTTCGAGTGTAGAATATATACATTTTAAGACCAAACCGGGACCAGTCGCGAAAAATGCAACCACACAGGCCTTCTGGCAGGAATTGAACCCACGACCTTTCGATTCTAGTGCAATGCTCTGACCACTGAGCCACGGAGGCCGTTGCCGAGAGCTTGCTCGCGAGTTCTGTATATAAAGGGGTTGATGGCTACTTGCAGGCTACATGAAGATGTACAATCTTCGCCAGGGTCTACAACATCGACTGGGACCAGTCAGTAGAAAAAGAAATTAAAAGGATCATTACCAGAAAAATAATGGTAATCTGGTCTCACTCAATGGTAAGTATTACCAACATAATCTAGCTTATGTTTGATTGGTTCTTAGCTTGTGACGAGACAGTGGGTATCCAATCAGGAGACGTTGATGACGATGACATCACAGTGAGCAGCAAACGAAAAGATTTCAACGTACTTGACGCCTGGTGTGCAGCCAAGATCAACAGAAAACAATATTTTCAAGTTAACTTGGGAGAGAAAACGAAAATTACTAAAGTAAGCACGCAAGGGCGCTTGGGAGAACTTGATCGTCATGTCAAGTCGTATAGACTGTACTATAGTTTGGATGGTGAAGAATGGAACGTTTATAAATCAGATGGGATTGATAAGGTAGGATGAAATACAATGCATACATCATGAGGCGACGAACGAACGGACGGACAGACAGATGAGCGCATGCAGAAACCGGGGTGTAACGGACAGACCAATGAACATACTGACAAAGACGCAACGGAACGAACGAACGAACGAACGAACGAACGAACGAACGAACGAACGAACGAACGAACGAACGAACGAACGAACGAACGAACGAACGAACGAACGAACGAACGAACGAACGAACGAACGAACGAACGAACGAACGAACGAACGAACGAACGAACGAACGAACGAACGAACGAACGAACGAACGAACGAACGAACGAACGAACGAACGAACGAACGAACGAACGAACGAACGAACAAACAAACAAACAAACAAACAAACAAACAAACAAACAAACAAACGAATGAACGGATAAACAAACAAACAAACAAACAAACAAACAAACAAACAAACAAACAAACAAACAAACAAACAAACAAACAAACAAACAAACAAACAAACAAACAAACAAACAAACAAACAAACAAACAGACAGACAGACAGACAGACAGACAGACAGACAGACAGACAGACAGACAGACAGACAGACAGACAGACAGACAGACAGACAGACAGACAGACAGACAGACAGACAGACAGACAGACAGACAGACAGACAGACAGACAGACAGACAGACAGACAGACAGACAAACAAACAAACAAACAAACAAACAAACAAACAAACAAACAAACAAACAAACAAACAAACAAACAAACAAACAAACAAACAAACAAACAAACAAACAAACAAACAAATAAGATAGACTAACATCGACAAAGATATAGGCGACTGAAGGAACGACAAAATCTTACGGTATCGAGAAAACAAACAGCTCGTATAACAATACAGTACGTTTAAAACTCAAACGTACGTGTGGAAAGAGACTGGTTTTACCAACGAACGAACGACCTACGAAAAAACGAAAAACAACTACGGTAAGGAATAATATTTAAATACATTTATATAAATACAAACGGGAAGATAAACTTATAATTAATAATCGAAAGAAACCGTCAGAAATACCCCTTGTTCTCGCAAACAGACCACTGGGGACGAATGCATGTCTATATGAGTGAGGATTACTACACAGGCAAAAGAATTAAAGAAACGCTTCACTGAAATTAGACACGAGAAGCCATTTATTATCTGATTGGAAACACGGACAAGTGTTGAAAAACGAGGCGATAGCCGAACTCTCTTCGAGGTGTTTTTAAATCAGATAATAAACAGTTTTCGAGTGTATGGTATAACTTCTCAAACAAATCTTAAGAGAAATTTTAGGTAAAACTGGTCTTAATTTATGGGCGTTTATTACCACATTTCACAACAACGTCTCTGAAACTGATTGCATTATGTTTTCCTCATGAATTATTAATGATTTGAGAAACATATATCTCAAACTCATTAATAATTCATGAGGAAAACACAAAGGAAATCAGTACCGTGTCTGTGGTTTTGGATATCGGAGGAAGAAATTACATAAATTAAGCAAACTTTTACCCCGATTTTCTCTTAAAATACTGATTTGTTTGAGAAGCTATATCATACACTCGGAGGAGTGTTTCATCAGGATATCCAAACACTTCGAAGTTTGTTGAAAAACCTCGTCGTGTATGATATATTATTAAGCAGTGTACTTACGTATCCATTGGCGACAGTACCGACGATATGTCACTCTTATTATATGTTCACATGAAATAAACATACAATACCGTTTAGATCTTCAAGGGAAATAAGAATTCATTTGAAGTCATGGATCATAAACTACATCCGCCAATAGTTGCCAAATATTTAAGAATAAATCCGACATCGTGGAAGAATGACATTTGTTTGCGAGTCGAATTTTATGGCTGCGATGGTAAGTATTTGGGAAATGGAAAGTGGAATGAAGTGGAGTGGAGTGAAGTGGAGTGGAGTGAAGTGGAGTGAAGTGGAGTGGAGTGAAGTGGAGTGAAGTGGAGTGAAGTGGAGTGGAGTGAAGTGGAGTGAAGTGGAGTGGAGTGAAGTGAAGTGGAGTGGAGTGAAGTGGAGTGGAGTGGAGTAAAGTGGAGTGAAGTGGAGTGGAGTGGAGTGAAGTGGAGTGAAGTGGAGTGGAGTAAAGTAAAGTGGAGTGGAGTGAAGTGGAGTGGAGTGAAGTGGAGTGGAGTGGAGTGGAGTGGAGTGGAGTGGAGTGGAGTGGAGTGGAGTGGAGTGGAGTGGAGTGGAGCGAGGTGAAGTGGAGTGAAGTGGAGTGCAGCGAAAGACAGTGGAGTGCAATAAACTGTAAACAATGCAATAAACGAAGAGGCATTCTTCGCTACATTTTGTTCTTTCAGCGTAAGGAAACAGTATACCCGATTTAGAACCGAACAAAATACTGAAAACAAGACCAGCGGAAGAAAGCCATAAAAACCATTATGGACATTTGTTAGCACGAGAGCAGATGGTCGCCAGTTGACAGTCCATAATACATCTATTGGATCGGAAAGGGCTTTTTCTGAAAACTGAGGACACTGGATATACGAAATCAAGAAATATTTTAGTCACTTCACTTATATATAGACCTTTCATATTAAACTAGGAGAGTTAGAACATACTACGTTCTATAATACTGGATTGTTTATATCACGCTAAATGTAAGATGACGTATTTTTGCAAGCTCAGGCAGCAAGTTACGAACTTTATGAAAACCACTTACGTGAAAAAGACATAGTTTGAAACGTTTTTAGCTAGTTACTTAATAGTTTTGTAAATATACTTATTTTGCTTAATAAAACTGATCAAATAGCGGTATAGCGCTACAGTCAACTCTCGCCTTGCGGACACCCCGCTATTACGAACACCCCGCTATTAAGGACAGTTGGTAAATCCCCGGCCGAAACTACTATCAAATGTATTGAAATAACTCTCGCTATAACGGACTCTCGCTATTACGGACTTGCGGACACTTCATGTGGTCCCCAACAAACATTTTTATTGTTCTACTCTCGTTACAACGGACACCTTGGACGTATTTTTCTCTCGACACATGAAACTGAGTGAATGACTTGAATTTATCGAGTGACATTTATGTTACTGATTCATGTTACCGCTGTCGGGGAACCTTAGCCCCTCCGTCGGGGAAAATTATTACATTTGTCGGGGAACAAAGTCGAAGGAAAAAATGGCTTAAATTAAAAATTAAACTGGTAAAAGATCTGTTTTTCTTAATGCACAATAATAAACGCATCGTATAACAACATATCTAATTTGAAAGTGAGAATATAGGAAATCTAGAAACCAATGCCGTAGTCATTTTGCGCAAAACTTACTAAAAAGCTAAGAAACAGTTAAATATTAATAAGTTTGTAATCGGATATTCGAATTACACTGTCAACTACAATGTGTTATTCAATTGAGTAGGCTAATATTTCATTCTCAATAACTCACTTCTCATGGCGAAAGCTGTTCGTGGTGTCTCTAATAATTATCTGCCCAAATTATAAATCGCTATACAAAACTTTAATTCATTATTAAGTATAATAACTATACTTGTTGTTGAATTGGCTAAAAAATAGATTTATCTCCATATCAACCTAAAAATAAATGCTATGCTACCTGTGTTGTTGCAATTATTCCCCTCTCAATACCTCTTGGCACTTTAGGCCATATTCCAGGGGGGTGTAGCTGAAGACCTTCAACATTAGCCCCCTTGTCGGGGACCTTAGTCCCTGCGTCGGGGAATTCCTGGCGCCACCCCTGACTGATTCATGTTAGCGTTGTATTTTTTTGGGTTTGGAATAAAGAAAGTATTTGAATACAAATTTTTGAATTGCATTTTGACTTGTACTGTGTACTTATGTAACAGTAAACGTCAACTAGAAATTGAAATAAACTGGACATTTTAATACAAAAAAGCAGTAATACATTGTAGTGACATTTTACAAGCTGAAATCGGGATATTTTCATCGCATCCCGCTATTGCGGACTCTCGTTATTACGGACACCAAATGACGGTCCCCAGGGTGTCCGCCGTTAACGAGAGTTGACTGTATCTCAAATACCGCGTCCGCATGTGAGAGAGTACTTCCAGTTTGAGTCTACCAAACACCACAGGTTTCCTCCGGGTACTCTGGTTTCCTCGTGTATAGTAACACTGGACCAATGAGGGATGGTCCTTACTGGATCTCTACAGAGAACAGTCAAAGGACTGGGGACAGGGGACAGGGAGCTAATCATCCTTACTTGCAGCCAGCGGCTGAATTGCGAAGGACGCAGATCAACGTGGCCGTGTCGAGGCATATCAAGGGCGCTCCAAGCAGCCGCCAACGACACAGTTCAGACCACGGATCACAGCTAAGATGTTAGGTGTTGTTTTTTTGTAGGGAGGAAAACCGGAGAACCCGGCGAAAACCCCTCGAAGCACAGGAGAGATCAACTACAACTCTACTCACATGGGTCCAAGTCCGACAACGCGGTAATTCCCAAGCGGTCACCCATCCAAGTACTAACCCCGTCTAACCGGGCTTAACTTTTTGGTGAGAGGCAGCGCGCTAACAGCACACGTCACCCGTGCATCTATAGTTTAGATATAACTGATAGTATTATCCAGTAGAAATAAAGTTATCGCAAGGTCGTGGGTTCAATTCCTGCCGGAAGGCCTGTGTAGTTGCATTTTTCGCAACTGGTCCCGGTTTGATCTTAAATTGTATACATTCTACACTCGAATTTTCCTTCACCCAAAATCCTTAGAACATGCTATGTAATCGAGTGAAATGCCCAATATTACTTATATTAGAAATAAAGTTAGTTTAGTTTACTCTGGTTTCATTCTGTATTAACACTGGACCAATGAGGGATGGTCCTTGCTGGACCTCTACGCGGAGAACAGTTTACATATAACTGATAGGATTATTCAGTATAAATAAAGTTAGTTTAGTTTACTCCAGTTTCCTCCTGTAGTTACACTGGACCAGTGAGGGATGGTCCTTGCTGGATCTCTACGGAGAACAGTTTAGATATAACTGAAAGGGTTATCCGGTATAAATAAAGTTAGCTAATTACGATTAAAAGTACGTAGAAAAATCAAACCATTTATTTCAAACGCCAAATAGTAATTAACACAACAGGCCCATTATCTTGGTTTTTTTTTAAACATTTTAAACATCACTTCTCCAATTCTTTCATGTGCCGTGCAGCAGTGTCATGCAGTTGCCGTGCGTTTTCAAGATCATGAGACAAATATGGCCAAATATTCGTTTGGTAATGCGAAGAGCTGCGGAGAACTTCACTCTTCCTTCAGCAGGTTTCTTGTAGTCGCCAGTCTCGATAGCAATAACCTGAAAAGAAATAGTAATGGACGAGAAATAAAAAATACTGATATGAACGTTGCATGTATACATATATATATATATATATATATATATATATATATATATATATATATATATATATATATATATATATATATATATATATATTTATATAGTGCATGATATAGTGCACGTGATAATTTGAGTAATGATTTATTTAACGTCGTAAGCACAGGATGTGGTCGCCCAATCATCCGAGCCAGAGGCTCATGTTAAAAGTGCACGACATAAGCTAAGACCAAAGTGTTGATTTTTACGGAGGGAGGAAAACCGCAGAACCCTGCGAAAAACCCTCGAAGCACAGGAGAGACCAACTAAACTCTACTCACATGCAATTCAAGTTCGAGAACGGGGTTATTCCCAGACGGTCACCCATCCAAGTACTAACCCCGTGCAACTGGGCTTAACTACAGCGGTGAGAGGCAGCGCCCTAACAGCACACGCCACCAGTGCTTCCCAAGTAGTGGCACGTCTTACGAGCTTGGTGTAACGTAACAGACGTCGGCACCTAGTTCATAGAGATCATATAAATACTAGAGGGGGCATCCTATCTTAATTTCAGTCAACCGCAGGTAACCAATTGAACGCTGCCATCTTTGACTTTTTTTGAAGCAAACATTAGGCGCGTTGACTGGGTCTGGTACATTTGCCAACCAATTGACTGAAATATCATAGGTAATGGCGGCTGCCATGTGGTTACCAAATTTTCCCGCCAGTACCCCCTCTAGTATTTATATGATCTCTATGACCTAGTTAGCAAAACGTACCACATGCATCACATGTACTACCCTGCGAGTCAGAGCCCCTTTCCGACCTATGCAAGCTTCGGGGGAAAGTGGGCTCTGTCAACAAACTCGATATTTCTTTTTGAACATGCGTGAACGGTTGCCAAGATACTATTTTGGACGCGTCACTTCTTATTTTCCTGATTACGCGTGTTCGTAAACTAGAACTTGTTTGACCAGTTTAAAACCTGACTGACTCGCCCCAAACTTGGGGCGAAGATCGAGTTTGTTGGCACAGCCCACTTCCCCCGAAGCTCGCGTAGGTTGGAAAGGGGCTCTGACTTGCATCTCAACTACATCTCATATGCAAACCAGGACGCTTGATGATATAGCACCCTGGTGCAAACACTAACGTTTGAGCACAGACATGACTATTCATTAAAGGATAAAGGACTGGAGGCTAATATATGTACTGCCTATTGTTATTAATAAGTGCTCCCTCCCCTCCCTCACCAAAACACGAAGTAAAAAAACAAACACGTATAATATAGCATTGCTATTCGTACTAAAGTGAGGGTATTTGCACATTACTCAGTGGGGTTACCTAATTGGTAATTTTTTTATATAAACAACGATGTATTACTAATTTTTCACAACGAGAAACAAATGAACATAAAAATTCAGTCACAACTGGAAAAATTTAAAAAAAAGGAAAAAATTTTCATTACCTCCCGTTCGATTCTTTTTGTTGTCGGATGACGTCTTTGCACGTACACTCCTGCGCCTGCAGTCTTTGGGAAGGTGTCACAGAAACTGAAGATCTTCCTACGAGTTATTTTCTTCATTGTACAGTAACGAAAACGCAACATCGAAGGTCGGAGATAATCATCAAAGGCAAATAAATACATGTAGGTTTTGCCATGTTTTAAAATCTCTTTACCCTCATTGTCCGTCTCAAGCACACGGATTTTCAACGTCGACACATCAAGGCCAGAAACAGTTTCAAGAACTGCGTAATCCAAGCGATACTTCATGTAATCCTAAAGCACGTATATTAGGATGTTACTATACCAACAATGCTTCCAAATCTTAGGGATCGTGGCACCCGGGAAGAACATAAACACTTTCTCTCACTACAAACACCTCTCAAAAACAGACACCTCTCTTGCACAGACACACCTCTCTTGCACAGACACACCTCTCTTGCACAGACACACCTCTCTACACAGACACACCTCTCTACACAGACACACCTCTCTTGCACAGACACACCTCTCTACACAGACACACCTCTCTTGCAGACACACCTCTCTACACAGACACACCTCTCTTGCACAGACACACCTCTCTTGCAGACACACCTCTCTACACAGACACACCTCTCTACACAGACACACCTCTCTACACAGACACACCTCTCTACACAGACACACCTCTCTACACAGACACACCTCTCTACACAGACACACCTCTCTTGCAGACACACCTCTCTTGCAGACACACCTCTCTTGCACAGACACACCTCTCTACACAGACACACCTCTCTTGCAGACACACCTCTCTACACAGACACACCTCTCTTGCAGACACACCTCTACACAGACACACCTCTCTACACAGACACACCTCTCTACACAGACACACCTCTCTACACAGACACACCTCTCTTGCAGACACACCTCTCTACACAGACACACCTCTCTTGCAGACACACCTCTCTTGCACAGACACACCTCTCTTGCACAGACACACCTCTCTTCCAGACACACCTCTCTTGCAGACACACCTCTCTTGCACAGACACACCTCTCAAAAACAGACACCTCTCTTGCAGACACACCTCTCTACACAGACACACCTCTCTACACAGACACACCTCTCTTGCAGACACACCTCTCTTGCAGACACACCTCTCTTGCACAGACACACCTCTCTTAAAGACACACCTCTCTTGCACAGACACACCTCTCTTGCACAGACACACCTCTCTTCCAGACACACCTCTCTTGCAGACACACCTCTCTTGCACAGACACACCTCTCAAAAACAGACACACCTCTCTTGCACAGACACACCTCTCTTGCACAGACACACCTCTCTTGCAGACACACCTCTCTTGCAGACACACCTCTCTACACAGACACACCTCTCTACACAGACACACCTCTCTTGCAGACACACCTCTACACAGACACACCTCTCTACACAGACACACCTCTCTACACAGACACACCTCTCTACACAGACACACCTCTCTACACAGACACACCTCTCTACACAGACACACCTCTCTTACAGACACACCTCTCTTACAGACACACCTCTCTTAAAGACACACCTCTCTTACAGACACACCTCTCTTACAGACACACCTCTCTTGCACAGACACACCTCTCTTACAGACACACCTCTCTACACAGACACACCTCTCTACACAGACACACCTCTCTACACAGACACACCTCTCTTGCAGACACACCTCTCTACACAGACACACCTCTCTTGCACAGACACACCTCTCTTGCACAGACACACACTTCTTACAGACACACCTCTCTTGTACAGACACACCTCTCTTGCACAGACACACCTCTCTACACAGACACACTTCTCTTACAGACACACCTCTCTTACACAGACACACCTCTCTTACAGACACACCTCTCTACACAGACACACCTCTCTTGCAGACACACCTCTCTACACAGACACACCTCTCTTGCACAGACACACCTCTCTTGCACAGACACACCTCTCTTGCACAGACACACCTCTCTTGACAGACACACCTCTCTTGCACAGACACACCTCTCTTGCACAGACACACCTCTCTTGCACAGACACACCTCTCTTGCACAGACACACCTCTCTACACAGACACACCTCTCTACACAGACACACCTCTCTTGCAGACACACCTCTCTACACAGACACACCTCTCTACACAGACACACCTCTCTACACAGACACACCTCTCAAAAACAGACACACCTCTCTACACAGACACACCTCTCTACACAGACACACCTCTCAAAAACAGACACCTCTCTTGCACAGACACACCTCTCTACAGACACACCTCTCTACACAGACACACCTCTCAAAAACAGACACACCTCTCTACACAGACACACCTCTCAAAAACAGACACCTCTCTTGCAGACACACCTCTCTACACAGACACACCTCTCAAAAACAGATCCGCGAATCCGCGAATGTATGCGGATGATACAAACACCACAATTGCAGGAAAATCATTAAGTGATATCATCCATTCAACCAATAATGACATGAGAAATATTGGAAATTGGCTGATATCGAATAAATTAAGCTTAAATGTAGCAAAAACCGAATATATGTTCATTGGATCTGATGACAAGCTTAACAAAATTAAAGATATGCCTTATGTATATGTTAATAAGCAACCGGTTAGAAGGGTTAAATCCAGTAAGTCTCTTGGACTTTATGTTGATGAGAGACTTGCTTGGGTTGACCAGATAGATAACACTGCAAAGAAAGTTTCATCGGCAATAGGTGGCCTCAAGCAGGCAAGACAATTTATTAACCACTCGACTGCTATTACTATTTACAAATCTCTGATTCAACCTTTGTTTGATTACTGTGATATTGTTTGGGATAACTGTCCAATTGCACAAAAAACAAGGTTACAAAAGCTTCAAAATAGAGCTGCTCGAGTTATAACACAACAAGGTTATGACATCAGATCCCATGAAATACGTGAAGAGCTTGGTTGGGTAACTCTTGCCAATAGACGCTCAAAGAATAAAGCTATAATGATGTATAAGGTTTTGAATGATGCTGCACCCACTTATCTTAGAGATTTATTTCAAACATATCCAAGTACATTAAACTACTCTCTAAGAAGTAGAGATACAAATGTTCTACTGCCAAAACCCAAAACCGAATACCTCAAAAAGAGTTTCAAATTTTCTGGAGCAAAGCTATGGAATGAGTTACCCAACGAAATAAAATTAGAAAATTCCCTAACTTCGTTCAAAAGAAAAGTGTCGTTACACAGTCTCATTCAATCTGATTAGTTAAATTGTAAATAATATATTTTTATTGTTATTGTATATATTTATAACTAATACCTTGTTTCGGCTCACATGAAAAGCAATTTATTGTAAATTGATTGTGATTCCGAAGTTAAATAAATTTTTCTCTCTCTCTCTCTCTCTCTCACCTCTCTTGCAGACACACCACTCTACACAGACACACCTCTCTACACAGACACACCTCTCTTGCACAGACACACCTCTCTACACAGACACACCTCTCTTAAAGACACACCTCTCTACACAGACACACCTCTCTTGCACAGACACACCTCTCTTGCAGACACACCTCTCTACACAGACACACCTCCCTTGCAGACACACCTCTCTACACAGACACACCTCTCTTGCACAGACACACCTCTCTACACAGACACACCTCTCTACACAGACACACCTCTCTTACACAGACACACCTCTCTACACAGACACACCTCTCTACACAGACACACCTCTCTACACAGACACACCTCTCTACACAGACACACCTCTCTACACAGACACACCTCTCTACACAGACACACCTCTCTTGCACAGACACACCTCTCTTGCACAGACACACACTTCTTGCAGACACACCTCTCTTGTACAGACACACCTCTCTTGCACAGACACACCTCTCTACACAGACACACTTCTCTTACAGACACACCTCTCTTACACAGACACACCTCTCTTACAGACACACCTCTCTACACAGACACACCTCTCTTACAGACACACCTCTCTTGCAGACACACCTCTCTTGCACAGACACACCTCTCTTACAGACACACCTCTTGCACAGACACACCTCTTGCACAGACACACCTCTTGCACAGACACACCTCTCTTACAGACACACCTCTCTTGCACAGACACACCTCTCTTACAGACACACACTTCTTACACAGACACACCTCTCTTACAGACACACCTCTCTTACAGACACACCTCTCTTACAGACACACCTCTTACAGACACACCTCTCTTACAGACACACCTCTCTTGCACAGACACACCTCTCTTGCACAGACACACCTCTCTTACAGACACACCTCTCTTGCAGAGACACACCTCTCTTGCACAGACACACCTCTCTTACACAGGCACACACTTCTTACACAGACACACCTCTCTTACAGACACACCTCTCTTACACAGACACACCTCTCTTACGGACACACCTCTCTTGCACAGACACACCTCTCTTACAGACACACCTCTCTTAAAGACACATGCACCTCTCTTAAACAGACACACCTCTCTACACTACACAGACACACCTCTCTACACTACACAGACACACCTCTCTACACTACACAGACACACCTCTCTACACTACACAGACACACCTCTCTACACCACAGACACACCTCTCTACACCACACAGACACACCTCTCTACACTACACAGACACACCTCACTACACCACACAGACACACCTCTCTTACAGACACACCTCTCTACACAGACACACCTCTCTTACAGACACACCTCTCTTGCAGACACACCTCTCTTGCACAGACACACCTCTCTACACTACACAGACACACCTCTCTACACTACACAGACACACCTCTCTACACCACACAGACACACCTCTCTACACTACACAGACACACCTCTCTACACCACACAGACACACCTCTCTTACACAGGCACACCTCTCTACACTACACAGACACACCTCTCTTACACAGACACACCTCTCTTACACAGACACACCTCTCAAGACAAACACACTTTCCTAAAGTCAACATCTGCAGACAATGAGATGCTACACGAAGGAGAACTTTGTAGGGAAAGACATTGAGTATTTTATTACACACCTTTCTTTTGCTATGCCTTCTTCTCTTTTCCCACTTCCAAATATTGTGGTAATATGCCTTTTTTACTTGCGTCCATTTCATAGTGCCATTTGACCCTATAATGCCTACTTGGATGTCAGCAGCTAAAAAATCAAAGGAAATTAAAAATCTTGCATTCCGAACAAAAAACCAAAATTCACGTAATCCAGTAACAGACCCAGTAACTACTGGTACAAAGATACAAGATTAACATCAATTGGGTTTTTTTCACTCTAACGAAGCAAAGCTTTATTGTAAGTCTTGGGTACTTCGCAATTTTGGGTACTTCAGGCGCGCAATTTTGGGTACGTCCGATCACCGATGCGCAATTTTGGATACTTTTACTTCGCAATACCAACATGTCCTCCTACTTAGAATTATGAATAATCAGTAAGTGTGAAACGGCCTTGAATTACCAATAATTGGTAATTGTAGGTAATTCTCTGTCCCACATGCGGGATGTTAAACTAAATTGCATATAACTAAAAAACCAGTAGAGGTGTTCTGGTCGGGGTCTGAGAGGCGGGACTTTTTCCCCGGAGGATTGTGGTTAGGTTTAGGGCCACCGGGGGTTGTGGGTTAGGGTTAGGGTTGCCGGGGGTTTGTGGTTAGGTTTAGGGTAAGGTTTAGGGTAAGGTTTAGAGGTTAGGGTTAGGGTTGGGGTGTGGGGGTTGGGAATTAGTTTTTAAAATTAACGATTATTGGTAATTCTAGGTAGGAGGATATGCTGGCAATACATGGCTCGCGGATCTCGACTGCGCATCAGAATGACGCGTTCTGAGTCGGGATAAAACTTAATTAACTTCATAACATCAGGCTAAAGCTGCAGTTTTCATTTGCATTTCATTTACATTTCTGAACTCATTGTACTGAATTCCTCAGCCTAATGTTATAAATTGAATTAAGTTTTATCCCGACTCAGAACGCGTCATTCTGATGCGCAGTCGACATTCGCGATCCAATGTATTCGCAATACTTCGGGTAGGGAATTATGGGTACTTCCGGTGCTAAATTTTGGATTTACTGCGCAATTGTAAATATTTCCGAAGCGCAATTGTTTAGGAAGTGATCCCCGTGGTCGCGCAATTTGGGGCAAACATTCTCGCGCATCGAACGACCTCTTAACCTGATTTGAGTTCAAAGGACCAGCTAATTTTAAAAAAGAAAATAACTTGCCTCTTACCTATATCTCCTGTAGAAGTGAGCAGACAATGAGCGGCGGTGAGAAACAGTCTTTTAGTTAAAGCAGTGCCACTACAACTAGTCTCGCCTCCACGTAGTCTAATAGCCACCGCACTGTTAAATGGTCTCCTTCGGGTAAACCGTGGCAAGATGTAAAACCTGTTATCTGATCCGAAAATTCTTCTCTTGGACCGTGATCGAACCTTGCGCGATTCTTCCAACTCCAAAGGATGAACAGGTTTTCCTATCATCCTGCAATAGCCATTGATTAAACAATCTTCTAATGGCAGATCAGTCGAGTTGCTGTTGTTTTCAATCCATTCTCCATCAGGGCTTTGAGAATGTGAACTTTCCTTGATTAAATCTGGCGACGAAGCTGCGCAGCCATTCTGCCAAACATTGACACAAAGGACAAACACTGCCAATAGCCACAAGGTTCGAATCATTTTGAAGACTACCAAGTAATATTTTGGATAGCGGAATTAGCTTCAGCTTCGGTAGGGAATGCCAGCGAGATATGTAGCATCTGCGTCTTTCAGTTCAACTATCTTTGATATGAACAGCAGGAGTCCAAGAGTCCTATCGTTTATAGTGATATAACCACGAGCAATCTGTGGCATAGGCCAACTGACAGGCCGACTGACAGAAAGCCAGCTGTGTTCAAGCCAGGTTATCAACGATAGTTTTACACTTCGTTATCAATACATCAATTGTTATCATCGGATCAACGAGTCCATGTAACCCGTGGCGTAACATAAACTTTACGATCAAATTATGCATTAGCTTTTCATCACGTCTTTAGTTTAGTTTAGTTTAGTTTAGTTTAGTTTAGTTTTTTAGGATTTTCCATCCAGAACAATTTGAAGAGCGATCTTTGGCTTCGAGTTTCTCGGTTAGGAGTCAGATAATTTTTAAAATATTGCTCATCTGATGTCAATGATAGAAATATATGATCAGGCATGTGATAGACTTATTACTAAGTTGAAGCTTGGTTATAAATATATTAGGCCAGGTAAAAAGGCGAAGCACCAAGACAGTTTTAGTCATCTCAAAGACTTTAGGATATAACTTATACAAGGTACACAAAATTATGTGTCGACCACACACTTCACATGCATTAGAGAATTTCTGGCGCCGATTGATTGACGCGCGATTGATTGATTGATTGATTGATTGGTTACTAGCCACTCAAGTAACATGTGTCAATTGGATTTGGTGTGTGAAAATTTATTTTTATTGCCAGAAGAGAAATTAGAAAATAAGTGTTTTAGCAAGGGTAATAATTAACACAAAAGAAACGCGCGGCATATATCGACTTAAACCTAATATCGCTGAGACACCACGTTATCTTAACACAGGAACATCTGAGTAAGTATCAGTTTTGTATTATACAGCTTGTATTCATTAGAAATTTGACATAATTGCAACACACACTGGCCAAAGGTATGTTCCACTGGGCAATTAGGTGGCTTGCGTGCCAGTTTTTGACCCTATATATTAAAAACTTGCAAGTTTGGGTGTGCAGTATATGTTACAACAGGTCCAACATAAATCGTCGATTGTAAACATGGTATAGTGTACTACTTTTAAACACACCCAGAGCATGTGCGTCTCACTCAAAGTCCAAGCCTTTCTACTGAAATATTCAAAGATCAAAGTATTCACTGTGCAGGCATAATAGCAGTGGATTGTTTTCATTTGTAAGATAATCTTGTTGGTTTTAATGCAATTATGTTTATCTTATTATTCAATCACAGTCATAACTTCCACTCAATAGTCTAGATAATGATATACGAAAAGAGATTTTGTTTTCACAAATAACTGATATATGACATTTGAATGAAACAGACCTGAGTTGGTGCATTTCAACAATTTTTTTAAGATCGGATTCACGAATAGATATGAACATTAATATATTAATACATTATCGGTGTTAAATGGTAATCATGACTATTTATAAATACGAGGGAATGGCGTATGTGGCGGGAATGGAGTGTGTGGCGGGAATGGCGTATGTGGCGGGAATGGCATGTGTGGCGGGAATGGTGTGTGTGGTGGGAATGGCGTGTGTGGCGGGAATGGCGTGTGTGGCGAAAATGGCGTGTGTGGCGGGAATGGCGTACGTGGCGGGAATGGCGTGTGTGGCGAAGATGGCGTGTGTGGCGGGAATGGCGTATGTGGCAGGAATGGCGTGTGTGGCGTGAATGGCTACAACCCGCACCGTAGGCCACCACCAAAATAAAAAGAAAAATGCGTTCTCCAAATGCATGCAGAAATTCAAAAAAAAGAGAAAATGCTACAATTGCTGGCACAATTCCGGTAACCATTAGTTCATTACATAATAATTCTACCTAGATGTAATACGTTATTAATTATACAATTTTAGATTATGTAGCGTTTTCGAATTCATTCTCCTGGTTGAAACAGTAACTGACACTAACTATTATTAAATACGCTACTGCTTACGTCACTTGGTTACGTTACTTGATTACGTCACTTGATTACGTCACTTGATTACGCCACTTGGTTATGTCATTTGGTAGACTATATTTGGGATTTCCAAGAATATCGTCCTGTGTACTGGAAGCCAACACTCTGGACCAATTTGTCAGATTCCTCAGGTCCACGTCTGCAAATTATATACACAAGGCATTTGTAGAAAAATAATGTGGATACACTTACTGTTATCCATAGACGTCCTTTGTATCCCTCATTGTCCCCCCTGTGAATGAGTGCCCCCTGTGAGTGAGGAACAACACAAACACCACCACCACCACCACTACCACCACTACCACCACCACCACCACAACCACCATCACCACCACCAATACCACCAACATCACTATGGCACCACCACCACCATCACTACCACCACCACCACTACCACCACCACCACTACCACCACCATCACTACCAACAACACAAATACCACCAACACCACCACTACTAGAGGGACACACAAGCGACGCTAAAACAACAAACAGCTTTTGAAATGACTCACGTTCCAAACTTGTAAGGAATTGGCTTGATTTTATCTGTCTCTATCTTTGCAAGAAGAGGAGTAACAATTCTCCACGCTTCAGCCAGCTCGTCACTAAAACAACAAAATAATATTGATTGGTCGACTTTGTTTTAAATAATTAAATTAATTACATTCCAATTAGTGGCTTATTCAATTAGAACGAGGCAATTTTATGGACCGCTAACTGTTTGTTTTGTGTTTTTTAGGGGGAAGGGAGGGGTACTTGAATTGATCCCTAATTAGAAGATCATCCATCCTTGGTCGTGACTCATTTTGATTTTGGTCAGTCCAAAGAAGATTCAAGATTCAAACGTCTGAGTGACAAACTATGGCTTGGTGTCTTTACATAATAAGTGACAAGTTTGATAAACTGACCTTCGAACAAAGTGAGTCTGGCTGCCAGAAAATACGTCCAAAATGAGTCTTTCATATGCATCTGGTAGCTTAGTATCCTAAAGTGTTGAAAAGTTTGGAATATAAGATTAAAAATTCCAGTTACACATGCACAATCTACAATCTACAATCTACACACATTCCACCCACAATCCACACACATTCCACCCACAATCCACGCACCCTCCACGCACCTTCCACGCACCCTCCACGCACCTTCCACGCACATTCCACACACATTCCACGCACATTCCACATTCCACGCACATTCCACGCACATTCCACGCACCTTCCATGCACCTTCCACGCACTCACGTCCCACTCCCGTCCCACTCGCATCCCACTCACCCATCCAACCACCCACCCACCCACCAACCAACCCACCCACCCACCCACTCACTCACTCACTCACTCACTCACTCACCCACCCACCCACTCACCCACCCACCCACCCAACAAAAACAAAATGAGATATACCTACCTTATAACGCGAATCATAGCTCAGATCCATTTCACTAATCACCGGTTCAAACGACATACCTGCTTCTTTCACCATCATCTTAATGTAGATTGCCTAGAAAAAACAAGTTGTCTTTCACAATACAACCTTTTTTAAACTAGAATTCATTATTTAATTATTCTGAGAATCAGAAAAACAAGAACCTCCTTTGGCTGTAGTCGTATGACCAGTTCATTACGGTAACACTTGCCACCAAAGATATCACCAGGGACATCCTTAAACTGAACCCTTATCTCAGCTTTCTTTTCATTTAAAGCTACATGAAAAAGAAATATAAAGTGTATATTAGGAAAAGATTACATTTATAAATAATAATTGGCCTTTTTTCACGTTACACGCGTAAGAATCTCGCAAGTTGTTACAACATTGTTGCCTGAACAATGCTGTAACAACTTACAACAATGCTGTAACAACTTGCAACAATGCTGTAACAATTTGTTGACATATGTGAACAACATTGATAAATGAACAACATTGTTCATCATTGTTTCAACAAGTTGTTACTGCTTGATGTGAAACAACAACCGTTGTTCACGCATGTTGTAACAACCGAAGAACGTGTTGATACATCAACCATGTTCACCATTGTTGTAACATTGTTGTTCATCGTTGTTATTTCGTCATGCTGTTACAACATGTTGTATCATGTGCGAACAACGTTGTTGGCTATAAAAATGTGCTGTTGGAACAACTTGTTCATGACTGTTGATTTATCCGTGAACAAGTTGTTCGAACCATAAGTGAACAACTTGTTGACAACTTGTTCACGGCGAGCAGCACAACATTGTTCACAGCGAGCAGCACAACATTGTTCACAGCGAGCAGCACAACATTGTTCACGGCGAGCAGCACAACATTGTTCACAGCGAGCGGCACAACTTGTTCACGGCGAGCAGCACAACTTGTTCACGGCGAGCAGCACAACTTGTTCACGGCGAGCAGCACAACTTGTTCACGGCGAGCAGCACAACTTGTTCACGGCGAGCAGCACAACATTGTTCACAGCGAGCAGCACAACTTGTTCACGGCGAGCAGCACAACATTGTTCACGGCGAGCAGCACAACATTGTTCACGGCGAGCAGCACAACTTGTTCACGGCGAGCAGCACAACATTGTTCACGGCGAGCAGCACAACATTGTTCACGGGGTGCAGCACAACATTGTTCACGGGGTGCAGCACAACATTGTTCACGGGGTGCAGCACAACATTGTTCACGGGGTGCAGCACAACATTGTTCACGGCGGGCAGCACAACATTGTTCATGGGGTGCAGCACAACATTGTTCACGGGGTGCAGCACAACATTGTTCATGGGGTGCAGCACAACATTGTTCATGGGGTGCAGCACAACATTGTTCACGGCGAGCAGCACAACATTGTTCATGGGGTGCAGCACAACATTGTTCATGGGGTGCAGCACAACATTGTTCACGGCGAGCAGCACAACATTGTTCACGGGGTGCAGCACAACATTGTTCACGGGGTGCAGCACAACATTGTTCACGGGGTGCAGCACAACATCGTTCACGGCGAGCAGCACAACATTGTTCACGTCTGTCGACAACCGTGAACAAGTTGTTCGTTTTTAGGCGTGTACTAGAAATGTACACAGAGCACTAAAGATGAACTAAGAAAGGGAACATTTTTCGTCAACTTAATGCGATGCAATTTTGTTGCGTTGTAAGTTGAAAAGCGTTGTTGCACGTATTACCACCCACCTTAAAGGTGACATGACACGAAAATTATTGCTTGATTTGATGAAAGTACTATTAAAATAATGGGGAATATCAATTTACAGCTTTTCCATATTTCACCTGGTTCTTGAGATATTTAGACTTATGTGATATTCAAATGAGATAACTTATGGCTCGTTTTTATCTAATTAACATATTCGAAAAGCATCTATATCTTTAAAATTATTGAACAAAATCACTTGTAATTTGTTTTGATGTTTAGTTTCATGAATGGTAACAATATCCAAAGTTTCAGGTGATTTCGTTCAATAATTTCAAAAATAGACAAGAATCTCAAGAACTAGGTGAAATATGGAAAAGCTGTAAATTGATATTCCACATTATTTTAAGAGCACTTTCAAATCAAGGAAAGATAACTTTCGTGTCATGTCACCTTTAAACATTGTCATGCAACAAAGGTTGGGCGCATGGTAATACGTGCAACAACGCTTTTCAACCTACAATGCAACAAAATTGCGTTGCAAGTTGAAAAAATATGTTGCCTGTATTACCTCATCTTAAGAGTGAATTTTAATTTGACGTTGCAAAATTTCCACTGCCCCGTTTTTAACAGCCGAAAATCTTGAGTTTTATTGTTAAAATCTTACCTTTTCCACACTTGAGAATAAACGGAACACCTAAACGGAAAGTAGTGTATCATTTAATTTTTTTTTAAAAAAAAATAATTCTACTGTTACTGTTCGTCGGCATTATGACGCTCCAATTATCCTCCCCAGGCTCCACCTACCGTCCCAGCGTTCATTGTTGATATAAGCAACAGATGCGCAGTAAGTAGGAGTGACTGATCCCTTAGGAACAGTAGGGTCATCCAGGTAGCCCACCTTGGCTTCACCTTCACCATCTGGGTTAGCAACGTACTGACCAAGGACAACATTTTTCAGATCAATGGGAGGCATGGAACGTAATACTTTGACCTGGAGTGAAAGACAGAATGTTAGGTTGAAAATCAAGACAACAACACCACCACTAACACCACCAGCTGAGACCAGCTCAGCTGAGACCAGACCAGCTGAGACCAGCTCAACTGAGACACTACCACCACTACCACCATCATCACCATCACCACCAACACCAACACAAACACTACCAACACCACATTACTACTACCATCACCACCACTACCACCATCACCACCACCACTACTACCATCACCACCACCACTACTACCATCACCACCACCACTACCACCACCACTACCACCACCACTACCACCATCACCACCACCACTACCACCACCACTACCACCATCACCACCACCACCCACCACCACCACCACCACTACCACCACCACTACCACCATCACCACCACCACCACTACCACCACCACTACCACCATCACCACCACTACTACTACCACTACTACCACCATCACCACCACCACTACCACCATCACCACCACTACCACCACCATCACCCCCACCACCATCACCATCACCACCACCACCACCACCATCACCACCACTACCACCACCATCACCACCACTACTACCACCATCACCACCACCATCACCACCATCACCACCACCACCACCACCACTAATACTACCAACATCACCATGGCACCACCAACACCAACACCAAAAAAGGAGTACAATGAATGTATTTAAAATCAGCTCTTATTTACTTTTTCATTCCGGAGATCTTCAGCGTGTTTTGAGCATGGCTTTTCCATTGCAATAAGACACAATGTCTGTATCATATGGTTCTGAAGAATGTCCCTTTGGAATTAAAACATAAAACATTTCCTTATATTCTTTATAAAACAATAATTGTCATAAGATGTCAGTTTATAAATAAACTAGCAAACCTCAGTACTCCAAACTCATCGTAGTATCCACCTCGTCCACCAGTTCCAATATTTTCCTTAAACTGAATTGTAACATTGTCTATGTGGTTACGATTCCAAATTGGACTAAAAATCATATTGCCAAATCTAAAAAAAATCATCAAAAAAAGAATCACTTGATATTCCTGAGCTGGCCAAAATGGTTTTACTAAACACCAGAGTATATTTTAAGTAATATTGGGCATTTCACTCGATTACATAGCATGTTCTAAGGATTTTGGGTGAAGGAAAATTCGAGTGTAGAATATATACATTTAAATGTATATATTAGCTGTATTCTAATTCTACACTCAAATTTTCCTTCACCCCAAATCCTTAGAACATGCTATGATATTATATTATATTATATATTATATATATTATATATATTATATATATTATATATATTATATATATTATATATATTATATATATTATATATATTATATATATTATATATATTATATATATTATATTATATTATATATATATATATTATATATATTATATATATTATATATATTATATATATTATATATATTATATATATTATATATATTATATATATTATATATATTATATATATTATATATATTATATATATTATATATATTATATATATTATATATATTATATATATTATATATATTATATATATTATATATATTATATATATTATATATATTACATATATTATATATATTACATATATATATATATATTATATATATTATATATATTATATATATATATATATATATATTATATATTATATATTATACTATGTATATTATATTATATTATATTATATTATATTATATTATATTATATATTATATATTATATATTATATATTATATATTATATATTATATATTATATATTATATATTATATATTATATATTATATATTATATATTATATATTATATATTATATATTATATATTATATATTACAGAACTCACGATCAAGCTCTCAGCAACACCCTCCGTGGCTCAGTGGTCAGAGCATTGCACTAGAATCGCAAGGTCGTGGGTTCAATTCCTGCTGGAAGGCCTGTGTAGTTGCATTTTTTGCAACTGGTCCCAGTTTGGTCTTAAAATGTATATATTCTACACTCGAATTTTCCTTCACCCAAAATCCTTAGAACAGAGTATATGTTACTTGTCAAAAGGATAATCCTCGGTGTAATGCCAAAGGAGAACCCTTAGACATCCTAGGCAGCAATAGGTTAAAAGTCAAAATTAACTATTTCTTGGTGAGACTTAAAGCAGCAGGGAGCGTAAACAATCACTAGCTTTTATGACCACAATCCTTACCTCAGTACCATCAGATTTTGTACCATCTCCTTTCCAAGGTAATGATCTATTCTGTAGATTTGTTCCTCAGAAAACACACCACCAATGTGATTGGACAAATCAGCAGAACTGTCAAAGTCCTTTCCAAATGGTTTCTCCACCACAATGCGATCCCACCCCCTTGAAAAATTAACAAACATATAGGACCAAATGTTGACACATATATCATAATGTTCACTCCCAGAATATAATATATTAACAGGTTAAAAATGGATAAAATACAAAACATTTTCGACTTCAAGTCATCTTCAGTGTTGACATATGTTTTGGGGTAAATTATCAAATCATAATTTAAGCCCCCTCTGCAGGCAACTCTTAGGAGACTGTGTGGGTGAAATTGGGATGCATTGGGGCACCTGTAGGCTGTTTGTGGAAACTGTGGAACCTTCCGGGAGGGGCACATACTGGGGTGGAACCCCGAAGTGGAACATATAAGCGGGGGGGGGGGGGGGACATAGAGGATGCAGGGGGAATATAGCTCTAGAAGGGCTGTTAGAGTTGCCTGCAGAAGAAGCTATGATAAAATTTCTTTTTACATTCTTTTCACCATTAAAAATGTGATTTTCTTGCAAATTGTTTGGCCCAAATACCATAGTTGATTTTATTCATAGCTGAAGACAGCTAAGCTGTACCCCCTGGTACCAATCCTGTTTAAAACATAACGTTTAATAATTACTTTTTTGTCATGCAGTATTTCTTGATGTTACTGGTGGTATCTTTAAAAACCGAAGGAGGCAAAGCAAGGTAGAACACTTGGTTCATAGCCTTGCCCTTGCTTAACTTTGCCAATTCTTTTCCAAGATTTTCAAAATCACTTTTCTTGTCATAAGATCCCTTCACATATGAACATTGCTTGAAGAACTGCTCCACTTGACCTTTGTGCTCTTCCTTGACCTAAAAGAATAATTTATTATACAATGAGGTTCAGAAGAATTACACACCTGAGCATACCAAACACTGCCCCTAATTTATTTGTTTTCCTCTAGTTGTTTATTAACACCAGACAATTTTACTTGTAGAAGCATATATAGTTAAATTATAGATACTGTATTTCCTCTAATAAGCCCCCCCTAATAAGCCCCCCTCAAATAAGCCCCTTCTCTAATAAGCCCCTTCTCTAATAAGCCCCTTCTCTAATAAGCCCCTTCTCTAATAAGCCCCTTCTCTAATAAGCCCCTTCTCTAATAAGCCCCTTCTCTAATAAGCCCCTTCTCTAATAAGCCCCTTCTCTAATAAGCCCCTTCTCTAATAAGCCCCTTCTCTAATAAGCCCCCCTCTAATAAGCCCCCCTCTAATAAGCCCCCCTCTAATAAGCCCCCCCTCTAATAAGCCAACCCCCTCTAATAAGCCCCCCCCTCTAATAAGCCAACCCCCTCTAATAAGCCCCCCTAATAAGCCCCCCCTCTAATAAGCCCCCCCTCTAATAAGCCAACCCCCCTCTAATAAGCCCCCCTCTAATAAGCCCCCCCTCTAATAAGCCCCCCCCTCTAATAAGCCCCCCTCTAATAAGCCAACCCCCTCTAATAAGCCCCCCTCTAATAAGCCCCCCCTCTAATAAGCCCCCCTCTAATAAGCCAACCCCCTCTAATAAGCCCCCCCCCCTAATAAGCCAACCCCCTCTAATAAGCCCCCCTCTAATAAGCCAACCCCCCTCTAATAAGCCCCCCCCCCTAATAAGCCCCCCTCTAATAAGCCCCCCCTCTAATAAGCCAACCCCCTCTAATAAGCCAACCCCCCTCTAATAAGCCCCCCCTCTAATTAGCCCCCCCTCTAATAAGCCCCCCTCTAATAAGCCCCCCTCTAATAAGCCAACCCCCCTCTAATAAGCCCCCCCTCTAATAAGCCAACCCCCCTCTAATAAGCCCCCCCCCTCCAATAAGCCAACCCCCTCCAATAAGCCAACCCCCCTCCAATAAGCCAACCCCCTCTAATAAGCCCCCCTCTAATAAGCCAACCCCCTCTAATAAGCCCCCCCTCCAATAAGCCAACCCCCCTCTAATAAGCCCCCCTCTAATAAGCCAACCCCCCTCCAATAAGCCAACCCCCCTCTAATAAGCCAACCCCCCTCTAATAAGCCCCCCCCCTCCAATAAGCCAACCCCCCTCTAATAAGCCCCCCCTCTAATAAGCCAACCCCCTCCAATAAGCCCCCCCCCTCCAATAAGCCAACCCCCCTCCAATAAGCCAACCCCCCTCTAATAAGCCCCCCTCCAATAAGCCAACCCCCCTCTAATAAGCCCCCCCCCTCTAATAAGCCAACCCCCCTCTAATAAGCCAACCCCCCTCTAATAAGCCCCCCCCTCTAATAAGCCAACCCCCCTCTAATAAGCCAACCCCCCTCTAATAAGCCAACCCCCCTCTAATAAGCCCCCCCTCTAATAAGCCAACCCCCTCTAATAAGCCAACCCCCCTCTAATAAGCCAACCCCCTCTAATAAGCCAACCCCCTCTAATAAGCCCCCCCTCTAATAAGCCAACCCCCCTCTAATAAGCCAACCCCCCTCTAATAAGCCAACCCCCCTCTAATAAGCCAACCCCCTCTAATAAGCCCCCCTCTAATAAGCCAACCCCCTCTAATAAGCCAACCCCCTCTAATAAGCCCCCCCTCTAATAAGCCAACCCCCTCTAATAAGCCCCCCTCTAATAAGCCCCCCTCTAATAAGCCCCCCCTAATAAGCCAACCCCCTCTAATAAGCCCCCCTCTAATAAGCCAACCCCCCTCTAATAAGCCCCCCCCCTAATAAGCCAACCCCCTCTAATAAGCCCCCCCTAATAAGCCAACCCCCCTCTAATAAGCCCCCCTAATAAGCCCCCCTCTAATAAGCCCCCCCTCTAATAAGCCAACCCCCTCTAATAAGCCCCCCTCTAATAAGCCCCCCTCTAATAAGCCCCCCTCTAATAAGCCCCCCTCTAATAAGCCCCCCTCTAATAAGCCCCCCTCTAATAAGCCCCCCCTCTAATAAGCCCCCCTCTAATACCCCCCCTCTAATAAGCCAACCCCCTCTAATAAGCCCCCCTCTAATAAGCCAACCCCCTCTAATAAGCCCCCCCCTCCAATAAGCCAACCCCCCTCCAATAAGCCAACCCCCCTCCAATAAGCCAACCCCCCTCTAATAAGCCAACCCCCTCTAATAAGCCCCCCTCTAATAAGCCAACCCCCTCTAATAAGCCCCCCCCTCCAATAAGCCCCCCCTCTAATAAGCCCCCCTCTTATAAGCCAACCCCCTCTAATAAGCCAACCCCCCTCTAATAAGCCAACCCCCTCTAATAAGCCCCCCTCTAATAAGCCAACCCCCTCTAATAAGCCAACCCCCTCTAATAAGCCAACCCCCTCTAATAAGCCCCCCTCTAATAAGCCAACCCCCTCTAATAAGCCAACCCCCTCTAATAAGCCAACCCCCTCTAATAAGCCAACCCCCTCTAATAAGCCCCCCTCTAATAAGCCAACCCCCTCTAATAAGCCCCCCCTCTAATAAGCCCCCCCCTCTAATAAGCCAACCCCCTCTAATAAGCCCCCCTCTAATAAGCCCCCCCCTCTAATAAGCCCCCCCCTCCAATAAGCCAACCCCCTCTAATAAGCCCCCCCTCCAATAAGCCAACCCCCCTCTAATAAGCCCCCCTCTAATAAGCCAACCCCCCTCCAATAAGCCCCCCTCTAATAAGCCCCCCTCTCCAATAAGCCAACCCCCCTCTAATAAGCCCCCCTCTAATAAGCCAACCCCCCTCCAATAAGCCCCCCTCTAATAAGCCCCCCCTCCAATAAGCCAACCCCCCTCTAATAAGCCCCCCTCTAATAAGCCCCCCTCTAATAAGCCCCCCTCCAATAAGCCCCCCCTCCAATAAGCCAACCCCCTCTAATAAGCCCCCCTCTAATAAGCCCCCCTCTAATAAGCCCCCCCCTCTAATAAGCCAACCCCCTCTAATAAGCCAACCCCCCTCTAATAAGCCCCCCTCTAATAAGCCAACCCCCCTCTAATAAGCCCCCCTCTAATAAGCCCCCCTCTAATAAGCCAACCCCCTCTAATAAGCCCCCCTCTAATAAGCCAACCCCCCTCTAATAAGCCCCCCTCTAATAAGCCCCCCCTCTAATAAGCCCCCCTCTAATAAGCCAACCCCCCTCTAATAAGCCAACCCCCTCTAATAAGCCCCCCCTCTAATAAGCCCCCCCTCTAATAAGCCAACCCCCTCTAATAAGCCCCCCTCTAATAAGCCCCCCCCTCTAATAAGCCAACCCCCCTCTAATAAGCCCCCCTCTAATAAGCCCCCCCTCTAATAAGCCCCCCTCTAATAAGCCCCCCTCTAATAAGCCAACCCCCTCTAATAAGCCCCCCTCTAATAAGCCCCCCCCCTCTAATAAGCCAACCCCCTCTAATAAGCCCCCCTCTAATAAGCCCCCCCTCTAATAAGCCCCCCTCTAATAAGCCCCCCTCTAATAAGCCAACCCCCCTCTAATAAGCCCCCCTCTAATAAGCCCCCCCCCTCTAATAAGCCAACCCCCTCTAATAAGCCCCCCTCTAATAAGCCCCCAGTCCAGAAGCACTGAAAAAAAATCAATATAGAAATATGAGCACTTGCGATGTTTTTTTAAAGAATACTACCAAAATCAGTAGTGTGTCTTTTCTGGAAGAAAAAAAATTGTGTGAATGGCAGCCAAACGTGTGTACTACAGTATCACATTCATTTTACACTACATTCAAAATTAACATCTTATCGAACTGAATTAATCTATTTTCTTGTATTCGTTCACACGCCACGCGGCATTCGCAAGCTGCAGACATCATAAAACATAAACATTTGGCCACCTTCCAGACAACCTTTTTTCTTCCGGAAAAGACACTACTGATTTTGGTAGTAACATTAATTTATAAATTGAAAGCTGATCTATTTAAGCAGATAGAACAATACTGTATTTCCTCTATTGGGGAAATTAGTTATTATATTGATTTCAAATTGCTGAACTTTATTATGTTTAGCTCCTGGCGAACAGTTGAAAGACATTGACAGCTGTAAAAATATGAATAAACATAATTATGAATTTCTAAAGAACATAAAACTTTATTAAACCTCCCTGAGGCTAAATAGAGGAAATTACTATAATAATAAGATAGAGCAAATTGAAAAGGTTGGTAAACTTCCAAGATTTTTTGGAATAAAATATTATGCCCTGAAATTAATGTTGTTTACACTGTATTTGTACGGTATTTAATATAGCCTGTGTTATATTAATTTTGTATGCTTCAAAAAGTTACATAACTCAATTGGTGAATATTAATGACCATTTAAAAATATTTCCGTTTTGAATGATCATTTTCAAAACAATTTTCTACATTACGTATTAAACCATAATATTATCTACTTAGTTATCATAATAATCTTGGATATATTTTGTCCACTAGAATAGAAACCTTGAAGTAAGGTTGCACTCTTTCTCGTAATTTCTGGACACTCAAATCTGAGCGAGCGTAACCAAGGAAGTGAGTTCCTTCTGGAAGCAGATTATCTTTGAAAAGCTCCCTAGGAATGGGAAAAAATGCTATTAAAATACAGAATTTTGGTAAAATAGAGACCTGTATGCATAGAAGGAATACACAAGCATATTATGGAAGATTTATAGTCATTTTCAAGGCCGATATTTCAATGTTTACAGAACTACAAGATTGTACAAATTTGAAGGGAAACGAGAGGGAGACGTACGCGTGGTTTGCTTGTCAGGTTTTATATGCTTACCATTTGAAGACAATAAACAAAAAACGTTATAAAAACTGTAAGATGTATTCACGAGTTAAAGATAATCTTGTTATATTGTTTGTATGCAAAAGAAAATAAAAGAAGGCTGCAAGACACTAACCAGAGACTTGGGTATATTTTCTTCTTCGCCAAATCACCCTACACAAAGCAAGCAAAATATATATTCTAAAAACGTAATTTGCACGTTTAACGACCTATGCAAAGCAGCTAAACTTACCGAGGCTCCAAGGACAATAACAGTGGTCATTTTACTGTTGAAAAAATCTCAAAAACAGCTAAAGAAAGTAACCTAACTTTGACAGATATCTTGGTTCGACCTTAACTTCCCATTTATATACCCGAGGGTAGAACTTCCGGGGACCATGTTCCGATGGGTACTTCAACCCTCTTTAGCATGGAAACGAGGCTGGTCAAAAACAAGATGGCGACTCCACTGAGGCTAAGAAGCAATTTATTATATCGTATTTTACGTGGTGTTTCTAGCTCTAAAACTCGTGCAAGTTGCGGGATAATACCATCTAGAATAGACACTGGTTCATTCTTTATTAAGTCAGGTAAATGGTTTAATAAATCTACAAAGAATAAGCTATTTTAGTAAGGTTTTTAATACAGTCACATCTTTGTACAAATATCAATGCCTTTTCTTTCGTGTCTGTTGACTTGTTGGTTATGTGGGGAGGCAATTGAATTCGTTAGTACTCAATATAATTTGATCATTGTATTTCATATACAGTTGTACCTCACTGGAGCGAGTTATACAGTTCATTAGCATCACCAGAAGTAGAAAGTTCGTCAGACGATATTAACATTAAATCAATAAATATTGCTGTATGTGTTGAACGGGTTCCACTAATCACGCCTGATAAAACTGAGTTAGAAAAACAGTATGAAGAATTACAAGAGCGTTTGGAATACGAACACAGCTCACTTTCAGATTATGAACTGTTTAAAGCTCAAGTAATGAAGAAAAGAGAACAATTAAAACATGATGAAGATAATGAGGAGTTAAAAAAAGAAGTAGCTCAGTTAGATTCCGAATATCAGGTGAATATACCATCACCGATATCATCACCATCATCACTTGCATCATCACCACCATCATCAGTATCACCATCACTACCATCATGACCACTATCATCACCACCACCAGTATCACCATCACCAGTATCCTCACCATTATCTATATTACCACCAGTACCATCATGACCACTATCATCACCACTACCACCATCATGACCACCATCATCAGTATCACCACCATCACCAGTATCATCACCATCACCACCAGTATGATCATCACCAGTATCATCACCATCACCAGTATCATCACCTTCACTAGTATCATCACCATCACCAGTATCATCACCATCACCAGTATCACCACCTTCACCAGTATCATCACCATCACCAGTATCACCACCATCACCAGTATCATCACCATCACCAGTATCATCACCTTCACCAGTATCATCACCATCACCAGTATCATCACCATCACCAGCACCTTCACCAGTATCATCACCACCACCACCATCATCACTATCAACAGTATCACCACCTTCATCACCATCACCACCATCACCACCACCACCATCATCACCAGTATCACCATCCATCACCAGTATGATCATCACCATCACCAGTATCAGCACCAACATCATCACCAGTGTCACCATCATCACCACTACCATCATCAGTATCACCATCACCAGTATCACCATCACCAGTATCAGCATCACCATCTTCATCACCAGTATCACCATCACCACCACCACCACCAGTATCATATAATAAAATGTTATAAACTATTGTTCTTTTGGCAAAGTAGTAATCTAACCAGAGATCTTTAATCTGAATTTTTTTAGGAGTTAAAAGAAATTGAAGAACAACATATTAAGGATAAAACCATATCAAGTCGTACTACAGAAGCAGACCTGATCAATGACAAACAATCACCAAACAGAAAACTACAATCACAATTATTTCTTCTGACTCAAAGTCAGCAAAATCCAAAAAAATGGCAACTTCCACAAGGCGATGTTAATCCTGGGGAAACACTGCGAGAGGTGGCTGACTTGCTTCGTATAATTCAGACATTGATAGATTATTAATTTAAAGAAACATTATTACATGTCATTTACCTTTTAGGCCGCTGAAAGAGTAATAAAAGAATACGTTGGTGCTGATGTACGTTTCATGAGCAATGCACCATCAGGAGTTTATCGACGAGCTGAAAAAGACGGAGCCAAACCTGGAAGTCCAAAGGTCTAGAAACACTTCTTTTGTTGGGAGGCAATCACCTTGTGCATAAAAGTGATGTAGGGTCTTTTCTTGCGCAAAGTTTCTTGCCGTTTGCGCGCTGTTTCTTGCGGTTTGCGCGAGCTTTCTTGCAGTCTGCGCGAGCTTTCTTGCAGTTTGCGCGGTGTCCTATATACTTTGCGCTATCTTTACACCTTTCATTTAATTTCATAGGTGTTTTTCTACCAAGCTCAACTGTTGGGGGCAGCCCACAAATACAGCAATGATATATGGTCTAACTGTATCTGGGCTTCAAAAGATGAACTCGTAGAATATCTACCATCAAACTATCATGATTCTATTTCGAAATTCCTTTTATAACCTTCGTAAAACATTTGGTCCCTTCATCAACAACTAAAAGAAAAACAATACAATGTCAATCTCATATTTGTACGGCAGCTTGACAGAAGTAGTGGACTCGATCATGGACACGCAGTCACCACATGTTCATGGGACGCTTTAGGTCCCGTTTACATGAAGTGGATTGATAGTCCAATCGGTCCATCGGATCGAAAAATGCGAGTGAAGTCAATCCAGGCACATGTTTACATGGAGAATCCGATCTGCTTGGAACATTGTTTTCGGTTTTGGAACACTATTTTCTGTGCTTCCCTCAATGTCTGCCATTTAGCACGACACGCACCAACTTCACTCATGCGTATCAAGTCATTTTCAAGTCGAACCGTGTTTAGATGAATGAGATTGGAGACATTCAAAGTCGATCCTTGCTTGAATCTCAAGTCAATCCACTCCACTGCGTGGAACGACTTCAGCCATCCGTTTCAATCAGATCGAAACCTTTTAATCTTGTTCATGTAAACACAAGTACACAACAAGGAGAAACAACATGCGAGGTTTGACTTGAACACTCAATCTTCTTCATGTAAACACAACAAGGAGAAACAACATGCGAGGTTTGACTTGAACACTCAATCTTCTTCATGTAAACACAACAAGGAGAAACAACATGCGAGGTTTGACTTGAACACTCAATCTTCTTCATGTAAACACAACAAGGAGAAACAACATGCGAGGTTTGACTTGAACACTCAATCTTCTTCATGTAAACACAACAAGGAGAAACAACATGCGAGGTTTGACTTGAACACTCAATCTTCTTCATGTAAACACAACAAGGAGAAACAACATGCGAGGTTTGACTTGAACACTCAATCTTCTTCATGTAAACACAACAAGGAGAAACAACATGCGAGGTTTGACTTGAACACTCAATCTTCTTCATGTAAACACAACAAGGAGAAACAACATGCGAGGTTTGACTTGAACACTCAATCTTCTTCATGTAAACACAACAAGGAGAAACAACATGCGAGGTTTGACTTGAATACTCGATCCACTTCATATAAACGGGGCCTTAGTCTGTTACAGCATAGTCAATCGAGATATGGTCTGGAAACTCAGCTAAAGTCTTTGGTCTCTCTTTTTGTTCGCCTTTATGCATTTTTGTGCACGGTGCACGGTCACTGAACACATTGTATTTTAGTATAATGAACGAATTGTCCAATAGCAACGTTTCAGTTCGATAGGCTGGAAATCGAGCCTATCACTCAACCGTGCTATTTAAATATTAATAAACCTAAAACAAAGGATGTGCACGGTGTAAGGTACGGTTCAACATAAAATCACAGCTCATTATAGGCGCTTTGAAGTTTGCCGAGTTTCCAGACCATATCTCGATTGACTATGGTTACAGTCATACAAGAAATATTACATCTCAAACTCATTAATAATTCATGAGGAAAACACAAAGGAAATCAGTACCGTGTCTCTGGATTGGATATCGGAGGAAGAAATTACATAAATTAAGCAAACTTTTATCTTGATTTTCTCTTAAAATACTGATTTGTTTGAGATGCTATATCATACACTCGGAGGAGTGTTTCATCAGGATATCCAAACACTTCGAAGTTTGTTCAAAAACCTCGGCTTCGCTTCGGTTTTCAACAAACTCGGTGTTTGGATATCCTGATGAAACACTCCTCCTCGTGTATGATATATTACGTAGTCCACCAAAGTCTGTTACACAGTTATATAACAAATATTCTCTCACACAAACTATGTAAATTTACTCTATATACAGCTTTACATTACAAGGCTATCATCTGCACGGTAATCACAATTGAAAAGATTTGTTCATGTCTCGAGAACCTTGATTGATCCACCATAGCTACGTAGACTGAGGGTTATCTAGGATCACCTGAGGGTCAGTGCAATATCAACCTGCTGACGTTCGTTTTATCCTATTGTTGCTCCTGCGTAACCTAGTGAGTCGCTTTGAGTCTTTTAATTTCTTCTCGAAGTCTTTGGTTTTCTTCAACTAAGGTATCGTTTAAAGAATATTGTTGTACAAGTGCTTTCATTTCGTTCTGAGGATAAGAAAAACAGAAATTAATATTGGCAGTGGTAGTGTGGGTCGTGGTGGTGGTGGTGGTGGTGATGGTGGTGGTAGTGGTGGTGGGGGTAGTAATGTGGGTGGTGGTAGTGTGGGTGGTGGTGGTCGTGTGGGTGGTGGTGGTCGTGTGGGTGGTGGTGGTAGTGTGGGTGGTGGTGGTGGTAGTGTGGGTGGTGGTGGTGGTTGTGTGGGTGGTGGTGGTAGTGTGGGTGGTAGTGTGGGTGGTGGTGGTAGTGTGGGTGGTGGTGGTAGTGTGGGTGGTGGTGGTAGTGTGGGTCGTGGTGGTAGTGTGGGTGGTGGTGGTAGTGTGGGTGGTGGTGGTAGTGTGGGTGGTGGTGGTAGTGTGGGTGGTGGTGGTAGTGTGGGTGGTGGTGGTAGTGTGGGTGGTGGTGGTGGTAGTGTGGGTGTGGGTGGTGGTGGTAGTGTGGGTGTGGTGGTAGTGTGGGTGGTGGTGGTAGTGTGGGTGGTGGTAGTGTGGGTGTGGTGGTAGTATGGGTGGTGGTGGTGTGGGTCGTGGTGGTGGTAGTGTGGGTGGTGGTAGTGTGGGTGTGGTGGTAGTATGGGTGGTGGTGGTGGTGGTGTTGGTCGTGGTGGTGGTAGTGTGGGTGTGGTGGTAGTATGGGTGGTGGTGGTGGTGGTGTTGGTCGTGGTGGTGGTAGTGTGGGTGATGATAGTGTGGGTGGTGCTGATAGTGTGTGTGGTGGTGGTAGTGTGGGTGGTGGTGATAGTGTGGGTGGTGCTGGTAGTGTGGTGGCAGTGGTAGTAGCGACAGCAGTGGTGGTGTTGCTGATCATGTGTCAGATTAATTCACAGTTTTCCTACCTGTTGGATTTGAAACTGACGTAACATTTCTACTTGTAAGTTAACGATATCTCGATGGAAGTTTATCCTAACCCAAAAGAAATATGAAGTCTTTAAAAGGCACGAACATACTGCATGTAAACTACTGCCGTGGGTTCACAGAATAGTTTTTCAACGGACTATTTTCTGGGTTTAATTCTGGGCGAGGGGAAATTTGGCGTTTCAAAATTCAAAAAAGCTAGTTGATATTGTACTGCATATCATGCATTGTACATATTAACCTATGGGATATGGATCTTTTTTTTGTTGGGTGGGGTTTCAATCTTTGCAGACATTTACCTGAATTCATCTAATGCATCGTCGATAAGATTTTTCATAAATTCGATTTGGAATTGTTGAAATCCTGTCGCGTTTTCAGCAGGGTCCATCGATGAAGGTTGGATAAAACCGTTTAAGACTACAAACGGAAGAAAAATGTTTAAAAAAAATCCGGTATGCTAGGATTATACAAATTATAAATCCTCATTGACGTTCTTTCTATTCTGGCTAACGTCTGACGAGTTTTCTTGAAATGCTTTGTTGCAATTACAACGATCTTAGAAAGACTAGAAAAATTATTACAAATACGTTGTTAATCTTGAGAAAATTTCACGTTAATATCTTGTAGATCAAATAACAAAAGTCTTCAAAATATTCTTGTTTAGTAATCTACTATATTTTTAATAGAAAACCCCTCAGGATCAGATGCCCTCTATATCGTAACATATTTTTAACATGGCGAGGTTGACAGGATTTCATAAGATAAGGAGTGGTCCAGGGGAATATTAGACGGGAAGATTAGAGGAGAATATTATAGCGAGGAATGGTAGAGGGGAATATTAGAGCGGTAGAGGGGAATATTAGAGCGTTAGAGGGGAATATTAGAGGGGAATATTAATCTATTGTTTTGCCAGGGGCATGTGAAAAATAAGTATATTCGCCCGAGGTGAATAAACACATATCCCCTCGTGGCCTCAAAATAACGTATACTTGTAACTGCCTACGCAGTACTCTACTTCTAAAATGACTAATTGCTCTTTGTTTGTTGTTGGCACTTGTCAAATTTTCTAAATCTGCATGAAAAAGGAAAATGACAATGCTATACAATATGAAACAACACAATCCTTATAGTTACAAGTATTCATGGTCTTTTAACTTGCAGTTTTTTGTTAGTTCTTGCCATACAAGCTGTCGTTAGTTAGTATAGTCCTTTCAGCTTGGACTTGGTAAAGTTTGTTAGTTCTTGCTGTAACAAGCTGCCGTTAATTGGTTGGACGGCTTGTACAGCAAGAACTAACAAAACTAAACAACATAACCCTAGGTTAACACAGTTGTATAGCCAATATACCTAGTGTGTCTTTACACATCGCTCCTTTTCTATGAACACAAGGGTGAAATAACTGCATTTAATACAAACGTAATAAGGGAACCGATAAGCAAAATTGACTTGAGATGAGTAAACTATATGTTGTGTGATAGTTTTCAATTAAAACGTCCAACTTTCAACGCAATATTTGGCGTACATCCTGTGTTACGTCATACTGTGCTACAACAAAGACCCTTTGGTAGCAAAGAAGGAGGATGCATTATAATTTCAGTCTAATTATTTTTTTTTCCCAAATCTAGGGCATTTTCACGACAACACGTTAAATGTACTACACTTCTACAGTATAGAGCGTCCGCGAAAGTACTGAGTGGATGGTGGTTGACTGAGTGGTTAAACGTTTCATTCGACTTTCAAATGACCCTAGCCACTACCACTATCACTAAGTCTTTGACTGCGCTAACCTAGACAAGCAACTTTCGCAAACATCAACTTTGATTTGCTAGTTATGGTCTAATAAATTATTATTATTATAATTGAATTATCAGATCATCCGTTGAGATTACTCAAAACGTTAATTATATTGGTGATTAACTTTCGTTAACTTAAACTAATTATATTTCAATCTATCACAACAATCATATCTTACTTTCGCGTGAACCAGCCAAGTTTGATAAACTCTTTCTATCAGGACCATTTGGTAAAACATGCGATGATAAATCATCACCTTGCTGCTGTGCGCTACTCAAGTTTTGCTCTTTTCCAACCTGCATTTGAGATGAAGATGCCACCACGGGTTTTCTGCTGCTATTAGTTATTGGTAATTGTTTATCAGTGTCTAACTGAGAACTGTGTTTGTTTTTCTCGCTCGGCCCTGTTCCGCTCGAGTGATCCGCAGCGGAAGTGAGGTTTGCTCGACCAAGGTACGGAGTAGAGGTTGGTGGTTGCTTGGCAACACGTTGAATGTCGCCTTTCGTTGAAGGGAGAGTAGGGTAGCTGTTAAGGTCTTGTGTAGTGGGGTGGTTGCTTCGAAAAGTGTCCATTGATTTGGAGGTGGATATTTTGTATGACGATGTTGAGTTACTGACCGGGGAGAATATGCTTGAAACTAGGTAAGGAAGAGAGATGAATGGTGAAGGTGTTTGGAGTGCATTACTGGTTTTTGCTTCGAGTAGCATACGGGATGGTATGGTGTGTATGGTATTTTGTGTGGTGTGGTGTGGTAGTGTGTTCTGGGGTGATATGGTATGGTATAGATGGTATGGTGTGGTGTGATGTGGTGTGGTGTGGTATGGTATGGTGTGATGTGGTATGATGTGGTATGGTGTGGTATGCTATGGTGTGGTATAGTATTGTGTGGTATGGTGTGATGTGGTATAGTATGGTGTGATGTGGTATGGTATGGTATGGTATAGTATATGGTGTGGGTATGGTATGGTTTAGTATGGTGTGGTATGGTGTGATGTGGCATGGTATGGTATGGTATGGTATGTTGTGGTGTGGTATGGTATATGATTTGACATTGAATGGTAAGTGGTAACAGCCATGTTGTTTGCTGACCTCAGCAGTGTACAGGAAGGTTTACATGAAGTTTTTAGAATAAGATAAAACTGTGTAATATTTTCTTCATTCTACCTGTCACACTATCTGTTCTTTTTGAGCCTTCCGTCGGCACTTCATATTGTTCATTCTGCTCTGATTCTTTTCCTAAGCCATTATTAGTTGCACCAAGTCCTGCGGAAACACACAGGGACATTTGCTTCAGTAAATTTCCATGTTTTTACGTAATAATCACTCGTAAGAAGCCGTTTATTCACCGTTTTGAAAACACGGAGAAGTAAGTTAAGACGAAAGCCACATTTCTAACACACTTTCAAAAAAACATTAATAATTCATGAGGAAAACACAAAGGAAATCAGTACCATGTCCGTGGTTTTACATCTGATAAGGAAACCTCATGATTTGCATAAACTTTAGCTTTGATTTTCTCGGCTTAGACAACGTTGTTTTTCAAAATTGCTACGCCAATGAACTTACCAAATGAGTCGTTTTTAAAGCTATTCAAGTGATGGATTTATAGGGGGGTGCAAGGGGGTGCGCACTCCCCTGGCCTTGGCCAAGGGGGTGCAGGGGGGTGCCAAATTACTTTGTCAAATCCAAGTACATTAAAGGACGCGTTCATTCAATGTCCGTGTAAACTTCATAGGACCAAGGTATTAGGTATCATAGCTATCTGCTATCATCTGATTCATAGATATATGATTCATATATCAGCTATCATATGATTCATAGGTATTAATAGGTATAAAAAAAATTTCTGGTGGAACCTATCCCCCAGCCCCTGGACGGACCTGCATCAAAACGCTTTTGAACGCCTGCAACACGTTTTAACCAGCGATCTTGGCATGGCACACTTCGACCCGTCTGCCCCAACACAGCTTCGTGTGGATGCCAGCCCTGTTGGCCTCAGGATGGCCAAACGAAACCCGCGGCCTACGCAAGCCACACTCTCACACCAGTTGAATCTCGATATTCGCAGACAACAGCCAAGGCTTCCCGTTCCGGGGCTGTGTCCCCATGCAGACCCCTGCCGTAGCTCCCTCAACGGTGTTCCACCCTGCCTCGGTCGCGCCCCACGCCGCAGGCCTGATCTCACTTCGCTCGCTCATCACCCCCTACCAGATCAATCTGGATCCATCACTGAGCTATTCAAAACACTGCTGCTCATGTTTTACGTATTATATACAGTACTCACCTTCTCTGAGAGGTGAAAATATTGTACTCTCGTCAGCATTAGTTATCACTCCATTTTGGACAGCTTCTGATAATGGTCTCGGTCCATGGCCAGGTCTTGGTCCTGATGGGACTGGAGGAGCACTGGATTTTGATGAGTCTGTCGAGGAACGACTGGTAAATTTTTCAGCTAGAGTTGAAGAAGATGATGAACTGCTCCCCTAAACGGAAATATTTTTACGATGCCCAAAATTTCATCAGACTGCGTACACACGTAAAAATCTCAGGCCTGCGCTAAATTACACGTCGCACAATAGACGTTCGTCTGAATTAAATTAGTTTATTATATGGCCAGGCGGTCCATCTGAAAAGTGGAGCATTCTGATTGGTTCCTGAGCGGTCGGAAACCAGCAGTACGGACCGCTCAGACTCTTCATGAGTGATAACGAAGCTGAATAAACGTTTATTTTGAGCTCTTTTAAGCCACAGTAAGTAGAAAACGATTTCGTTCTTTCTTTCTTTGTATTTAGCAAATAAAAAGTTTGAGAAGCCTTTTCAAGCTGGCTCTGTAGGTTTAAATTCATAATTTACTGGCCTCGTTGTTTAAATGATGTAAACAGCTAAAATTTTACGGCTCTTTTTGTTTTATGGGCATTATAATAAATAACTTATTGACCGAGCTTGTTCGGTCCGCACAGAAGGATATTTCTCTCGTTCTTTTTTCGCTTCGGCATGAACCTCGCCTTCGGCTCGGTTCATACAAGCGAAAAAAGAACTCGACCAATATCCTTCTGTACGGACCTCACGCTCGGTCAATAACATATATATATTGTGCGACGTTTAGCCCAGGTCTCATAGCTCGTCAAGAAGAAAGAAATGGTTCATGGCTTCATGACGTGCTAGATACACGCTGGTAATTAGGAGAGCACGCTGGAAATTAGGAGAGCACGCTGGAAATTCGGAGAGCACGCTGGAAATTAGGAGAGCACGCTGGAAATTAGGAAAACACGCTGGAAATTAGGAGAGCACGCTGGAAATTAGGAGAGCACGCTGGAAATTAGGAGAGCACGCTGGAAATTAGGAGAGCGTGAAAAAGCGTAAGCGATGGTCTAGGTGATAGACTTTTGATATATTTTTGAATGCCCTCTCTTCCATCCAAGTGCATCCATAACTCGATGGATCACATCAAACCATGGAAACAATTCTGTTATAGGAAGCTTAGAAAGTAATGGTGTGCTCAGTCTTGTCACATGTGGGGTTTATCAACTGTCATGGAGGGACACCAACCTTAGATGGTAGTTGAAAAGACAGACATTGAACTGCTGACTTGTGTGCCAAGGTTGATTGAAGTGGAGTACTGCCAGATCGCAGATCATAAACTAATATTTTGCCTAGAGTAAATAAATATATACGTACAGTGTGTTGAATAAAAAGCAAAGCAAGAAAGAAAGAATATAATTATATAATACACTAAAATTATAATCCCGGTGCTGTAACGACTCACAAGTTAGAAACGTTTTATATTTTGTCTGCTCGTTCTAAACGTTTTATATTTTGCCTGTTGGTACCGTTCGTTCGCACCGTTCGTTTGTTCGTACCGTTCGTTCGTTCGCTCGTACCGTTCGTTCGTACCGTTCGTTCGTTCGTACCGTTCGTTCAAAATAAACTACAGTAATCTTATTCTTACCACGAGTTGAACCAACAGCAAATGCTGCTCCATCATGCATGAATGATATGGAAGTCAGAGGGGACTCTGCAGTCATTTCTTTGATCACCCTGGAAATAAAGACGAAATAAACTTTTTATTGACTGTCTTAGTCCCTTTACCGCGCAGTATTTGATCTATCATTAAATATAGACTCATTAAATATAGACAATATTGACGTCATTTTCAGCTTTTTGAGACAATGAACCAAATTGAAAAGAATTCAAAAGAAAAATTGAAAATAAATTGAGGTCCTAGGGTGAAAATTACGCATTCTATACCAGGGTTCGAAATAGCAGCCGGCTGCCGGCTATCACCGGCAGTTTTAGGACCTTGCTGGCAATTTCTCATTTCAAAATATAACTAAACTTTGGGTTATCGGCGAAATTGCTTTTGCCAAGATCAGAATTATGGTAATTTGTTTTGATTTCTCTGTATATGATCGAAAAGAAACCAGTATTTGGTTTACAATACATTATTTGGGCCTATGTCCAGAACGTAACTTTGCTGCTTGGGAAACAGCCGGCAAAAATTTTGACCTACAAAAAACAGCCGACAAAATTAGGCATATTTTCTGAACGTTATTCCGAACCCTGTAAGTCTGATCACCTACAACTTACTTTTTCCCAAGAACATCATAAAAGATAATTTTCTTGTCCAGTCCAACAGATGCTAACAACATATCATTCATGGGTGAGAAACAAATATCTATTGCTGGAGCAGTATGCTGATCAGGAAATGAAGACACAAGTTTTTTAGAATTTGTGTCCCAGATATTCATAGCACCATCATCACTGACTGAACCTAGGAAAGCTTTCTTGAACTTTGAATAATGAATTCGATGGATAGTCTTAGAAAGAAAAAAATAACAAAGAGATGAGGTTTATATTCATTTGTTAATTTAACCCTTTCATGGACATCGTTGTTGTTAAACAACTTTATCTTTAAACTTGTTTAATGCCAGACAACTTTACTTGTCAAGGCAGTGGTGTAACGAAAGAAGACGGGGCCCTTAGGCACATTTGGTGTGGGGGGCCCCTGTTGTCATGATTTGACTGACCTGGTTTGAAAGCTGTATTACTTGATACATGTGTTTTTAGATGAAGAGAAGATTTATTACTTATATAGTCTTTTTACTTTATATAATATAATATATATATCAAGAAACCAAATTAAACTATTTCATTTTGCATTCATCAATTGAAAGGTAAAGATCTTCATGTAATAAGAAGCCAACAGGCTTGCACCCAGGACTTTTGTTTTTGCTGAGCTAAAGAACTCAGCTGCCATCCTCGATGGAGTCATGGAGGCCAAATTTTTTAGCTCTCAATAAATTTAATCTTGCTGTTAAATGTTAACCTGCATTTTTTATGTTTAGTCATTATAATACTGTATTCTAATTTTGGCGAGGGTGGGCTGGTGGCCCCTCCACCACTACATCAAGGGGAGAAGTCCATGCGTGAAAGGATTAAACACACTGTTGATTAATCCTTTCATGGGCAACTTTGTTGTTAAATAACTTTATGTTTTTACTGTCTAATACCAGATGATTTTACTCATCAAGGGGAGAAGCAGTGGCGTAACGCTCATTAGGTAGGGTTAGGGTAAGAACTAAGGGACCCCACACCAAATATGCCTAACGGCCCCATTTTCCTCCGTTACACCACTGGGGAGAAGTGTCAGAAAGCCATTTGTGAATGGGTTAAATCCACTGATCTCAAAAGAAGACTGGATAGTGCAACCTACTGTCCACTGGTTCAGAACATGAAGCCAGCTGAACAAAAGAAATCCACCATTACTAAGGGACCAAACATGCTGAAAAATGTCTGCTCCCAAAAAGAATATTGAACTATATTTCCTTTCAAAGATTGAGCATCTCATTCAACAAAATGATAATATCGATGCCAGAATACACCAGAAAGACCATCACTTGGTCCCTTAGTAATGGATGACTTCCAGCTTCATTTTTTAAACAATAGATACTTAATCCAGTATTATTTCGAGATCAGTGGTAAATCATGCAGTACTGTATACGTACGGATTGAAGAAGTTCTGCCATTTTTGTTTTGTTTTTTTATTAGACCTATTCCTGCTTGAGCTGACTAAAAACAACCCCTTTAATTTTTTACTGTTTTATGATTTTAGTCATCAAAAGGAGAACCTTCAGACATCCTAAGCAACAGTGAGTTAACAATTGATTAACCCATTCTTGCCTGAGCTGGCCTGAAACAACCCTTTATTTTTTTAAATATTACCAGGGTTAAGTCACGTTGGCCTGAAAAACAGAGAAAAATCTTCTCGATGTTTCAAGTGAAGGCCCTCCGTCAGGAGAAATTAGTAACGAAGGGCCTTCTGACGAAGGGCCTTCGCTCGAAACGTCGAGAAGATTTTTCTCTGTTTTTCAGGCCAATGTGACTTAACCCTGGTAATATTTGGATTTCAACCGTGGACGACGCTGTCCTAGAAGCTTTCCTTTATTTTTTTACTCTGACAGTCTAACTGAAGACAATTTTACTCATGAAGTAATGGGTTAATGATTACATCAAAACAACAAAAACAGGTGGACTTGTACCCCACAGAGACTTGAAGAATTACAAACTGTGTTACCTGCTATAGTATAATACATGTATTTGGAATAAACTCAATCCAACAAGTATGAATAAACTCAATCCAACAAGTGTAACCTGACCGTGAATATTTAATATTTTAAACAAGAAATCTTGCCAACAAAAAGCAAGCGCAGTATACCCCATATTTTTTTCTGTCAATTTATCTCTTTTGTAAAACAGCACCCACCTGTGTTTTTGGTAAGCGTAAAGCTGCTGACGTTTGGGTGGTTGTCATGCTGTGTATAAAAATGTCACCAGCAGTATTTCCTGATGCAATATTTGTGTCATTCCAGTTAAAAGTCACACAATTGATGGCATCTGTGGGGTTCTAAAAAGTTAGATAATTATTACATATATATAAAATAAACATTTTATATACATTACAAGATCCCAAAAAATTATATTGGACACTACTCTATTATTAGAGAAAAACATTAATTAGACAATAAACAGGGCCTTCGCTCGAAACGTTAGACTCCTACGTTCTCTGTTTCAGCAGTATATCTAACCTTACTATATTTCAATTATTATTAGGGAATAACATTGTCTGACCAATTCGCAATAAAAAACTATATTATAATATTATTATTGCCTTAATTTTTTTCTTAATAGCTCTTGTTTTAAGATCCCAAAGATTCAGAATTTTGCTTTTTCCTGCTGTTAGCAAAAGACGTGATGCTGAGTTGAATGCAAGACAAGTGTCATCTTCCTAAGCAAAACAAAATTAACATTTTTAAGCAGAATAATTAGCATTTATTCGAGTACAGTGCATGTACAGTGTGTATAAAAAAACCCTGAACCCTTAGAAAACAACCTATTGTAGTAGTTTGAAAGCCCAAGCACTTCGCTGAACCCACAGATCGTAAAACACAGTCTTATACACCTGGGAAATTAAGATAACTTGAAGTGTATGCATGGTGAAAGTATTTAAAAGCTTTTTCTCTTATGTGCTGATTAATTTATAACACAGCGCTTTTAGGGCTTTCAAACTACAGTACTACAATAGGTTGTTTTCTAAGGGTTCAGTTTCTTTTTGATTTTATGGAAAGAAAAGTCACAGAGAACCCAGCTTTCTTGCTTATTTTTAAAAGGAACCTTACTTTACTTTACTTACACAACCAGACAGTTCAACTGAGTTTGGTGATGGTCCTTTAAAAGATGTCACAACAACATTATCTCCAGGCGTTGTACTTGCTAAGAAATTATCTGAGATATGTTAAGGACTTTGAAACAAGAACTACAGTGAGAACTACATGTAGATATTAACCCTTTAGGGTATATATTAGCTTTGGTAAAATATACGTTCAAATTATAAATACAACCACGCCATATTAAATGATCAACTCAACAATCTAAAATATTTAACAGTATAAAGTCGACATATTATTCACAGAACTATCCACTATTATTCTGACTAAATTTTAATAAACATACAAGCCATTAAAAGCTAATTATCAGTTGGTCTTTTATATTCAATTTAAAGGATATTACTTGGGCTCCAAGTCAGTGAACTGACGGCTTGAGAATGTGGTTTGAATGTTTGAATTAAACGAAGATTTGGTGACTCCCATATTTTGATATCTTCTCCTCCTGAAACTAGTTTAAAAGTATCCGCCATACCGGTGCCTCAACTAGCAATGTTTGTCCTTTTTTCACATCGTGTTAACAATTTTCATCTTTATAAATTATTCAGAAAAAACAACACACAAGTCAGCCATTTTTTTACCCAAGCAAATAATTACCGCTGACCAGTCGGAACACTGGCTCATAGTGTGACGTCACGCCACAAGACCACTGACCAGTTGGGACACTGCCTCACGTTATGACGTCTGTCACACGACCGCTGACCAAATAAGGTCACTGCCTCAGTATGTGACGTCAGCCACAGCACTTTCTTACCTTTGTTTTGAACTGTCATGCCCGCACACGGCAATTTGAAAAATAGGTTTTGAAACTGGCATATACCGTATTTTAAAAATGGCAGCCTATTTATATTCTTTTATATGCATTAAAATTTAAAGAAGTAAAAAAAAGCTCAAAATAAACCTTATTCCGAAATGGCCGTCGAATTAAAAATTATTTTATATACATATAAATTAGCCCTTATGAACTCGTTTTAATGTGGCAAAATTCAAAAGATTTATTTTTACTTTAAAACGAAGTCATGAGGGCTAGGTCTCAGATGTCTTTTTCATTTTGGAATAAGGTCTATATGACTCTCTTTAATTTTGACGCACGTAGACAAACCATTTATCTTTCTTCTTGAACAACACAACAGCTAGATGCTATGTTATTAGACTGGAGTGATAACAAGAACGTTGACACCGAATGTCGTTGGATAATGATCGTTCTAATTTCCTTTCGAGATATCATGTCAGACAAATAAACAGGAACACTCTCTCTATAAGCCAGCTGTTGCGTTCTTTACGATATCTGAATTATGAAATTATTCCACATTTTCAATTCAAGAAAAGTCAGTTTTCAAGAGATCATATTATAAAGAAAATCTTTCTGGAGGATCATTCTTCATACAATTGTAGATTCGTACATCTTTGTATTATTGAACACTTAACTGTCTATCAATTTTGTGCAATGTTAATCGATTTCGCATGTTTGATATTTTTTATGCACAAGAATATCGTTTGCACGCCTTCGAATTTAGTCTTATATACAGTACATTACACTATACTACATTGACGTACAGTACAGTACAGTACAGTACAGTACAGTACAGTACAGTACAGTACAGTACAGTACAGTACAGTACAGTACAGTACAGTACAGTACAGTACAGTACAGTACAGTACAGTACAGTACAGTACAGTACAGTACAGTACGGTACGGTACGGTACAGTGCAGTGCAGTACAGTGCAGTAGGGTACAGTACAACACAGCACAGCACAGCACACCAGTGTGGTGTCAATTGGTTTTACAGTCCAGTGCGGCCCAGTCAATTGGTTTTACATTTTTTCCGATTTATTTTTGGAACAGTTGTCGTGAGCATACACCCATTCAGCCATATATCTTCGTGAGGTAGAACGACAGATATGTAAATGAACACACACCAACAAAAATAAGATCGCCAACTGTTAATGTTTTCCTATAATTGTACGACAGCTTTAGTTCTAAACAGCGTAATTGCAATTATTTAAAGTGCTGTCTTGTCTCTCGGAGCCACAGCTGTGTGAATGTTGTCGGTCGACACGTATACATAGATATATACCACTGACCTATATCTCTACTGATAAATCTCTTAATTAAGAATTCTTAGCAAGGTAAGTAACAAATATAGATGATCGTATACAACGCATGTCTTGGTCATGTAGTATCAAATACGAAGGTTCGATTCAGGAATAAGACCATAAGCCTTGCACGAAGTAGAACCGAGTTTTCTATCGGCGTACGCACCAATACAAAGGATCTTTGAAATATACAAACCACTTTCATAAAAAAACCTTTACTTTAAATAATCTTTCCTTGATGTGCATCTGAATACGTTTTTCTGGCCTCGTCATGAAGAAAAGATTCTTTTGAATTACAGACACACAAACGAAGTGAGAAAGGCTTATTAAGATGCACATGCATCAAAGAATATTTAAAGTGAAGGCCTTAATGAAAGTGGTGTATAATTCGCCAGACGATTCTACTCGTCAAGTGTACTGTATTGCACAGTATTACAACTTGTCTCGCAATGATTTGTGCGTGCACTTAGAGTCTTAGTCGAAACGCGCAAACAGACAAATCTGATAAACAAAATGGCTGAGCTAACAAGAAAACTGTCCGCACAATTTGCACAAAAAACTGCCTAGTGTAACATCCTTTGTCGTGCAACTGAAACGCATTAGATTCAACCGTTGCGAAACAAGCTGCACGAACCATTGGCATTGGAGCGCGTAGTATGCTATGTTGTGAAACAAGTTCCACGAACCACTGATAGCATGCTATGCCAGTGATAACGATCAGAATCGTGTGAGACAGGTTGCGGCAATGGTTACGTAAAATAGAATCAATTTCTACCCTGTGCAACGGCTCAGTGCAGCAACTAGTTATCTTGCAACGATCTTGGCTAAAGCTTTTTGAGGGCATGCATGAACCAAACCCAGAGCCCGCAGTGATGCTGGTGCACGGTGCTCTAACTAACGAGAGTTTAGCCTCAGAATCCTTAAAACAAGCAGTTTAAGTGAGTGAAATGGAAAATATTTATACTTATGAATATTGATTACAACAGTTAGCTAACCAGTTCCATTTGTAAAACTTTCTATATTTTTAAACTAATTACGCATGCGAATAATATTATACTAACTCTTTGGAATAAATAATATTTTATAATATTATAATATTTGTTTTCTAGGAAAGATGTTACTTTAACAACGTCGTTGAGATTCACGCCGTAGAATTTAAGAATCCTCTCCAACGAAATGAAAAATCAGAACTGCAGACAAAATGTGAGCATATGGCACGAATAAATTTTGCAATATCGAATAAATTATTCATGTGAACATCACTAGTTCAAACTACCTTCATTGTTGAGTTTTCTTGAAATTCAAGAGATCAATATCTTGTGTTGTTATCGTGATGAAAGCGTAACGAGACAACCCATAGTGAGTGAGTGATTTTAAGCTGATTACATGTTGTAGATTGGAGTAGAGTTGATGTCGAATTAACCAGATGGCTAACAACACTTCTGGACCGTATTTTCCACTGAACTTACACGGAACCAAATTATTCAGTTTCATTTCATTGGCACTTCTGTTAAGTTTTACAACCCTTGGAAACATTATTGTATGTCTGGCTATAAAAAGAATGCGTCGTTTACACACAAGCTCGAATATTCTCATCGTCAATATGGCGCTTGGTGATATAGTCTATTCGTTATCAACACTGCCATTATCAATGGTCTTACTGTGTTTTCCTTCCCAATGGCCGCTTGGCAAGATTGGAAACATCGTCTTCGATGCGACCTGGTTTTCTTTTCTTATACTATCCTTTCTAAATGTCACCACCATTTCTTTAGAAAGATTTATTGCCATAACAAAACCATTTACTTACAAAACAAAGGCAACGAAACAAAGAGTAGTGTATGTTTGTCTATGTATCTGGGCTTATGTAACTCTACTAACTGTAGCCCTAACGTTTACATTCAGAGACCCCAGTGGTGTTACATATTCTTTCCTTATTCCAGGCCAGACCTATTACACCGTTTTAATATTCCACGCTGGCTTAGTGTTCATCTTCGTTCCTTTCTTTTACGCTAAAATCTATTCGATAGCGAGAAAACATGAACTTGACATAAGAAAACAAGATGAAAAGATGCGTCGTAGTTTCTACCGCGAGATGAAAGCAACATGGACTGTTGGTTTAGTCATCTTTTTATTCCTGCTTGTCTGGTTGCCGTTTTTAATAAACCAGTTTGTAGACTTCGAGGATATATTCAACGGTGTATGGGACACTAAGAATAGTGTCATGTGTTATATAACATACTGTAACGGTCCCGTTAATATTTTGGTCTATTCTGGCTGGAACCGAGAAATACGAAGAGCTATAATAAAATTATTGTCACCGTCAACTGATTCAATAATTTCGTCTACAAGCAACAATCATCGTAGATGCTTGTCAGCGTGAAAAATTAAAAATTAGACTTTCTACATTTCTACACACAAATAAACTGGACTAGTCTATGCAGGAAAACGTAAACAGCACATTGTTTTTAAGCCTGGCGCAGACGTGCATGCAATCGATTTTCACCAGCTCGCAACCGATAAAAATCACTGTATATATATAAAGACACTGTCATCGCCGCTAGCTCTCCGACAACTGAAGCCGCTATTCTTAATTATGATAATCAAATCACTTCAGGAAGAACAGCGATTGGTTATAGAGTGACTGGGAAATTGGTATTACGATGCAAAGCTGTTTGATAACATTCAGCAGCGATGACAATCACTCTGTAAAAAGTCGTAAGCATTTAATTTAGTCGAACACGCGCGCAAGGCTTTAGAGAATTAAAAAAGTACAAAGGAGATAGACAACAAGCAAATATATCATTTCAACTGTCTATTGAATATTCAAATCATTTTCGTTTTTACATAAAGGCCACGTCCACACGTATACATTTTCCTAGCGTTTTCATATTGTTTCAGGTAATGAAACCATTGTTTTCTGCTCCCCTGAGGACCGAGAACAATATAAAAACGCTATGAAAACGCATACGTGTGGACGTGGCCAAAGTAATATTCGTTAAATCAACACCAGAACTCCCATCGTTGTCCACAAAATAATAAAACTAGCCAACAAACCAGCTACATCCAATTATTTTTCTAAGTTTCTTCAAAAAAAATAATTGCAAAATGACTCTTCGAAATCGAAAATGCGTGTGCATGAAGGCGAATGGCTGACGGTAATGTTTGGTAACTCGATGGTAGTACATATGAGGTCTGTTTCTTTATTTAAAAAAATCTGATAAAATGGCCTGCTGTGTTTACATAAAACGTGAAGTGCCGCGTAGGAAGTGATGAGTGTATGTTCCCAAACTCATTAATAATCAGTGGCGGATACAGGATTTTTGCAAGGGGGGTGACTATAAGGTGCTCAGTTGTTTCGTTTAGAATATTTAACAAGGGCGGGGGGGGGGGAGGGCAGGCAATACTTACTACGTGGGGCAGGGGAGCGCCGAAGGTGCGACAAACTTCCAGGGGGTCCGGGGCATGCTCCCCCCTTGAATTTTAGAGTCTCTGAAATAGCACTTCCTGCATTTTGAGGGGGATTTGAAAGAGTTTTGAAGGATATAGATTACCAAAAAAATACCCAAATATATGAATACACCATACCATACAAGGCATACATCATGTAGGAGGACATGTCGTCAATTGTTGTGGACTCATGGGGATATGTTTTATAAGTCATGTTCCTAAATTACTATGTATATTCAGATTTCAGATTGAGATTATATACAATACGTCTATATAATCGTGATTCTTACTGTTTTAAAATTGGGGTTTCAAAGTTACAAGATATTAGCGTATCATGATGTCCAATCTTATTGCAAAGGAGAGGCCATAACTACGGCCTGTGTATCAATAAGCATTGTTATACAATATAATTTATGCACGTTTTACACACGGATGACTGTTGTGATTTGTATAAACAGCTGCTAGTGTATCGCTGTGTAATCCTGTATTGGTTACAGGGAAGGGGGTGACTAGTCACCCAAATCACACACCCCCCCCCCCCCTGTATCCGCCCCTGATAATGCATGCATGAGGAAAACATAATGGAAAGCACTTACCGAGACGTTGTTGTGAAATATGGTAATAAACGCCCATAAATTAAGACTTAAGTTTTACCTCAAATTTCTCTTTAAATACTGGTTTGTTTGAGAAGCTATACCATACATTCGAAAGCCGTTTATTATCTGATTTAAAAACACCTCGAAGTGAGTTAAAAAAACTCGACTATTGCCTCGTTTTTCAACACACTTCTTGGTGTTTTCAAATCAGATAATAAACGGCTTCTCGCGTATGATATATTGCTTAATTTCTACGTATAAAAAACAGTGGCGTGGTTGCAGGGGGGCCCAAGGCCCCCCCAGCTGGGGTTGCGGAAGGGACGCCAAAACGTAATAGCACCCCGACTAGTAAACATTTAGTTTGTACTGTACTTAGATTAATCTTTCCGGCTTTCTTCTGGAACTGTAGTTTCGCAATTGCAACACCAAGGTCTGCAATGGTGGGATATAAAGATCTGAAATCTGTAATCTTTTATGTTTTCTATCTTGTTTTATAATCTTCAGAATTCTGTAAAATCTCACTCCAAAATGCAGTAAATGGCATGTCAGAGACTCTAGATTTCAAAATTTTTCGGGGGAGCATGTCCCCAGACCCCCCTAGATCTTTGCCGCTACTTCCGCGCTCGCATTGGCGTCGCCATTGAGACAACCCGTTGTTTGCTGTAATATTATTGCTATTTGAATTATTTTAAAACAAAACATGTGATCATTTATCAAATACAGTAACGTCTTTTTTTTCCTTTTTTTTTTTTCTTTTTTTTTCGGGGGGGGGGGGGGGGGGGGGGGCGCCAAAGGTAATCTGGCCACCCCAGCCTGAAACTTGCCACCACGCCACTGATAAAAAATCTTAAAGGTGATGATCTGATTGTAGAATAGAAAAACAGCAGACAATGAATGAAATTTCTCTTCAAACTTCTGTCTATTGCTGGTGTGCATCTTACGTGACTGCCGCCATGTTGGTTGACGATTTCAAAAGATTTTCATCATCTGCAATTATAATATCATCCAACATGCATGCGAAAATATCTTTGTCCTTCGAATCTCAAGGGATTGGTTGCACACCACTTATAGCAATGTACACAGCGAACCTCAAGGGCTATTCATGTAATCTATCATACACGAGCGGAAGTCGGTTATTATCTGATTTGAAAACACCGAAAAGTGTGTTGAAAAACGAGGCGATTGGCGAGTTTTTTAACTCACTTCGAGGTGTTTTTAAATCAGATAACAAATGGCTTTCGAGTGTATGGTATAGCTTCTCAAACAAATCAGTATTTAAAGAGAAATTTGAGGTAAAACTTGCCTTAATTCAGTATGGGAGTTTATCACCACATTTCACAACGTCTCGCGGTAACTGATTCATTATGTTCTCTCATGAATTATTAATGAGTTTGAGAAGTCTACATCCAAGATACTTTTACCTCAAATAAGTTTCTTCAAAGCTAAGACCACTTTCATAAGAAAAGCTTTACCATCTGCGCATGACATTACATTTTAGTGTCTATTTATTACAATATGTCTGCCGTTCACCCTTATTAAGTTATTAGAATTTCTGATAACATTAATTAAATATTTTTCGTCAATTTAATTTCAATCTCAATAACACCGACACCGTGTACAGACGAAATATTTTTGGTAGAATAAACTGAACTACGAATTTCCACTAGGCGTAAAATGTTGTTTTGTGAGTTTCAATGTGGAAGGAAGTAGAAAAAGTAGTCAGTTTCTACAATAGAAAAGTACGATATTTGAGGCCTTCCAGCTCGAGGCTTGTCAGGTTTGATTGCATGATTATGCATGAAATAAGAATTATCGCATTTCAATAAAAGATAAAGTCAATCAAAAAGAAGAAAAATAACTTGTAATCACCTGCCTCCTGTTTGACTTGTGACAAGAAGTGATGAAGATTTTTAAAAATAAAATCAATCTTATTCCAAGATAAATTGTGTTCCAAGAAGGAACTAAAGAGTTCGCAAGTTGAGAATATATTATAGAAAAAAACAGAAAATGTTAAATGTTTAAAATGAAATCGTTGTAAACGTTCAATGTAAGTATAATGTTCTTGATGAAGTTTTAATAAATAGTTATGTATGTTTAATATAGTGGAACATTACTGAAAAGAAGACTATAAAAGAGAGTTTGTTACTATAATGAAGACCTAGACTGTCTTTCGTCTGAAAGTGAGCGTTGTCTACAGGTTTTCATAAAAGAGATTTGTAGTAATCAGGACTTTAGACATATTTGGGACTTGAAATTAAGATGCTAGGACGACGACGGCGGTTAAAAAGCAAGACAAGTTTTACAATTTAAAGAAATCACGGTTAACTCACTATTATATTTAATATTTGAAACTATACTTTAATGACTTCCAAAACGCCCCAGTATTACTAAACTGATTGTAGTGTCTGTATTGAAGTCAATCTCAAGTAACATTTCTCATCTTTTCGCCGTTGACGTCGTTCTGTAGACGTGAAAATGCTCTGAGGCCACGTTTACACTATTACGGTACGGTAGTGGTCCGGATTGGGTGAGCGTTCCGTAACAAAAACATCGTCTGTTTACACTATGACGGTACGGTAAATTTACCATAGCGTAGTGATTTGCAGCCGGAGTGCTAAGCGTAGTGACTACGCTACGGAAAACCACTCCGGAATAGTGTAAACACAACAAAGGAACGTCGTGATTTTTCAACGAAAGACTGACCGTACCGACACCGTAATAGTGTAAACGGGCCCTAAGTGCATGGCGTTGCATATATATATATAAGGAACGAGGACGGCGTTGAGATTACTCTTGGGTCCAAATATTGTTCATTCTCTTTGCTCTGCAAAAAGATTATTTTGTTTAAAGGACGACGTCGTGGAGGTTCATGTTGTAGATATTAAATCCCTAATGTACTTTTCCTTGTTTCAGGGTACATATCCGCTCAATGCATGCATGCATGTAACGGACAGTGTGTAAATCACGGTGTATTTTCATTCAGCGAGTTTTGTCACGCAATCGACGTTTTGCTACCGCTATTTCTCGTCTTGTGAGCTCAGGACTGGATTCCTTCTAGCTGAAGGTTCGCGAAATAAAAGAATCAATCAAAAAAAGTCGCAGTTGCGCGACAAAAAAAAGCAAAAATGATATGAAATGCATCTAAAAGCCGTGATTACTACAATTCCCTAATATTAAAGCATCCAAACAACGGGAAAGCAAACCTGCCATGATTAACGACTGCCAAAATCAACTCAAAAAATATTGCCGCCAGCGAAATCAAAGCCCGTACCTCTGCGAAACTAGTCCGACGCACTAACTGCGAGCTTTCGGTTTCACAGAGATCTATACTAACACAAGGTTTTTTTAATCCAATTCAAGTTAATTCGGCAGTATGAGGAAGCACATATACTTCCACTGAGTTTTCGTGATAGGAATATATGTTTAAAGAAATATTTTTGAACTTTAAAACCCCAAATCACGTCAGACGTATATTAATAAGTTTGTTGTCGCTTTGGTTCTGTCGTTTTAGTAAAGAATTGTACATTATTATTAAAAAATACACGATATGATGCCTCATGCTGTGTCCTTAACTACGCGTCTAAACCATGACCTAGCAATTACATATTCGAATACGTTTGCTTTTCGTGTTTACTAAAATATAATGTTCCCAAACTAAAATAAATTTATCTGAGTGTTACAAAAGGAAATATATGTTTATTAAAAAGACTTTTCAAACACTTTTTTTTTAAAAGTAATATATGTATAATTGTTTGATCGAAATGGGCGTAAAGATTGGCGACATTTATCATATTTACACTTAGAAAACGAGCAAAGATAAATAAAAAAAAGACTGATTAATAAATACTTATAATAAAAAACATATCTTTTCATCAGTTGTGTTGGTTTTTTCCAAAATATGAAATTCCCTACTTCCCAAAGTAAGATGTCAGCTCACTTTTACTACCACTACTAACACCACCACCACCACCACCATGCACCACCATGCACCACCACCAGCACCAGCACCACCACTATAACCACCATCACCACCACTATCACCAGCACTATCACCACCATCACCACCACCACCATCACCACCACCATCACCACCACTATCACCACCACCACCACCACCATGCACCACCACCAGCACCACCACTATAACCACCATCACCACCACTATCACCAGCACTATCACCACCATCACCACCACCACCATCACCACCACTATCACCACCATCACCACCATCATCACAATCACTATCACCACCACCAGCACCACCACTATTACCACCATCACCACCACTATCACCACCATCACCACCACTATCACCACCATCACCACCATCATCACAATCACTACCACCAGCACCACCACTATTACCACCATCACCACCACTATCACCACCATCACCACCACTATCACCACCACTATCACCACCATCACCACCACCATCACCACCACTATCACCACCATCACCACCACTATCACCACCACTATCACCACCACCACTATCACCACCACCACTACCACCACCAGCACCAGCACTACCACCACCAGCACCAGCACTGCCAATACTACAACTATCACCACTACCACCACCATCACCTCATACCACCACCATTACCACCACCATCACCACCACCTCTCACTACCACCACCATTACCACCACCACTCTCACCAGAACCTCGATTACCACCACCACCGAAAACTCTGTATCACTAAAATTATAAAACCAAATCGCTTAAATCACTTTGAATATAAGTTTGTGCTTATGAGCTTTTGGTCATTAATTTTAATATATGCAATTAAGTTTTCAAGAGCCTACACTAAACTTGCAACGGTTATTAATTTTTTCCACTCTGATTCCCTTTCAAGATATGCAAGACAATATGGCAAACACCACAGATGAAACTGCTCAACCGAATTTATCCGGAGTAAATTTTATCTGGTTCATCGCATTGTTTTTGTTAATATTCTTCACGGTCTTTGGGAATATTCTGACATGTCTGGCTATTTTAAAGACTCGTACATTGCGGACTAGCTCTAACTTCCTAATTATCAATATGGCATTGGGAGATATCTTATGTTCATTATCAACACTACCACTAGCAATGGTTTTTCTCTGCTATCGTCAACAATGGCCGCTTGGAAAGATCGGGAATATCGCGTTTGATGCTATATGGTTGGGCTTTACGCTTTTATCTTTTATAAACGTGACTGTGATTGCTATTGAAAGATACACGGCTATCGCAAAACCATTTTACTACGAAACAAGCGTGACGAAACGACGTGTTGTCATTGGCTGTTTATGTCTTTGGTTTTATATCGCCGTCTTAATCTTTTCGCTGACATTCAGTTTCAAAACACCAAGCGATGGAGAATATCTTTTCCTTATTCCTGGAGGAATTTACTACACTGTCCTTATCATTCATGCTGTGCTGCCGTTCATCCTCGTTCCTTATCTTTACATCAAAATCTTTTTCATTGCTAGACGACATAAACTTGATATTCGCAGCCAATATACCTGGACTGATAAGCGAAATCATTTGTTTCTTATTCAAATGAAAGCAACAAGAACAATCGGTTTGGTCATTAGTCTCTTCATTCTTGTCTGGCTTCCATTTCTCGTTAAACAATTCATTGATTTCAAAGCAATCAGTAATGGACAATGGAGTAGCGACACCAGTCTTACAGTCTACATCACATACTGTAACGGACCTATGAATATTTTTGTCTATTCTTGCAGGAACAAACAAATACGAAAAGCTTTCCGTCAACTCTTGTCCATCTCCAAATATTCTATTGCGAGTCATTAATTTCGAAAACCGCCATTTCTAACTCATGCTGTGCGAGGCAAATTTCTTTGCAATTCCAATGCACTTATTTTGATTACACTAAGTCTCGCCACATATTGAGAGTGTAATTTTAGTGTAATTCAGTGCAGAAAAATGAAATACAGTGCGAATTTCGTAATTTTTTTAATTTGCACAAAAATCATTTTTTACTAGGAAAAAGCTCTTCCTGTTAATTTTTTTCCCATGTACATTATTTGAACAAAGCATTTTGATTAGAAAGATTCTCTTTATGATAAATTTTTTCATGTATATTATTAATAAGTAATAGCATGGTTTCGAGTGCAATTTGAAGAAACACGCACTCGTGAGTTTTTCAAAGACCTCAAATAGTCTTTGAAAAACTCACTCGTGCATGTTTTTTCCAAATTGCACTCGAAAGCATGTTATTACCTATACAAATAGTGAAAGAAAAGTAGCGTGCTGCGTAGGCAGTGTTGAAACAACAATCGAAATGTAGTAAGGTTAGATATACTGCCGAAGGAGTCTAACGTTTCGAGCGAAGGCCCTTGACGAAGGAGTTTCGAGCGAAGGCCCTTGACGAAGGCCCTTCGCTCGAAACGTTAGACTCCTACGTTCTCCGTTATTAAAAATATTATAAACGTAAATTAAAACAATTTCTGTCAATACCTCATCTCTGTTATTAAAAATATTACGTAAATTAAAACAATTTCTGTCGATACCTCATTTTAATCAATGACTAGTCGAGAATAAAGAAAAAAACAACAACAGAGCGCTAAAAAGCAGTGCCCTGTTTGGCGCTAAAAACGTCGCATCAAAAACGTCGCTAACCATCGATTCCGCGCGAACTAAAGAATGAACGAACTCGCAGCGAAAAATAAAGCGGCCTGAAAGTAAGCCGCGTGCCCTCAAGAGCAATTTTGAAAAATGTAAAGGTTACGATGAAAGGTTACGATGTGGGCTACTGTTACACGTCAGCAGGCGCGTAGCGCGCAGTGAATTCTGGTCTTAGTAGTCACGTATATCAAAACTCATTTCAACATGGCCACTGTCTGGAGTGGAGTGCGTTGAGATGTTCTTTGTCGAAATAGATTATCATAATTACCATAATAGAAATCTCATAATTTCAGGCCTGCTCGACATTGAAAATGAAAGGACTGGAAACTAGACTGCGTGTGTCGCGACGGCGTAGGAGACTGGGACTGAAACTTTCCAAGAACGATCAATCACCATGGTGAATATGTTTTTAAAACTAAATTTATCACCGCGACATAATCGTCGTTTCATGGTACATTACAGTATATTATATTGTACTTTACTTTGGTTCAAAACGACTATTAGAATCTACCACATGAATTGTCTCGTCTCTTAACATGATACAGTATACTTGCTCATTTAAATATCCAAAAATATCGAAGAAAAAATATCTTGTTCGGGTTTTAGGTTTATTCATAGATAATGGAAGAGGAACTGGATAGGAAATTTAAAACGATGTTACAAAACCGGAAACGATGTTTGTACAACTTGCTATGGTAATTATACACTTATAAGCGGCCAATGCTCCTACACGCGTAAAAATCTCGCAAGTTGTTACAGCATTGTTGCCTGAACAATGCTGTAACAACTTGCAACAATGCTGTAACAACTTGCAACAATGCTGTAACAACTTGCAACAATGCTGTAACAACTTGCAACAATGCTGTAACAACTTGCAACAATGCTGTAACAACTTGCAACAATGCTGTAACAACTTGTTGACATACGGGAACAACATTGATAAATGAACAACATTGTTCATCATTGTTTCAACAAGTTGTTACTGCTTGATGAAAGAACAACCGTTGTTCACGCATGTTGTAACAACCGAAGAACGTGTTGATACATCAACCATGTTCACCATTGTTGTAACATTGTTGTTTATCGTTGTTATTTCGTCATGTGGCTAAGATCAGACACTACTGAACTGCAATAGCTTATCGCGGTCATGTGGGACCACCTGTTAGGTGCATTAGCTGCTTAAAGTGTATAATTACCATAACAAGTTGTGCAAACATCATTTTCCGGTTTTGTAACATCGTTTTAAGGTTTTTAGGGTAAAATATACATACATTTCTCCAAAGATATACATATATCTCTTTCCCACCGCTCTATTTAATTTTTGGTGCAATTTTAAACATGCCTACCCTGTGAGCAAAGCTTTCATTTCCTTATTTCTCGGCAGAGAGAGAGAAAGAAAAGAAGACAATGCTGTATTCGTGTTTGGCTTCGTCCAAGATTCAGGACGAAGTAACCCGTTTAAGGGGGCGATTACATGGAGCGGGCTGGCCTGGTTAGCCGGGATGAGTTTACGAAACGATTACATGGAGCGGGCTGGCCTGGTTAACCGGGATGAGTTTACGAAACGATTACATGGAGCGAGCTGGCCCGGTTAACCAGGATGAGTTTACGAAACGATTACATGGAGCGAGCTGGCCCGGTTAACCGGGATGAGTTTACGAAACGATTACATGGAGCGAGCTGGCCCGGTTAACCGGGATGAGTTTACGAAACGATTACATGGAGCGGGCTGGCCTGGTTAACCGGGATGAGTTTACGAAACGATTACATGGAGCGAGCTGGCCCGGTTAACCGGGATGAGTTTACGAAACGATTACATGGAGCGGGCTGGCCTGGTTAACCGGGATGAGTTTACGAAACGATTACATGGAGCGGGCTGGCCTGGTTAACCGGGATGAGTTTACGAAACGATTACATGGCCCGGGCTGGCCTGGTTAACCGGGATGAGTTTACGAAACGATTACATGGAGCGGGCTGGCCTGGTTAACCGGGATGAGTTTACGAAACGATTACATGGCCCGGGTTGGCCTGGTTAACCGGGATGAGTTTACGAAACGATTACATGGAGCGGGCTAGCCCGGTAAGCTGGGATGATTTCAGGCCGAAATTCGCAATTATCAAGTAAATAAGGGCAAAGTTACGTTAGTTTTACTTCAGTTTTACACTAATTAGTCTATTATTCATTTTGTAAGCCCATCGTTAATAAAAATATTGTTAAAGTCTTGGCTAACCCAGGAAAGCGTCTTCACGAAGACTAATTAATTTATTGAAATCTTCGCTTTGATCACGAAACACAGAAACAACGTTGATGTTCTATTTCAGTTCCTTTCAGCACTATTTATTCACACAGTCAAGCAAACGAACGCGTATCGAAGCGAGTTCAACAGTTTTTCAGCCCGGTTTGCCGGGATGAAAACGATTACATGGACATTTTCATCCCGGCAAACCGGGCTAGCCCGCTTGCCATGTAATCGAAATGTTAAAACAACATGCGTTTGATATATAAAGCGGGCTAGCCCGGTTAACCGGGCCAGCCCGGTCCATGTAATCGCCCCCTAAGACCCATTTATTATATGGCACAAGTTACTTCCGTTGAAATCGTGTGTTCTCATTGGCCGAGACGTGTCACGTGCCGGTCGATTATTTTCCGTAATCGACCGGTCGATTACGGATATTGTCAGCCATGTTGTTTGGAACTAAACAACGAAAGAAAACCGCAAGAATTTTGTGAATTCAACAACCTGAGGACTAAATTATGTATGATTGGGACAAGAGCAATCTGGAAGCGAGTTTAGGAGTCCGAAAGCGACGACAACAAAAGCAACAACATTGAAAACGATGAGTTTATGTCACACGCTCGAGGTCACACTAAACTGACTAAAGTACGTATCATGACAAGGTATAAATGTAAGGTTTGTTGTTTCAAAATGCCATATAATAAACTTTTTATTAACCTCGCTTGCTCGGTCTTTACAGAGAAATATCAGACCTCGGTCTTTGTGTACAAACCTCGCCCTACGGGCTCGGTCTGTACCAAAAAGACCTCGGTCCGATATATCTCTGTAAAGACCTCGCGTTCGGTTAATAAGAAGTTAGTAACTGGTGCTTGTTTTGTTTTCTGCTCTGATTTGGACTGGGTTCGACATTGTAACCAAGCAACTGACATGCATACGCAATGGAACCAGTCACGAATACAGCAAAGCCTTCTTTTCTCCCTCTCCCTCAGCGAAGAAATAAGGAAAAGAGGGCCCTGCTCGCAGGGTAAAACATGCCCTGGTTCCCTAATAAACTTAAAACCGGAACACCCCAACTTTAGTAGATTGGAAGATTTCATTTTTTCAATAGTTTTTTTGATATGCAACTGAACTAGGATGCCGACCATCTTAAGACTACTATAATTTTATATCTTTGCTGTGATTAAAAGAGCTGGCGCTCATATTGAGCATGAAATAAACAATTTTCAAAAAAAATTCTGTACAAAATTCTAGAATTCTTACAACCTACTGTTTCTTGAGAATCCATTCCTGTTCAAGGACCTCCATTCTAATCCTTTTACAGGAACCGTCACCCACTTGCGGGCATGAGTTATTTTGAGCGAAGATGTTTTGGAGCTTCGTCGTAGAGACATTTTAATTTAAATGCTTCAGCAACTAAAAGTTCAACATCTTTATCTCCCCAGTTTCCAGTTGGTAAGTTCTGCAGCAGAATAAGAAGACTCTGCAAAGAGAAATCAATGGTCGTAAGATACTTTTTTTTTAAAATTTTTTTTCCGTCTTCTCTTTTGAAACTACATTATCCTAGATTCTATCCTGCCATCTCATTTTATTTATTTTATTTTATTTCACTTCCCTTCCCTTCCCTTCCCTTCACTTCACTCCACTCCACCCCACGTCACTCTACGTCACTCCTATCACTTCACTACACTTCAATTCACTTCACTTCACTTCACTTTCACTCCACTTCACTTCACTTCACTTTCACTCCACTTTCACTCCACTCCACTCCACTCCACTACACTTCAATTTCACTCCACTCCACTCCAGTTCACTTCACTTCACTTCACTTCACTTCACTTCACTTCACTTCACTTCACTTCACTTCACTTCACTTCACTTTCACTCCACTCCAGTTCACTTCACTTCACTTCACTCCACTTCACTCCACTTCACTTCACTCCACTCCACTTCACTCCACTTCACTTCCACCCCACTCCACTCCACTCCACTTCACTTCACTTCACTCCACATCACTCCACCCCACCCCACCCCACTCCACGCCACTTCACCTGAAAGTCTCCTTCTTCCTGAATTTGCTTGGAATATTTCATGAGAAACGCAGCACAAACATAAAGATGAAATTTAGCAAAACCTTCCGTTTCCGACTACAGAAGTAAAAAAAATGGAAAAAGTTTAAAAGATTTTCAAAATATCGTAGACTAACACCTAAATCACTTATGCAGGTAGTCTGTGACTACAGTTCTCCATTATCCATCGCTCATGGTCTCTGGAAGTTCATAGGCAAGAAAAGAGTAGCTGTACTCGCAGGCTATATTAGAGAGCTTAAGCATACAGGTGTTTTAGAGCCACGGACGGCGATTGAATTCAATAGCATTTTTCATTCAAAACAATGATAATGAGCAATTGAAAATCCCAAGAGCAAAGAGAACGCCGTCGTCGTTCTACACAAGACGTCATTGAGGGCATTTTCACGTTCTTGAGACGACGGGAACTTCTAGAACGTTGAGGCCTGTCATCGTTGTTTTACTACAATGAGACATACTTTTAAAGTAGAAAACTTGTATTTTAAGGGGGATAATTTCATTACATTACAATATAAAATAAAGGATCTGTATTTTTATATAAAGAATTGAAGCTAACAGTTTAGATATGTTATTATTCATAGCCTTTGTTTTGGGAAAAAAGTCTTTTCAAAGAATACGCGGTTCAGTAGTTCTGTATTGTATTCCTGTTCTTCCGGTCACCGTCCGTGTCTCAAAAACGCCTAATATGCTTAAGCTCGGCCTCCCTAGCGTGTGACTTAATATGTCCAATCTACCACTTACCAGATAAGTGTCCCACAGACGAATGGTACATCGTAAGGGAAGCTCTCTCATTAAAAGATTATTCATCCAACGAAATGAAAATTGTAAATATTCTACATTATATTTTATTAAATGATTGTGAAGAGGACCTAGTAAAGAAAAACGAGAGAAAAAAAAACACAATATGAAAAGCAAGTGAGGTTTTGTCTGATTTAGCGCAGTGAGTAACTGAGGCCAAAGTCAATTGTGTAGAACAATCTAACTTCCCGTACCATCTATTCTTTGTATTAGATCTTTCAGCGCATGGATTTTGTGCTGAATTCCTGGCTGGGCAAATGTGTAGTTATCCTACAAAAGATTGAATTAAATACTTTAACTGAGTTATTCATTTGTTAATTGGCGGGTTGGAGTTTGATTGCAAAGACGCAAACGCAGAGACGCAAAGACGCAAACGCAAAGGCGCAAAGACGCAAAGACGCAAACGCAAAGACGCAAACGCAAAGACGCAAACACAAAGACGCAAACACAAAGACAAAAACAGAAGCAAAATAACATTTACCTGAATGCCATCTAAAAGTTTTCCTAAGCACCAAAAACTATCAGCTTCTATAGTATCCAGAGCTTCTTTGGATAAATTACTAACATTGTACGTCTCCAAAGCACCATCTGTGGGACAGAAAACAAAACAAACGTGGTCATATGTGTGGGTGTGGCTGAGCGAGAGAATGTGCGTGTCACTGTGTGAGTGAGTGAGTGAGTGAGTGAGTGAGTGAGTGAGTGAGTGAGTGAGTGAGTGAGTGAGTGAGTGAGTGAGTGAGTGAGTGAGTGAGTGAGTGAGTGAGTGAGTGAGTGAGTGAGTGAGTGAGTGCGTGCGTGCGGGAGGGAGGGAGGGAGGGAGGGAGGGAGGGAGGGAGGGAGGGAGGGAGGGAGGGAGGGAGGGAGGGAGGGAGGGAGGGAGGGAGTGAGTGAGTGAGTGAGTGAGTGAGTGAGTGAGTGAGTGAGTGAGTGAGTGAGTGAGTGAGTGAGTGAGTGAGTGAGTGAGTGAGTGAGTGAGTGAGTGAGTGAGTGAGTGAGTGAGTGAGTGAGTGAGTGAGTGAGTGAGTGAGTGAGTGCAAATGGGTGTGACTATGGGTGTATGAGCGTAAGATGATAATAAAACATAAGTTTTCTCTCATTTACTTGCTAATGCATACCTGTAAAAGCAGATAGAAACACGAAGAAAAATGGTGTAACTAAATCATTGATCCCCTGAACATAGCCACTGGCTGGATGACGAATGGCCCAAATGTACAGGATTCTTTCAAAACTCTGCAAAGATAAATAACACCCAAGAACTACAATGTATCCTCGTGTATACAGCATACGTTTACATTAGACCTCAATAACTGTTTTTGATTCTCAAACAGGAATCAAACCTGTAGTCTTCTAATGACTGCTTAGACATTCTAATTCGCTCAATGATTAGATCATTTAAACAGACATCAGGTGGTTGCAAGTTCGAGCATCATTTTAACAGGTAGGTTACACTGCAAGTAAAGTTATAGTTTTCATGACAATAAAAGAAAAACATTTTTACTTCTTGAACCAGACGTTGTTGAAAGAGCGGAATCAGAGGATTTGTTCTTGGAATGTCAATGTGTATCTAGAAGAAAAATAAGAAGTTCTTAGAAAAACAAGAAAAATTTACAAAACTGTAAACAAACAAGCAAATAAATACACAAACCAACCAACAAACCAACAAACCAACAAACCAACAAACCAACAAACCAACAAACCAACAAACCAAACAAACAAACAAACAAACAAACACAAACAAAACAAAACAAAACAAAACAAAACAAAACAAAACAAAACAAAACAAAACAAAACAAAACAAAACAAAACAAAACAAAACAAAACAAAACAAAACAAAACA
>OZ036004.1:6267883-6362883 GCA_964035015.1 Corallium rubrum
GCATCATGAGTTTTATTTGTATAATCTTCAAATGATTGAAACTGGTTCTTCCCTCTCATCTTATCTGAACTGAAAGATCATTATCCAAACATTAGCATTGATGCTCAATGACACATCCTCATTCTTAGGGCTTGCCTTCTCTCTCAGCTGGAAAACTGAGGCCCTAGTCAAATTTATACAAGTCAGGCATGATTAATTGGACAAAGGTTATGTCTAAAACAGGATGTGGGCAAACCAATTTTAACCCCCTGCTTCCCAGAATGTCTGAGGGTTCTCTTTTTGAGAGGTAAGATCAGCTGGTTTTGGCCAGCCCTGGTAGGAATGGTTTAAACGGTTGACCACTTCCATGTCAAAAGAGTGATGAGTGAATCAGTTTCATGTGAGTAGAGTTGTTAGTTTTCTCCTGTGTCTCGAGGGTTCTTCAGTTTTCCTCCCTCCACATAATCAACACTATAGTTTCCTCAGTTAATTCTACGAACTAGTTCCATCAAGGAGTGAGGGCCATTGGGTAGGGATGGGCAATACCAGCTTTTTTTGTTCAATACGATACGAGTCCGATACTAAGAATTTTGGTTGATACCGATACCAAAATTGATACCGATACTTCAATTTTCAACATTGATTGAAATAACTTTTAAAATAAGAAGAATATTAAAGTAACAAATATAACAAGTCAAGGAATAGTCTATCAGCTGCATAAACATTTGCAATCATGATTTTAAATCTTAAACTGAACAATATCAACGTGCATGTTCAATGTTTTCCTAAATATATAAGTGATAACTATTTAGTTGGGTTTTTTTTATCTGCCTCGTACCCAGGTGTCTCCACATACATATTTGCATACATATATACATTCATATTTACACGAAGTATTGCAGTATTTTGTGTAAATATGAATGTATATATGTATGCAAATATGTATGTGGAGACACCTGGGTACGAGGCAGTGTTTTTATTTAAAAACAGCATCATACAACCCTGCATGATGAAGTATTCACCGATTTTCATAGATACTGACCAAAAACATCGCAGGCCCAAGTGGTATCGAAATTACCAATACTTTTTGCGAGTATCGGAAGTATCGATACTTTTGTAAGTATCGTTGGTATCGATATTTTGTACTAGTATCACCCATCCCTACCATTGGGTTATCAGTATCTAAATACTGTCATATGTTACCTTCAATAAATAAAGTCCCTTTACCGTCATACAGTTCAAGCAGAATTGGCATTATGCCAGTATCATGTTTCCAATTTGAACATTTTTCAAAGAAATTGTCTGCTTATTAACTGTTCCGGATGACTAGACTAATTTAATTCAATTATTATTACATGTAAACTTGTTTTCTTTTGTGATAAACATCTCACTTCTCAACTGAATGTACTGTTAATTGAAGTATGCTCCAAAGAAACTAGTTTTGTACAATTATCTGAATTCAAACTTGGATGATAACCGTACAAAATTAATTTGAGATAGAAGTGGTCAAGTGGCTCTTTAAATATACAGCACAATACTAACTTTCCTGTAGTTGCTGGCGGTGAGGATGGAGTATTATTCGATGAAGAACTTCCTCCTTGTTCCTGATTACTCTTACTATGCACAGGTTTTATGCTTGAAAAGAAATAAATAATGAACTTATTTAAATGATCCAATCCTTGAATGAACTGAGAGGTCAACAGTCATTTGATCAAACCACAGTCAAAAGAAGTCGAAATTCTCTTTTAAAAATACTGTAGACATCAAGGAATACTTGACAGTACAACCTACCTTCCTGGAAGCTTATTCGTATTTCTTTTCCAAAAGGATTTCCTTTCGTGAGAAGGGGAGCCAGTGGATTGTTCAACACTATTAAACTGAGCACCCAAAACTAAAACACGATTTTTGGCCGCATCACTCATAACTCTCGACCTATTTAACGGTTTACAGCAAGCTCCATGCTCGTGTCTTGTACATTATGTTGTTTTTAAAACAATACGAAGAAAGCTGGCGGTAAAATCATGTTTTCTAAAAGATAATATTTCATATTTTGATCCAAGCTACCGAGGAAATAATAGTGCCAGCAATACTAGATACCAGGCTCTAGCTTTAGCACGCGCGGTCAATAATTATTACTGTAATAATTACTAATTGTAATATTTTACCATTAAAATATTGTTATTGTTGAAACAATATACTGAATATCACTATATTCAGTAAATTATAGAATATGTTTAATGTATTAGTATAAAGGTACAGTACGTATATGTAATATTATTCATATCTTTATTATTCACAATTTACATAAAAATATAAATGTATTGTATTTTTAAATTAAAATCATATTTATAATAAATAAACATTTTTGATAGTATAAAAGAAATTATTCCTAAATAAATTAATAATAACAATTATAATTATTGTTGATTATTCATCATTGTTATTAATTTATCATTATTATTATTATTATTATTATTATTATTACTAGTACTATATAAAATTATAAATAAAATATACAATATACTTTTTATACCAGAATCAGTAAACCATTAATATATTTTTAAATTTATTTTCACAATTGTTTGAAATTTATAATTAATATATTAATTATAATATAATAATAACGTAATAATTAGAATGTTATAATTAACAGGATTAATAATGTAATAATTAATATAATTAATATAATTAATAATGTAATAATTAACATAATGACTAATGTAATAGTTAAATAATTAATAATATACAGTAATAATTAACATAATAAAACTAATTTTAACTCAGGAGCTCGTTGACGGGAGCCTGGGCTGAGGTAAACATGAGCAGCGTACAATATGGCGACGAACGAAGAAGAAGATCTGTTTTCAAAGCTTTTTATCAAAAGAAAAGTTTACGATGTGAAATTAAGTGGCGAGATCTTGTCATGGTGCCGCTGTAGTTCATCATTATCAGGTAAAAATAACGAAACGAGTGATATTTGTTTAGAAAAAGTCCCGTCAAAAAACAATAATATTGATACAGGTTTACGTATTTGGCTTTACAGTACTTAAAACGTTTTTTGTCTAGTACAATATTGTAATATCAATAAATAGTACGCGTTTTTAATCGTTCTGACAATTGAAGTAAACCACGAAAATGATGTTCATTTGGTATATATACTGTATAAATCTGTAACGTGATGTCGTGATCTGTATAGTCTCAAGAAAATTGGCATATGTCCATTGTCAAGATGTTTGGCTTGCTAATTCTATTGTTAGCAAGATGTGGTTGTTTTAAAGAATCATGGAGAAGATCGTATTAGCTTTTGTAGTAAGACATAAATAAACAAGTATATTAAATGTAAACAAACTCCTTGGCGTCACCCATCTGTGGATGCACGTCTGTAGATAACTAATCGGTCTTTAGTATATTATTCTGGCTATAAATGCCAGATGATTTTATTCAGCTCTGGGGAAGCTCTTGGACAGAATGTGTTAAATACAGAGTTAGTGAAGCAATCAGAAGTCCAACTTGCGTGAAAGCTTGTCCCATCTTTACAATAATGGGGATGTGTAAAATATATACCATCCTTGATGCAATCCTATACTATGCCATTGTTCCTCAGGAACTTTCAACAGACAAAGCCACTGGTGGAACTTACCAAGATGGTGGTGAATGGTGACAGTGATGGTGATGACATTGATAGTGATTAATGGTGACAATGATGGGGATGAATGGTGATGTGATGAAGGATAACAGTGATCATGGTCATGACAGTGATCATGGTAATGAATGATGACTCAGACATTAATTACTAAACATTTTAATTTTAGATCATTCTCATCATTGCCACAGTCTAAAGCTGAAACGAGTCTTAGCTATTGTACCACATAATAACGAAAGAATTGCAGAACATCCACACGACATTGAACTAGATACATTAAATCCTATCAACAATTATAGTTCATTTTACTTGCATATTGTTGTCAAGAAAGGAAATCATAAGTGGGTTAATAAAAAACTTCATTTTCATTGTGGAAGTACTGATGTAGGCAGTAAATGGATTACTAGAATAAAAAATATTTTAAATGGTAAGTTATTAAAGTTGACATGTCTAAGCTCAATTTGCTTGGGGGATGCGATGGGGGGGGGGGGGGTTGTCATCACCATCTTCATTATATTATCACCACCACTATCTTGATCATTTTCACCACAACCATCACCTTCAGGACCACCAACACCAACACAATGATCACCACCACCACAACCACCACAACTACCACCAGGACCATTATCACCACCACCACAACTGTCACCACCACCACCACAACTGTCATCACCACCACCACAACTGTCACCACCACCACCATCATGACCACCACAACTGTCACCACCACCACCACAACAGTCATCATCACCACCACCACCACCACCACAACTGTCATTACCACCACCATCATGACCACCACAACCATCACCATCATGATAATGACATCATCACCACTACCATCGCCACCACCATCATCACCACTACCATCACCACTACCACCACCATCATCACTACCATCACCACCACCATCATCACCACTACCATCACCACCACCATCATCACCACCACCATCACCACCACCATCACCACCACTACCATCATCACTACCATCACCACCACCATCATCACCACTACCATTACCACCACCATCATCATCACCACCGCCATAATCACCACTACCATCACCACTACCATCACCACTACCATCACCTTTGATATGCCTCGACACGGCCATGTTGATCTGCGTCCTTCGCAAATTCAGCCGCTGGCTGCAAGTAAGGATGATTAGCCTCCAGTCCTTTATCCTTACCATGACCATGACAATCACCATCACCACTACCATCACCACCACCATCACCACCACCATCACCACCACCACCATCATCACCATCACTACCATCACCACCACCATCACCACCACCACCATCACCACCACCATCATCACCACCACCATCATCACCACCACCATCATCACCACCATCATCACCACCACCATCACCACCAGCATCACCATCATCACCACCACCACCATCATCACCATCACCACTACCATCACCATTCACCACAATGTGCATAAACACCAAACATTAACTTCCTTCCCCTTGCTGTCCCATCTAGAACTTGATAGACCCAAACGTTTATTGATTTTTGTCAACCCTCACGGAGGACGAAAACAGGCGCCAAAGATCTTCAGAAATAAAGTACAACCTTTATTAGAGTTAACAAAGATCAACATAGAGGTTATTGGTGAGTCTGTGATTGACTTTAATAAAATCTAATGCAACAAGCTTTTTGGAGAGCAGTTCCACCCTTGAGAAAGAATTCTGTTTGTATGTTTTAGAAACGACGCGAGCAAATCACGCCAAGGACTACATATTAAACGAGGCTGATTTGAAGGAATATGATGGGTACGTGAAAAGTGTCGATATTTTTATTACAAAAACAGTTTAGAACTCAATTGAAAAGGCACTAGTACGTTAACACGAGATAACGCGTTTACACGAGGCAATGCGCTAACAGCACGAGGCAACGCGCTAACAGCACGAGGCAACGCAGGAGGCAATGCGCTAACAGCGCAATGCCATGCGCTCACAACACGTTGTAATGCACTAACAGCATGAAGCAACGCGCTAACAGTAAGAGGCAATACGTCTCACAACACGTTGTAATGCGCTAACAGCACGAGGCAATGCGCTAACAACACGAGGCAATGCGCTAACAACACTGAGGCAATGCGCTAACAGCACGAGGCAATGCGCTAACAGCACGAGGCAATGCGCTAACAGCACGAGGCAATGCGCTAACAGCACGATCAACGCGCTAACAGCACGAGGCGATGCGCCATTGTGCTAACAGGAGAATTAAAACAACTGCCAGAAAATATAAACCTTGAATTTCAAATTCACGCATGTGAAATTTTATAAATTAGAGAAAGCTTTTCTGTTTTAGAATAATTTCAGTTGGAGGTGATGGAATGTTTAGCGAAGTTCTTAATGGTTTGTTATTGCGCGGTGAACAAGCCAAGACCACAGAAGAAGAAGCAACTGGAACATTATTTCATCCTGACAGACCAAGCATTAAACTTGGAATAATACCAGCTGGTTTGAAATGCTTTTTTTTTCCATCCTTTCTTAGATTATATACCTTTAGTTCAAAATGTAACCTCTGAATATCATAAAGCTGAATCAGACATGATGCTGTAACAGGCTGGATGAGAAACAAAAAGTAGAGTTAGTTTCAGAAATTGCAGCTTGATGTTAGTAATAATTGTCAGTTGTTTGCTGTACAAGCTGTGTTAGTTAGTAATACTCAGAAAAACTCTGAGCTCTAAGCGGGACTCGAACCCACAACCTTCTGAATGCTAGCCAGACGCTCTAACCATTGAGCCACTAGAACTCAGATAGCGGAGCAAGGTTAATTATAAAGGTACTTATACCTTAGACTGTGCCCAGTCCTCTAGGAACGAGTCTTAACCGGTTGTGGGTTCGAGTCCGGCTTAGAGCTCAGAGTTTTTCTGAGTATTACTAACACAGCTTGTACAGCAAACAACTGACAATTATTATTATTATTATTATTATTATTATTATTATTATTATTAGTAGTAGTAGTAGTAGTAGTAGTAGTAGTAGTAGTAGTAGTATTATTATTATTATTATTATTATTATTATTATTATTATTGATAATGAAATACTGACGTTTCAAGCCGAGCCCTTCATTACATTTTACTCTGATGAAGGGCTCCGCTGAAAAACGTCAATATTTCGTTATCAAAACTATTCTCGGCAGTTTTACCATCTTTTCACTTTGATGTATCAGAAACAGAGCTCGTTACATGATAGCTGATAGACCTAATATCATGTGCAATAGCAGAGTTGTGCTTTTTCTCTCCGAGTGTAGCTTGTATAATGGCACTTTTCAAATTGTTGTAGGTTCCACAGATTGCGTGTGTTATTGTACAACAGGAACAATCGATCCAGTCACCTCGACACTACAAATTATTACAGGTATACTGCAAGTTCCTTATTTAACACATTGCTGCCTAGGATCGGTCTGCCTTTGACGAGTAAAGTCGTCTGACGTTAGAGTTAAAAAAGAGGCCGTTTTTTGCTGGCCTGGGCAGGAATGGGTTAAGGCCCTGTTACACGGGAAAGTAGAATCAGGTTCTACTTTCTGCAACGATTGCAGCAATTTGTTTCAGTGTTGCACCGTGTAACACCCCTTCAGCAACTTGTCCCGCAATATTTTGTTATGGTTTGGCACTCAATCGAGCCTCTCCCCAGTCTACCCGCTTTTATCGAAATCCAAATCACTGGAAAATTGCATAAACGCGTTGCAGCGTGTAACACCCCCTGTCTTGCAACTGCAATGCTGCATGAGTCATCATTGTGAGACAAGCTGCATGAAAAATATCAAAAATTGCACCGTGTAACAGGGCCTTTAATCAATACGCACGAGACGGCTATATATTGTCTCGTTTTTCCAACACACTTTCCAGTGTTTTTAAATTGTCATTCCATTTCTCCCGGTAGGTGAAACGCATCCTATAGATATCTCGTCTATCCGCAGTGGAAGTGAACTTCTGAGATTTTCAGTTTCATTTGCTGGGTATGGATTTTTCGGCGATGTGGTCAGAGACAGCGAGAAATTAAGATGGGTTGGTGTTAAACGATATGATATCTCTGGAGCAAAAATATTCTTGGCAAACAGGTAAAGTAAAGTGGAGTGAAGTAACGTGGAGTAGGGTAGGGTAGAGTGAAGAAGAGTAGAGTGGAGTGGAGAATGGTGTGGAGTGGAGTAGAGTAGAGTAGTCAGTAGAGTAGAGTAGAGTAGAGTAGAGTAGAGTAGAGTGGAGTGGAGTGGAGTGGAGTGGAGTGGAGTGGAGTGGAGTGGAGTGGAGTGGAGTGGCGTGGCGTGGCGTGGCGTGGCGTGGCGTGGCGTGGCGTGGCGTGGAGTAGAGTAGAGTAGAGTAGCGTAGAGTGGAGTGGAGTGGAGGGAAGTGGAGTGGTGTGGTGTAGAGTAGAGTAGAGTAGAGTAGAGTGGAGTGGAGTGGAATGGAGTGGAGTGGAGGGAAGTGGAGTGGTCTGGTGTAGAGTAGAGTGGAGTGGAGTAGAGTAGAGTGGAGTGGAGTGGAGAAGAGTAGAGTGGAGTGGAGTAGAATAGAGTGGAGTAGGGTAAAGTAGAGTAGATCGGAGTAGAGTGAAGTGGAGTAAAATAGAGTGGAGTTATGACAGTATTTAGATACTGATAACCCAATGGCTCTCGCTCCTTGATGGAACTATGGAACTAGTTCGTATATAATTATCTGAGGAAACTATGGTGTTGATTTTGCGTATGGAGAAAGTAGCAAGTTCGTTGGGTTTTTTTCTATCAGGTTTTACGAAGGAGAACTTTCGTACTTGATAAGTTCAGACGCACAAGGACATCCTCAAGACAAGAGCAAGTGCCGCGCTGGGTAAGTGGTGAAGAACTTGTCATGATTGTCATACAGGATAAACTGATTTAATAATAGGATAACTGGGAAATGAAATGAAGTGGATAGAAGAAGATTAAAACGAAATACACTGAAAAAGATGCAGAATAGCGCGCAGTTATAGGAACGTTTTGTTTGTTTTTTACAGTTGTGATATTTGCTTTCCTCCGCCTCATACTACATTTGGTGACCTTGTTCCTGGTTGGTATTTATACATATACATACCTCCACAATCTACATATATAACCTATATTACAGAATGTTGTTTGCATCGCTTCATCATTATCATAACCTGTGTTTTCCCCTCAAGGGGGGTCAGGTCGTCTCGTTACAGCTTGCCATCTTACTTTGTCTCCGCACATCTCCAAATCAATCGACTTCCCATCTTCCTTGATGCAGTCCTTCCCACCTGTCTCGGTCTTCCTCGCGGCCTTTACATCACTTGTTCGGGTTTATTGGGACAACCTTGTCACAAGTTGTTGTTGTGATCAACAAGCCTGTCACATGTGGGTTGTTCCAACAACTTGCTGCAGCATTGTTTGTGACAAGTTGTTGTGATCAACAAGCCTGTCACATGTGGGTTGTTCCAACAACTTGCTGTAGCATTGTTTGTGACAAGTTGTTGTGATCAACAAGCCTGTCACAGGCTGTTCCAACAACTTGCTGCAGCATTGTTTGTGACAAGTTGTTGTGATCAACAAGCCTGTCACAGGCTGTTCCAACAACTTTCTGTGACATTGTTTGTAACAAGTTGTGACAAGCTTGACAACAAGAAGTTTGTAACATGTTCATGCGATGACGCAATTGTTACAATTTCTTCAGACTTGTTACAATTAAGTCTGTTGCGAATAAGTCGTGAGATTTTGTGCATGTAACCGATGCTCGCCACCTCTTAAATGTTTTAATGAGTTTTGTTTTTGTATTTTTCAGCGGAAACAGTAGGATGGCACAACACTACAGGTCGTTTCATTAGCGTTGTGGGGGCGACTAACTGCTGCGCTAATCATAAGACTCCAGAAGGAATATCTCCCAGTGCACACCTTGCAGATGGCTGTATTGATCTTGTCGTTGTACGTCACACGTCACGTGTCCAGTATTTACGTCACATGATCCGTTTGGCCGGAAGAGCTGATCACGTGAGTGCAAGATGGTGCGCTACCAGGATTTTTTTGTAATTTTTTTGAAATTTCACTAGATTGAAAAAAATTGTGTTTTTTTGTTTTCATTTGCAGTTTGATTTTGATTTCGTTGAAGTTCATCGAGTAAAGGAGTTCTCATTCCGACCGTTGTGCCATGGCGGTATTGAAGAAGAGGAAGAAGAAGAAGAAATATGTAGTAGTCTGTCGCCGAAAAACGCGGACAAAAGTGTCACTCTAACGCCAAGGAAAAAGACAAAGACTAGCGAAGGAAGGACACAGCAGCGGAAGAGCGTCTGGAATGTTGACGGAGAAATTATTGATGAGCCGTCGGTACACGTTAGGTAAGAGAAATCATTAATTCTTTGAAAGTTTTCATGGCGATAATGTAATATAAATAAGTTTTGTGGAAACACCACGTAAAATATTCCAGCCTGTTGACTCAGGCCTTCACCAGAGTAATAACCAGCTGTTGGCTCACGTCATTTATAACTAAGCAACTGATCAATTAAATCACGTAAGAATACAATGGCGTATCACATTAATTTTATTAATTAGAAAACAAAATCAAGAATGTTCTCTGAATAGCGCACACCACGTGCTATTTAATGGCTGTCCTTCCTGAGAAATAGTGCGATGTTTTGCAATCTCAATAGATTCCCTTGTTCTTCGCGTGAAGTATTGTTTGTCGCTGGCTAAGAGTGATGACTCTTCCCACTTAACACGATGGTCATACTTCCAAAAAAATAAGCAAAAAAAAGCTTAGCAAATAAATATTTTACGTGGTGTTTCCACAAAACTTATTTATATATGAGAAATGATTTGGGAAATATCTCGTTTGGCAACTTTTCAAATTAGTAAGAATTACGAGAGGAAAGACGGACAGAAAGAGAGGGAACTGAACAGATTTTGACCTTCAGAGGGAGAGAGGCAAGTAGAGAAGGAAGAGGAGTGGGAAAAAGGGGAAAATCTAATTTTTTTTGACGCGCGTCTACTCAATGCGAAGTCACGTTCACGCAGGACGAAGGCACGTTAACGTAGCACTGAAGCACGTTCACGCAAGGTTAAAGCACGTTCACGTAGTGTGAATGCACGCTTGAACTGACAAGCTAGCAAGTCTAAATCAACCATGAAAGTTTTTTTCAAAATACGTTTTTGCTCTCTTTAGAGTTCATCGACAGTTGGTAACGCTTTTCGCTCACGGCATTGAAGAATGCGACAAGATGACGACCTGTTCCGTTTGCCGACGACGATAATACCGCTGGCCTGTTCATATCTGGGACGCAGAAATATGAACGTTGCCACAATGACCCATGTGCCCAGGGCCTCGTTAGTAAATTTTAAAAATTGGTAAAAAACAAACGATTTAAAATTGACGTATTTATAATCGAGCTCTTGTTCGATAATTAGGCTCAAATCTGGTTTTAGATAGTTACTATATTTAATGAAGTGTGTATATGTAAGGGGGAGAATAGTATTTTAAATAGTGTTATTAATTTTATTAATATAGAAGATAGTAATAAAAAATCTACTTTGCCATTTCATGCAATTTTCATGTTTTCTCTGTGGAAATAGAAATGAATTAACGCTTAGGATAAAGAACAGGGGGCTAATCATCCTTACTTGCAGCCAGCGGCTGAATTGCGAAGGACGCAGATCAACGTGGCTGTGTCGAGGCATATCAAAGGCGCTCCAGGCAGCCGCCATACGACACAGTTCAGACCACGGATCACAGCTAAGATGTTAGGTGTTGATTTTTTGGAGGGAGGAAAACCGGAGAACTCGGCGAAAAACCTTCGAAGCACAGGAGAGATCAACTACAACTCTACTCACATGAGTCCAAGCCCGACAACGGGGTCATTCCCAAGCGGTCACCCATCCAAGTACTAACCCCGTCTAACCGGGCTTAACTTTTTGGTGAGAGGCAGCGCGCTAATAGCACACGCCACCCGTGCTCCCCAGCTTAAAGAACATTGGCAATAAAAATTAAGTTTGTTTAATTTCAAAGAATTTGTGAAATTGTAATAGAAAGTCTTTTACAACTTTTTCGTGTCTTAAGATATTTCAATTTGTTTAATATGTTAACTAGAAATACACGAACGCAACAACCCCCGCCCGCGTTATATGCATTTTTTACACGAGATGGGCTCTGACGTCAGGAGCAGGGGCAGTATTTTTACACAAAGCAACATCAGTTATGAAATGTTCAGTGTCACAAGGCGAGTTTGTGTGCACAGTTTCAAGTGATTTCGTTGAACTGATTTTGCTACGTGTGAAAATACTGTACCCTACTCCTGACGTCAGAGACCATCTCATTCACATGTTAAACAAATTGAAATATCTTGAGAACGAAGAAAGATACGAAAAAATTGTAAAAGATCTTCTATTACAATTTCAGGAGTTCTTTCAAAATAGACAAACTTAATTTTTGTGTTGCCAATGTCTTTTTTTACTCTGATGGAAAACACAGGTAGTTCACTTTGCTCTATCCAAAACACTGCCCACGCACCACTCTAATTTTCTACACTGACAATAGACGAATTTAATTCAGACGAATTTAATTGTTTGAATTTTATTCGACGGAACTGCGACGTATAACTCGATTAAATTCGACACACGAATTAAATTCGTCTCGGCAATTAAATTCGTCTGAGTCAGACGGATAATGCGACGATAATGCGTGTTCGAGTTACACGACGAAATATCGTCGCGTAGAATTAAATGTTTCTCTTCTGTTTGTGACAATCCGTCGCCATATTTTCAAGAAGTCGTTTCCAGGCTCGACGAGTTCAAGTAAAAACAATTGAATTCGACTGAAATTCGACGTTTAACTTGCGCGTGTTTTTTTTTAAATTTCCCATTACGAACCATCGGTGTAATATAACACATAAGAAAGTTTGAAAACCCCATGTATAAATAAGTTTGGCTATATTTTGGAAAGTTGTGAGCTACGATTTTACATGAAATTCCTAAATAAAGCAGTACAATAACTTTAGACTAATGTAAATAACCTTTACGCGTACAGACTAACTACAGCCATCTATGTAAACGAAGTAATGTACTAGCATATATTATGTACAAGGAAAAAACAATCAGGGTTCAGTTGATTAAACGTTAAGAAATAGATAAACATGTGCACTGATCTGTATCTGATTTACAAGGCGAGCTGCAAGTGAGCCGTAGTAAATCAGATACAATTGAAATATAGTAAGGTTAGATATACTGCCGAAACAGATAACGTAGGAAGCCAACGTTTCGAGTGGGCCCTTCATCAGAGCGAAACGTGACGAAGAGCTTTCGCTCGAAACGTTAGACTCTTACGTTCTCTGTTTCGGCAGTATATCTAACCTTACTATATTTCGATTGTTGTTTCCACACTGCCTACGCAGCACGCTACTTTTATCTCACCAAATCAGATCGGCTGCGAATGCTTTATCGTACTTATCAAATGGACGCATCTAAATAGCCATGTTTCCAAACTATTTTTCAAGTAGGAGTGATTTTAGCTAAGTAAATTGAGGAAAAAGTTTAGGACGAATCTGTATGCGATTTACAGATATTGATTAAATATTCATTTCTTTTAAATTTTCTTCATGAATTATTAATGAATTTGATAAAGGTGAAAACCTTTATCCATAAAGTCTTTGTCCATAAGTGAAAACCTTGTTGGCATTTTTATTATTTTAATGAACAGAAGAGCATGGCAGGAACACTCAGTGAAAATTTCAAGACAATCTGATATATAGTCTTAGCTTCATGCTATTAACTCTTGAGTTTTGCCATGGCTAGTACGCTTTTGGAGAAATTTGGGCTTCTAGGTATTAATGCCATATGATGTACGCAAATGGACCATGCTGAAATCCAATGTTCTTACACATAGTTGTTCATCTGCATGCGTACGTCATAAGGCATGGTCACTGAAAGCCCAAATTTTGTCTCTGCATTACAGTCCAAATGGAAATACCTTCCCACTTCTTCTTCCGTAGTTCGTTGCGTATTACTGTATTTCTGTCGCCGCTACCAAAGCCTGAGAATTTTTTCTTGAAAACTGTACATAACTGGTATAATTTAGCTTTAAATGGCATTTAATCATAATACAATGGATGTTTATCTCAAATCGATACCAACAAACGAATATACATTAAAGTGTATATGAAACGAAAATTAAGTTTGTCTTATTTGAAAGAATTCTTAAAATAATGGGGAATATCAATTTACAGCTTTTTCATATTTTACTTAGTTCTTGAGATATTTAGACTTATGTGATATTCAAATGAGATAACTTATGGTTCGTTTTTTTTCTAATTAACATATTCGAAAATCGTGAATATTTTTAAGATTATTGATCAAAATCACTTGTAACTTGTCTTTCATGTTTAGTTGCATGAACTGTAGCAATATGCAAAGTTTCAAATGATTTTGTTCAATAATCTTAAAAATATTCACGATTTTCGAATATGTTAATTAGTGAAAAAACGAACCATAAGTTATCTCATTTGAATATCAATCACATAAGTCTAAATATCTCAAGAACTAAGTAAAATATGAAAAAGCTGTAAATTGATATTCCCCATTATTTTAAGAGTTCTTTCAAATAAGAAATTTAATTTCAGTTTCATATACACTTTAAGACAATAATAATTTTCGCTTCACAGGCACTTTAATTCGAATTAAATTCGTCTATATTGTGCGACGTTTAGCGCAGGCCTAATGGTTTGCGCCACTTTTGCGCGTGTTTTTTTTTTAATTTCCCATTACGAACCACCGGTGTAATACAACACATAAGAAAGTTTGTAAACCCCATGTATAAATAAGTTTGGCTATATTTTGGAAAGTTGTGAGCTACGATTTTACATGAAATTCCTAAATAAAGCAGTACAATAACTTTAAACTAATGTAAATAACCTTTACGCGTACAGACTAACTACAGCCCTCTAATGTACCAGCATATATTATGTACAGCGAAAAAACAATCAGGGTTCTGTTGATTAAACGTTAAGCATGAGCAAATTGAAATTTTCCAAAATTTTCTCTCTGCATTACAGTCATAATGGAAATACCTTCCCACTTCTGCTTCTGTAGTTCGTTGCGTATTACTGTATTTCTGTAGCCGCTACCGAAGCCTGAGAATTTTTTGTTGAAAACTGTACATAAATTGTATAATTTAGCTTTAAATGGCATTTATTCATAATACAATGGATGTTTATCTCAAATCGATACCAACAGACGAATATACATCAAGAATTGGCGACTTTTATCACTAGACTTTCCTCACGCTTCAGTAGCGGCTACAGTAATACAGTAATACACAACCAACTGCGGAAGTGGAAAGGTATTTCCATTTTGACTGTAAAACGTTATTTTTTTCACTTAGACGTTACAGATGAAGTCGTGTGTTAAAGTTTATGCAACTGACCCTGGCATTTTCCCCCTACAGATGTCAAAAGTTATAATTAGCAGCGTCTAGAGTTGCTCAGAAATAATGCATTAAAAACAGTTGATGTCCTCAGTTCAGTTCTATATAAGCTTCTTGCAGTTCCAGTTTTTTTGTTCAACTCTTGCGATTCTCGTGAGGCTCGCTAGGTTTGTACGAATGAATACATTTATTTGATTTGTTTGATAAAAATGTGTATCACCATGTACACATGAATATAATATGCAATGAAATAAAAAATAATAATTTACTGCCATTATCAACTTTTCGTTGCATCGCTAAAACTTTTGTTTCTATTTTAACTTTCGTCCATTTTCTCGTCTGTTTGATCCTCCGTCTTTTCGTCTAAACGGGGAAGAAGTGTTAATGCTTTGACGATCACAGATCAACCAAAACCAATGCAACACTAAATATTCTTTCCACTCTTTCATTTCATTCACTTGATTGATTGATTGATTGATTGATTGATTGATTGATTGATTGATTGATTGATTGATTGATTGATTGATTGATCGATTGACTGATTGATTAATTCTCATTCTTTCAATGTTGCCATCACATTTCTCTAAAGATAATTCATAATTATAGAATTGTATTTTCACTAACCTTCACCTTGACTTAGTTTTTCAGTTGTTGGTACTTCGTTTTGTTTCTCCGAATTATCTTCGACATTTTCCTGTAAACCGTCATTAACTGCAGCTGATGTAGAAACTGGTTTTTCAAATGAAGCAATATCTTTCTTGGTGTCGCTATTTTCTGTACATTTCCCGTCTACATCAGACTGTTTCTCTGTGCTGTCTCCATTCTGCGCCCCGTTCATTTGCGCACTCAAATGGTCTTGAACTAATATAGTTTGTGGTTTCTCGTCTGATGGTGGAGCAGCTGAAGATAAGTGAGAATTTGAACCATTCTCTTGAAAGTTAGTGTTTAACGGTGAGTTATGAGATGGATTATTGGCTGGAGCTGGAGTGGTGTTGACTGGCACAGATTTCGTTGGTGATATAGCGCCATTTGTAAGAATAGTATTCACTGACCTTCGAATGACAATGGTAAAAAATGACAGTTATAAAAAAACAAGGTCCAAAAATGACTGAAATTGAATTAAGTCCATTCTGAGCACTTCATAGGAAATCAACAACTCTGCTCACTTGTAGCTACTGTAAGCTTGTTATCCATCCAAAACTTATTTTTAATCAGTGAAATAAATATTGTTTTCCGTTGTTTTGTGTCTGACTCTCTGTCATAAAAGAAATGGTTCATGGTTTGATGTGCTCCATTGAGTTATGGATGCATTTGGGAAAGTGAAGAGCACTCAAAAATCTGCTACGCCTCGACCAACTCTTACGCTTTTTCCGTGCTCTCCAAACTTCCCGCGTGCATCCCTAACTCGATGGCGCACGCTAAACCATGAACCACTTCTTAAATACTTGCCAGTACCTCGTGATAAGAGAACCATCTGGTTGAACTGTGCTAACTACCATAATATTCTAAAAAAATTTACAGAATTTCAATAGCATGTTAGTTTTACAAATATTACAAACATTTACTGGTGTTTTCCTCACCTTTTCAACTCCTCTTAAAAATTTATCACTTGTTTTATAATGTTGCCTTGGCTGGGTAATTAATTCACATAATCGCTGGATCGTGAAAGGTGTTCTGAGGAAAGTCAGAATAAAGTACAGTTACTACTTAGTATATGTACTGTACAAATAACATGCAGGCTCAACAACAACAACACCACCACAAACACCACTACTACCACTACCACCACCAACATCACCACAAACAACACTACCACCACCACCACCACTACCACTATCACCACCATTACCACCACAACCAACAACACCACAACCACCAACACACACACCACTACTGCCACCACCAATATCACCACAAACAACACTACCACCACCACCACTACCACCACCATTACCACCACAACAAACAACACCACAACCACCAACACACACACACCACTACTACCACCACCATCACCAACATCACCACAAACAACACTACCACCACCACCACTACCACCACCACCAGCAACAATAACATCACTACCACCACCATTACCACCACAACCAACAACACCACAACCACTACAGCCACCACCACCAATAACAACACCACTACCAATAACACCAACAATACTAAGACCACCACCATGACCACCAACACTACTACCACCACCACTATCACCAGAACATCAATACTACCACCACTAACACTATCACCACCACCAGAACATCAATACCACCACCAATAACACTATCACCACCACCACCACCACTAACATGATCAGCATGACCACTACCACCACCACCACCACCACCAGAACATCAACACCACCACCACCAATAACACTATCACCACCACCACTAACATGATCACCATGACCACTACCACCACCACCACCACCAGAACATCAACACCACCACCAATAACACTATCACCACCACCACTAACATGACTGCCATAACACCACCATAAACAACAAGTTTCAACAAATGGCACATACCCTGAAAAACAGTTTAAGTTACTGACAAGTTTCTCAACTATTGGAAGAAATTCTTGTGATTTTGTTGTAGGTTCCGATATATAAGAATTAGTTGAACTACTTTCAAAGAAATCATTTAAGACCTGAAAATAACAAGACATTAAAAACTAGTATTATAATCTTTTTATTTCTCCCTGATTTTGTATATTACGCCGTATGTAAATAAATAAAAATTATATACATCTGATATCTGTTTTATGGTGAAGAGCCTTTGCTCGAAACGTTAGACTCCTACGTTCTCGGTTTTGGCAGTATATCAAACCTTACTATGTTTTGATTGTTATACACAGTATATATATATATACAGTATAGATTGAACTATATATATATATATATATATATATATATATGGAGAAGGCCAACCTAAAAAGTCCCATTCTCTCAGCCTTCTCCAACCTTGTAGCTCAGTTGGTAGAGCCTCGGACTAGTAAACCAAAGAGTCACAGGTTAAAAAAAATATATATATATATGTAAAATTATATATATATATATATATATATATATATATACCAATAAGTGTTTGTAACAAAAAGGTGTAAGGTTCTAGAGTGCTCGATACCATTATAGGTAGAGCGGAATATAATTAAGATTTAATGCTGTGTCGCTACTCCGAGTTTCACGCTTTCGCGATCTTCAGGTAACTGACAGATTAGGTTTTTGCTATTCGTTATATACATTGGCTATGTCATCATCATTATTTAAGTTGGTGTTTAGTTACGTGTCGACACTTCGAAAATAATTCAGATCGTTTGTTCAAAAAGTTTTTCTTTTTTGCCTTCATCAATAAAAGTTTTTCTTCCAGACATAAATTGCATCATTTTGATCCTGTCTTGTATGCCGCTACGTGCTTTATTACAGACCACTTGATGTGGTGGTCTCGGTTTCAAACGATCAAACGATCTGAATTATTTTCGAAGTGTTGACATGTAACTAAACACCAACTTAAATAATGATAATGACATAGCCAATGTATATAACAAATAGCAAAAACCTAATCTGTCAGTTGCCTGAAGATCGCGAAAGCGTGAAACTCAGAGTAGCGACACAGCATTAAATCTTAATTATATATATATATATATATATATATATATATAAGTTATTGTATGACTAGGTTTACTAGAAACCAGGCTTTTTTATGTTACATTTAACTTAATTATTTAAAGTCGGTACATTATTTCACCTAAGAGAAAAAAAATACATAGAAAAATATAAAATATGAAATACATGAAAAAGCTAATTGTAATATTGTAATTAGAACTATTATTTACAGAATAAAAATTTATTGTAATATACCTTTTCTAGTTTAAAACTTATCAGGGGTTTTAACAGGTGCCAGGGAAACCTAAAACAATAAAAAAAGTACTTGAAAGACGCTTTTAAAAAACAAGCATGAACATTTTTCAAACACGTGTTTCTGCTCTTAAAGTTGTGAGGCTAGAAATCATAGTTAAAACTAAAGACTGTTATACTAGTGCTTTGAAATAAGTCTTAGAGGACTCTCCTTTGCTTAAGAGAAGAAGGTATTCGTCGTTCACGCATAAAAATAATGAAGGAGGTTTCATAATGATTTCTAATTAAGGTCTTCTCTTACACTGTCCGACCGGTCTTTGCAATATGTTCCAATAATTGCTCCAATTCTGGCGATACACTCTTGTCGGCTGTTTGATCAAATTCTTAAGGGAAAAAACACAAAGACACAAGAGGTTAAAGATTAAACAATATAGGAGAACTTATCTTTATGACAAGCCATTTTGATGCTGTATTTTAGAAAAATTGGCGGCACAGTCAATTTCATGACCATTGACCAACACTGAAGCTGTTGAAGGAAGCAGTCATTAACTTCTTCTGTTTCGAAACTTACCATTTAAACACTGTAAAATCCCTTCTAGATTATCCATACTTTCGTATTACGAAAAACTAGAGAACGTACTGTATAGAGAAAAGGGAAAGTTTTCATTTCAAACATTCGTGAAAGGAAATTGTTTCTTTACTTTGCCGACATGATAGTCAACAACACATTAGGTTTCAGGCTCCGGATGAAGTACCTCATCCCTAGCCCTCCCCCCCCCCCCCCATCTTTTTTTTGCTAACACATTTCCTCACCCCCTGGTGTTTGAAAATATGGTAAATATAAAACAAAATTTAAATAAACAAACAAACAAACAAACAAACAAACAAACAAACAAACAAACAAACAAATAAATAAATAAATAAATAAATAAATAAATAAATAAATAAATAAATAGATAAATAAACATAGAAAGAAAGAAAGAAAGAAATATAAAAATAAATAAATAAATAAAAAATGAAATAAATAAATTTTACATCTGATAAAAAAAAAAAAATTGCAAAAGTTCCGGGGGAGAAGAACAAATTTAACGCTGCTTGATTGGCTGTTGAGTTCAACCAATGAAATTATAGACAGGTGTTACAATTTCGTTCTTTTTATGACGTCATTCGTCTCGAGCAACGCAATATTTCGTCAACATGGCGTCGACAACATCATCAGAAGTTCCTTCGTTCAATCGTGAAGCTCCTGCCAAGACCAAACGTTCTCCCTTCGAGGATGATTTCCTTTACGGCGTCACAGTTGCACAAACAAGTATTGATCTACGACTTGGTAAGTCATGATTTGTGTGAAGTATTATTTTTATGACGAAATTGAAAGCAGTCGTGAAACTGAAAGCCCTAATAATTCTCGCTTGATTGATTTATGTTGTGGTGTCTTCATTTATACTGTCATGATATCTCGTACTAAATATGGTGTATCCATGGAATATTGCTTCGACAGTGGTTAGCTAACTTCGCTTGAATGTGATAGTTGTTGGAGTGAACACAAGTTTTATTTATATGATAAAGACGGAAAGACTTTGCTATCACGTTACAGGAAATGCTACGTAATGAATTTTAGTTTCACTTTTAATTCATTTATTTAACTCCTTGGCTTTTAGTATGTTAACAAACCTAGCCAATACATTACAAGCAAAAATAGCGAGATCCAATTTTTAGCCCCAAAAAATTGTGAGAAAAATGTAACAATAGTGAGAAAAATGTAACAAAAGTGAGAAAAATGTAAAAATTTTGAGAAAAATGTAACAATTATGAGAAGAATGTAACAATTGTGAGAAAAATGTAACAAAAGTAAGAAAAATGTAAAAATTATGAGAATGTAACAATTGTGAGAATGTATCAAAAGTGTGAAAAAATGTAATAGAAGTGAGAAAAATGTAACAATTGTGAGAAAAATGTAACAAAAGTGAGAAAAATGTAACAATTGTGAGAATGAAATAATAGTCAGAAAAATCAAGAAAAATAGCAAGACATCAAGTAAACAATACATTTTATAAATTTTGTAAGATGGTGTGATGCAATACTGTACATTGCAAAATGTTTTACTGTCAAATCTTTGGTTTTGTTACAGGATTTCTCAGAAAGGTCTATGGCATTCTTAGTTTTCAACTTGGCCTCACCATTGCAGTATCTGCTCTCTTCATGTCTGTGCAATCCATAAAATCTTTTGTTCAAGCCAGGTAAAAAGCTTGTTTTATACCTTCTTGTCAAAATACTACCACAGTTTGACCCCTGCTCTGTACAGTTAAGTAATTTAAATTGGGTCTACAAAACACAAGTTTTCTCCAGGTTTAGCAATGTACATGTACTTACAAATAGTTTTATCATTTTTGGTGCTCTAGCCCTGCGCTTCTACTGGTGTCAGTGTTTTTATCTCTTGGTCTTCTCATTGCTTTGTCGATAAAAAGAAAGGAAAGTCCAATGAACATGTACCTGCTCACAGCATTTGTAAGTTAGCTTTGGTTTATAAAAAAACATGACAGGGCTGTATAAGGAAATACAGTATGTAAGCCACAAAGTGATAATTATTATTAGCTAGTCCCTTCCAGTTTCTATAATTTTAAACAATTATGGTGAAAAGCAATCTCATCAGAGATGACCCGCAATTAGTCATTCAACCTTAGTTATCATTTTACATTAGCTGTGTCCATGTGTTAGTGCAGTCTTTATGCAGTTACAGTTTTATTATTCTGCCATTTTATTTAGACATTTGCAGAATCCTACACCATTGGTACAATTGGTGAGTTTTAACTTGTTTTAGTATAAATACAGTACACAAGTGATTATAGAAATTGTCCATGTTCATTGGTCGAGCTACTTTGGACTAATTCTCGATAATCACCTATGGCATTTATTCAAAATGGCCACCAGCCAATTTGTCAATGCAACAGATGAGGAAATTAACAAGTTTAAAGAAAATGTTGTTCTTAAAAGTACGAAAATGTGTATTTATACGAAAACAATTATTCACCTCAGGCTCAGTGAATAACCACCAATTCACCTCGCCTTTGATTAATAATTGTTACATATAACAGTACTTAGTCATTAATAATATGGTTAAATACAGTCCAATAAGATTTGTATTAACCAATGAAATAACAATTGAGAAACAGAAACCTTCTGTTAGACTTACAAACCTCTTTTTGTTTCAGTAACTTTGTACGAAACCCAGATTGTCATTGAAGCATTTGTTCTCACAATTGCCACCACAGTGGCTCTCACACTCTACACCTTTCAAAGCAAGAAAGACTTCAGTAGCTGGGGAGCTGCGTAAGTTTTAAGATATTCTGCATTTATTTTCCATTGCTTACTTTAACGTATTGCTGAGTACGAAAAACAGGTCTGTTTTTGGCCAGCTCATAGAAGGGTTAATTCCTTTAAGTACTGTAAGACTGTCTTGTACGTACGATTATAAATGTCCTTTAAATTCTAACTCACTCGCGTGTACTATTTTACGTATTTTATAATAGGTTATTCACAACTTTGTGGATTCTAATTTTGGCGGGAATTTTACAAGTAAGGTTTACACACGTCGCGCTACGCTATATAAAGCCGTAATCAAACGAGAATGCAAGTCATCGCAAGTTGGCAGTCACACTCACAAATTTCTGTGGCGGTCGTTCGAACACCCAAATTAACAAAATAAAGGTTTCATGAGTGTTTTAAAATTTAAACCAGTTTTAACTTTGTTACGGTACATAGTATTTTTGGGAAATTATTCAGAGAGGCTGGCTGAGATAGCGTAACTGCCAACTTGCGATGACTTGCGTTCTCGTTTGATTAGGGCTAAAGACGTTACATTACAAGTTACGCTACGTTGTGAGACGTTACACTACGTTGTGAGACATTACACTACGTTGTGAGACGTTACACTACGTTGTGAGACGTTACGTTACATTACGTTGTGAGACGTTACACTACATTGTGAGACGTTACACTACGTTATGAGACGTTACGCTACGTTGTGAGACCTTACACTACGTTGTGAGACATTACACTACGTTGTGAGACCTTACACTACGTTGTGAGGCGTTACACTACGTTGTGAGACGTTACACTACGTTGTGAGACGTTACACTACGTTGTGAGACGTTGCACTACGTTGTGAGACGTTACACTACGTTGTCAGACGTTACACTACGTTGTCAGACGTTACACTACGTTGTGAGACGTTGCACTACGTTGTGCGACGTTGCACTACGTTATAAGATGCTAAATTACCTTAAAGACGTTATGCTACGTTATAAGACATTACGCTACGTTGTAAGACGTTTCGCTAAGTTATAAGTTGTTGCACTACCTTACAAAACGTTACGCTATATCACAGGACATTAGGCTACGTTCTAGAACATGCCAGTTTAGAAATGCTGCTTATAATAACGGTCGGGTTTATAGTTCAGAAAATACGCTATTATGCCAAACAACTGTCTATTTAAATATAGTAAGGTTAGATATACTGCCGAAACAGAGAACGTAGGAGTCTAACGTTTCGAGCGAAGGCCCTTCGTTCGAAACGTTAGGGTCTTCTCTGACGAAGGGCCTTCGCTCGAAACGTTAGCCTCCTACGTTCTCTGTTTCGGCAGTATATCTAACCTTACTATATTTCGATTGTTGTTTCTACACTGCCTACGCAGCACGCTACTTTTATTAAACTGTCTATTGATATTATTTTTTTGTAGATCTTCATTCAAAGTGAGATCATTGAGCTGGCATGTGCTATTGCGGGAGCAGTGCTATTTTCACTGTTCATCGTCTACGATACCCACATGCTTATGCATAAATTATCTCCCGAGGAATATATCTTGGCTTCGATCAATCTCTACCTGGATGTCATCAATCTTTTCATCGAGATTCTCAAAATTCTTGATGCTATGAAGAAGCACTGAGTATTTGGAAAATCATTGTTAATTTATTAGATGTTTTATAAACATACTGTCCTAGTGAACGTGTGTCACAATTGTACTCTAACTTTATGATATTTTAAGTGTTACCAAGTGTGTATAACTTCTTCCTGATGATAAAAAAACTCAAATAAAATAACTTGCACTGGGTCTACAAGTCCAGCCATAATATTATTTTGTGCTTCAGATTATTGTTAAAGTAAATATATTGTCTGTTTTTTACAAGTAATTCTGTCCAGTTTAACAGCACTGAAACTGTTTTAATAAGTACTCAATTTTTACAAGTTTTTGTTTTTAAGAAAAAAATATATAAATGTTTACAAAATTTTGATATATCATATCTACTAAAGAACAGTTGAATGAATGGCTTTAACGAGAAAGATTTTCTTTCCCTCGAGAACTAATCTGGGCAATTTGAGGAGGTTAATAGCTAATGTATTGATCCATGAATTGTCACTCTACTGAACATTGTGAGTAATTTTGAATTTTTAAAAAAATAGAGAATTAAGGATGTGTCTTTCTGTTTATCTACATATATTCTTGTAGGTGGAAACTTAAAATGATGTTTGCACAACTTGCTATGGTAATTATAAGTAATATTTCATTCGATTACATAGCATGTTCTAGGGATTTATGGTGAAGGAAAATTCGAGTGTAGAATATAACATTTTAAGACCAAACCGGGTCCAGTTGCGAAAAATGCAACTACACAGGCCTTCCGGCAGGAATTGAACCCATGCACGATATTGCGATTCTAGTGCAATGCTCTGACCACTGAGCCATGCACGGCGGCAGTTGCCTTAATTGTATACAGAACTCGCGATCAAGCTCTCGGCGACGGCCTCCGTGCCTCAGTCGTAGAACATTTATGGTAATTATACACGTTTAAGTGGCTAATGCACTTAACGGGTGGTCCCACATGGCCGGGATCACCTATTGCTGAAATTAAACACTAGTGTAATATCACTAAGTTCAGCAATGTCTGATTTTAGCCATGTGGGACCACCCGTTAGGTGCATTAGCCGCTTATATGTGTAAATTACCACAGCAAGTTGTGCAGACATTGTTTCCGGTTTCATAACATCATTTTAAGTTTCCTATCCAGTTCCCCTTTCATTATCTACGGTTCAGTCGAAGCCCTTTAAGGGTTCATTAAGGTTGTAGAAAATATTTTCCTTGTCTAAGACAGATTTTCCTCTCCTCTACCGTGGTCATTTTGTTTTACTTTTGGCTTTCTTTTTCAAAACCTCTCGATATTTAAGCCATCTATTTTAGTTTGAGTAACTATCTGCAAAAGACTATGAATAGATTTTGTTTTCCTACAATACGAGTTTAAGTTGATTGAAACAATCAATAATCGTCATAAGAATTGGAAGAGTCATTGGACCCTGGTAAAAGGAATCTTATATCATCATCAAACTCACTGTCGTCGTCATCATTGTCATCCATATCTTCACCGTCATCATCATCATCATCATCATCATCGTCATCGTCATCATCTTCATTATTATTTCGACCTAATATATCATCAATAACATTCTGAATATCCTCTTCATGCTCATCGTCATCAATGAAATCGGCCAAGTCATCATCTTCATCGACACTTTCCTAAAAACAAACACATACTGTAAGAATGAATACTGGTAGGTGGGTGAAACAACAGTAGGTGGGTGAAACAACAATGGGTGAAACAACAGTAGGTGGGTGAAACAACAGTAGGTGGGTGAAATAGTAGTAGGTGGGTGAAACAACAGTGGGTGAAACAACAGTAGGTGGGTGAAACAACAATGGGTGAAACAACAGTAGGTGGGTGAAATAGTAGTAGGTGGGTGAAACAACAGTAGGTGGGTGAAATAGTAGTAGGTGGGTGAAACAACAGATGGGTGAAATAGTAGTAGGTGGGTGAAACAACAGTAGGTGGGTGAAACAACAGTAGGTGGGTGAAATAGTAGTAGGTGGGTGAAACAACAGATGGGTGAAATAGTAGTAGGTGGGTGAAACAACAGTAGGTGGGTGAAACAACAATGGGTGAAACAACAGTAGGTGGGTGAAATAGTAGTAGGTGGGTGAAATAGTAGGTGGGTGAAACAACAGTAGGTGGGTGAAATAGTAGTAGGTGGGTGAAATAGTAGTAGGTGGGTGAAACAACAGTAGGTGGGTGAAACAACAGTAGGTGGGTGAAACAACACAATGTGGGTGAAACAACACAATGTGGGTGAAACAACACAATGTGGGTGAAACAACAGTAGGTGGGTGAAACAACAGTAGGTGGGTGAAACAACAGTAGGTGGGTGAAACAACACAATGTGGGTGAAACAACAGTAGGTGGGTGAAACAACAGTAGGTGGGTGAAACAACAGTAGGTGGGTGAAACAACACAATGTGGGTGAAACAACAGTAGGTGGGTGAAACAACACAATGTGGGTGAAACAACAGTAGGTGGGTGAAACAACACAATGTGGGTGAAACAACAGTAGGTGGGTGAAACAACAGTAGGTGGGTGAAACAACACAATGTGGGTGAAACAACACAATGTGGGTGAAACAACACAATGTGGGTGAAACAACAGTAGGTGGGTGAAACAACAGTAGGTGGGTGAAACAACACAATGTGGGTGAAACAACAGTAGGTGGGTGAAACAACAGTAGGTGGGTGAAACAACACAATGTGGGTGAAACAACAGTAGGTGGGTGAAACAACACAATGTGGGTGAAACAACACAATGTGGGTGAAACAACAGTAGGTGGGTGAAACAACACAATGTGGGTGAAACAACAGTAGGTGGGTGAAACAACACAATGTGGGTGAAACAACAGTAGGTGGGTGAAACAACACAATGTGGGTGAAACAACAGTAGGTGGGTGAAACAACAGTAGGTGGGTGAAACAACAGTAGGTGGGTGAAACAACACAATGTGGGTGAAACAACAGTAGGTGGGTGAAACAACAGTAGGTAGGTGAAACAACACAATGTGGGTGAAACAACAGTAGGTGGGTGAAACAACAGTAGGTGGGTGAAACAACACAATGTGGGTGAAACAACAGTAGGTGGGTGAAACAACAGTAGGTAGGTGAAACAACACAATGTGGGTGAAACAACAGTAGGTGGGTGAAACAACACAATGTGGGTGAAACAACAGTAGGTGGGTGAAACAACAGTAGGTGGGTGAAACAACACAATGTGGGTGAAACAACAGTAGGTGGGTGAAACAACAGTAGGTAGGTGAAACAACACAATGTGGGTGAAACAATAGGTGGGTGAAACAAAACAGTAGGTGGGTGAAACAACAGTAGGTGGGTGAAACAACAGTAGGTGGGTGAAATAGTAGTAGGTGGGTGAAATAGTAGTAGGTGGGTGAAATAGTAGTAGGTGGGTGAAATAGTAGTAGGTGGGTGAAATAGTAGTAGGTGGGTGAAACAACAGTAGGTGGGTGAAATAGTAGTAGGTGGGTGAAATAGTAGTAGGTGGGTGAAACAACAGTAGGTGGGTGAAATAGTAGTAGGTGGGTGAAATAGTAGTAGGTGGGTGAAATAGTAGTAGGTGGGTGAAACAACAGTAGGTGGGTGAAATAGTAGTAGGTGGGTGAAACAACAGTAGGTGGGTGAAATAGTAGTAGGTGGGTGAAACAACAGTAGGTGGGTGAAATAGTAGTAGGTGGGTGAAACAACAGTAGGTGGGTGAAATAGTAGTAGGTGGGTGAAATAGTAGTAGGTGGGTGAAATAGTAGTAGGTGGGTGAAATAGTAGTAGGTGGGTGAAATAGTAGTAGGTGGGTGAAATAGTAGTAGGTGGGTGAAATAGTAGTAGGTGGGTGAATAGTAGTAGGTGGGTGAAATAGTAGTAGGTGGGTGAAATAGTAGTAGGTGGGTGAAATAGTAGTAGGTGGGTGAAACAACAGTAGGTGGGTGAAATAGTAGTAGGTGGGTGAAACAACAGTAGGTGGGTGAAATAGTAGTAGGTGGGTGAAACAACAGTAGGTGGGTGAAATAGTAGTAGGTGGGTGAAACAACAGTAGGTGGGTGAAATAGTAGTAGGTGGGTGAAATAGTAGTAGGTGGGTGAAATAGTAGTAGGTGGGTGAAACAACAGTAGGTGGGTGAAATAGTAGTAGGTGGGTGAAATAGTAGTAGGTGGGTGAAATAGTAGTAGGTGGGTGAAATAGTAGGTGGGTGAAACAACAGTAGGTGGGTGAAATAAGTAGAAATAGTAGGTGGGTGAAATAGTAGTAGGTGGGTGAAATAGTAGTAGGTGGGTGAAATAGTAGGTGGGTGAGACAACAGTAGGTGGGTGAAATAGTAGTAGGTGGGTGAAATAGTAGTAGGTGGGTGAAACAACAGTAGGTGGGTGAAATAGAAGTAGGTGGGTGAAATAGTAGTAGGTGGGTGAAATAGTAGGTGGGTGAAACAACAGTAGGTGGGTGAAATAGTAGTAGGTGGGTGAAATAGTAGTAGGTGGGTGAAATAGTAGTAGGTGGGTGAAACAACAGTAGGTGGGTGAAATAGTAGTAGGTGGGTGAAACAACAGTAGGTGGGTGAAATAGTAGTAGGTGGGTGAAACAACAGTAGGTGGGTGAAATAGTAGTAGGTGGGTGAAATAGTAGTAGGTGGGTGAAATAGTAGTAGGTGGGTGAAATAGTAGTAGGTGGGTGAAATAGTAGTAGGTGGGTGAAATAGTAGGTGGGTGAAATAGTAGGTGGGTGAAACAACAGTAGGTGGGTGAAACAACAGTAGGTGGGTGAAATAGTAGTAGGTGAGTGAAACAACAGTAGGTGGGTGAAACAACAGTAGGTGGGTGAAACAACAGTAGGTGGGTGAAACAACAGTAGGTGGGTGAAACAACAGTAGGTGTGAAACAACAGTAAGTGGGTGAAACAACAGTAGGTGGGTGAAACAACAGTAGGTGGGTGAAACAACAGTAGGTGGGTGAAACAACAGTAGGTGGGTGAAACAACAGTAGGTGGGTGAAACAACAGTAGGTGAGTGAAACAACAGTAGGTGGGTGAAACAACAGTAGGTGGGTGAAACAACAGTAGGTGGGTGAAACAACAGTAGGTGGGTGAAACAACAGTAGGTGGGTGAAACAACAGTAGGTGGGTGAAACAACAGTAGGTGGGTGAAACAACAGTAGGTGGGTGAAACAACAGTAGGTGGGTGAAACAACAGTAGGTGGGTGAAACAACAGTAGGTGGGTGAAACAACAGTAGGTGGGTGAAATAGTAGTAGGTGGGTGAAACAACAATGTGGGTGAAACAACAGTAGGTGGGTGAAACAACAGTAGGTGGATGAAACAACACAATGTGGGTGAAACAATAGTAGGTGGGTGAAACAATAGTAGGTGGGTGAAATAGTAGTAGGTGGGTGAAACAACAGTAGGTGGATGAAACAACACAATGTGGGTGAAACAATAGTAGGTGGGTGAAACAATAGTAGGTGGGTGAAACAATAGTAGGTGGGTGAAATAGTAGGTGGGTGAAATAGTAGTAGGTGGGTGAAACAACAGTAGGTGGGTGAAATAGTAGTAGGTGGGTGAAATAGTAGGTGGGTGAAACAACAGTAGGTGGGTGAAACAACAGTAGGTGGGTGAAATAGTAGTAGGTGAGTGAAACAACAGTAGGTGGGTGAAACAACAGTAGGTGGGTGAAACAACAGTAGGTGAGTGAAACAACAGTAGGTGGGTGAAACAACAGTAGGTGGGTGAAATAGTAGTAGGTGAGTGAAACAACAGTAAGTGGGTGAAACAACACAATGTGGGTGAAACAATAGTAGGTGGGTGAAACAATAGTAGGTGGGTGAAACAATAGTAGGTGGGTGAAATAGTAGGTGGGTGAAATAGTAGTAGGTGGGTGAAATAGTAGTAGGTGGGTGAAATAGTAGTAGGTGGGTGAAATAGTAGTAGGTGGGTGAAATAGTAGTAGGTGGGTGAAATAGTAGTAGGTGGGTGAAATAGTAGTAGGTGGGTGAAATAGTAGTAGGTGGGTGAAATAGTAGTAGGTGGGTGAAACAACACAATGCAGGTGAAACAGTAGGTAGGTGAAACAGTAGGTGGGTGAAACAGTAGGTGGGTGAAATAGTAGTAGGTGGGTGAAATTGTAGTAGGCAGGTGTGAGTGTTACAGTAAGTGTGTGCAATAGTAGTAAGTGTGTGGATTAAACACTAGGTAGTAGGTGTGTGCAACAGTAGTAGGTGTGTGGATTAAACACTAGGTAGTAGGTGTGTGTGATAGTAGTAGGTGTGTGTGATAGTAGTAGGTGTGTGGATTAAACACTAGGTAGTAGGTGTGTGTGATAGTAAGTGTGTGGATTAAACACTAGGTAGTAGGTGTGTGACAGTAGGTGGGTGGGTAAAACAGGTGTGTGTATCAATGAGTAGGTGTGTTTATCAGTAGGTGGGTGGGTAAAACAGGTGTGTGTATCAATGAGTAGGTGTGTTTATCAGTAGGTGGATGAGAAAGCAGTAGGTGTGTGTAGCACTAGGTAGTGGCCCACAGTGGATAGGTGTGTCAGTTGGTACATATGAGGCATGTGCATGCAAACAATGTGGATTTCATTTCATTCTTGTCTACCAAATCTTCCTCGTCTTCTTCCTCCTCCTCTTCCTCCTCTTCATCTTCTCCTTTCGACCGCCCAATTTCATACAGTCGACAAATACTTTCAATATTTGCATCATCATTGCCTTGGTTCTGCAAGAACGGAACAGAAAAAGCAAAGGTTGATTAAAATATATTATGTTTATTAGAAATGCTAGCATTGGCATCTAATATTACCAAAGAAAACGGACTCTGGAAGGCCGTGAAAACGTCACGACCACCACCATTACCATCACCACTACCACCACCACCATCATCACTACCACCACCACTACTACAACAACAACTATACCACCACCACCACCATCACCACCACCACCACCACCACCACAACGACGACTACCACCACCATCCCCATCACCACTACCAGTATTTCTCAACTTTCACAAACATGTACCAAACGAATGGAACATTAGTAAACCCAGCAGATAAACGCACCTCGACTACAGCAAACATTGTATCTGCGTCATTGATGGCCAAACTGTAAATGGCTTTCTTGACATCGTACGTAGCTGTTGGTAAAAAAATGGGGAAAACAGGTTTACGTGGAGCGTGAGGGAACGCCTGAGATGTCAAGCGAGTCATTCTTACGATAAGTGAAATATTTTAGTGTCTTTCACTCACCAATGGGTTGGTAGTTCGTTGCGTCAATGGTTCGAAATGAAGACTCGAATTGTCCAATTCCTTCAGCGTGATGAGAATGTCTTACTAAAAAACAAACAAAGAAAATAACCACATACACATAGACTTAGTTGTGAGTACACCACCTTCACCACATTATGTCATCTTATTCAAATACTTAAACGGCTTATGCAGCAAAAATAAGTTCCGGAAAGACTTTCTTATTTAATAAAAGAACTTTTGAAGTTATATAAAGATTGACGTTTGCAGCTCTTCCATATCTCTCTCTTCGTTCTTTAGATATTGAGATTGTGTGATATGCTAATAACATCACTTAGACGTCACACTGTATAATGACTTGGTCTTGTTGGAAAATCATGTCTACTGGAACCATTTTGTGTATAGCGTCCTGCGATACACAGAATCACATGCACAGATAAAAGTAATTCTGTTAAATAATTCAATATTTTCCAGAAAGTCATTATGCAATGTCACGTCAAAGTGACGTTATTCACAAATAAAAAAAATCTCAACATCTCAAAAATGGCAAACTGTAAACGTCCATCTTTATAAGTTCTAGAGGTGAGCCGATCATCGGCAAAACATCGGCAGAGCCGATTAACGGCTAGTTTTTCTCACAATCGGCCATCGGCCGATTGTCTTTCACCATCGGATCGGCTGTCTCGTGACTCTCGTCCTCGTATTTCTGCTGTCTCGTCCTCATTTATCATAGCCTGCGAACAGTCGCAACCCTCCCGTCAAAATCGGGGAGCGGGCGTCTGTGGTACGGCGTCAATAATCGCGTTCTCGGTCACGTTACAAAATCGGTTTGCGCTCAAAATACGAGAATTGGCTTGATGACTTCCTCTCATTGCAAAACTTGAGATGAATAAAACGACAAAACGGGAGCACTGAGCATCAGGTTAGCAAACATCGGTTTTGCCGATTATCGGCCGATGGTTGGGAAATATCGGCTCTTAACAATCGGTATCGGCAATCGGCTTTTTTTAAACATCGGCTCACCTCTAATAAGTTCAAACGTTTTCTCAAATAAGCGAGTTTCTTTTGAACTTTATTTTCGCTGCATACACACTTTAATTTACCTCCGAATATTACATCTCCTTTATTGTTGAATGCCACACGACATTGATCTAATGACGAACAGGTGTCGAGAAGATGAAATGAACGAAGATCCCACTTTAGAATAAAAACAAAGTTAAGAAAAACCACAATAATGGTAGATATTTTGACAGTAGAGAGGATAACGAAGAGCTTGATAAGGGTACACAAAAGTCGTACGACACCAACAGCAGGAACAACAACAACAACAGCAACAGCAGTAACAACAACAGCTGCAACAACAGCAGCAACAACAGCAGCAACAACAGCAGCAACAACAGCAGCAACAGCAGGAAGAACAACAACAACAGTAGCGGTAACAACAGTAGCAGCAACAACAACAGTAGTGGCAACAACAACAACAACAACAACAACAACAACAACAACACCAAGCACCAATTATGACACCACCAACACCACCATCATCACCACCAACAACTGTTGTTGTTGGTGGTGGTGGTGGGTGGTGGTGGCGTTGTTGGTGTTAGTGGTGGTGGTGTAGTTGTTGGTGGTGGTGCTGTTGGTGGGGTTTTTGTTGTTGGTGGTGGTGGTGGTGGTGATGTAGTTGTTGTTGTTGTTGGTGGTGGTGGTGGTGGTGGTGGTGGCGTTGTTGATGTTAGTGGTGGTGGTGGTGGTGTAGTTGTTGGTGGTGGCGTTGTTGGTGTTAGTGGTGGTGGTGTAGTTGTTGGTGGTGGTGCTGTTGGTGGGGTTTTTGTTGTTGTTGTTGGTGGTGGTGGTGGTGGTGTAGTTGTTGTTGTTGGTGGTGGTGGTGGTGGTGGCGTTGTTGATGTTAGTGGTGGTGGTGGTGGTGGTGGTGGTGTAGTTGTTGGTGGTGGTGCTGTTGGTGGGGTTTTTGGTGGTGGTGGTGGTGGTGTAGTTGTTGTTGTTGTTGGTGGTGGTGGTGGTGGCGTTGTTGGTGTTAGTGGTGGTGGTGGTGTAGTTGTTGGTGGTGGTGCTGTTGGTGGGGTTTTTGTTGTTGTTGTTGTTGGTGGTGGTGGTGGTGGTGTAGTTGTTGTTGTTGTTGTTGTTGTTGGTGGTGGTGGTGGTGGTGATGGTGGTGGTGGTGGGACAAACATCTTTCTTTTCTTGTAAAACAAATTATCAAGGATACAATTTCTGAATTTATAATAATTTCCAGATCTGACGGATGAAATACCCCACTTAGATAATTATTAAACTTGTCAAATTTATGAATAACTTGTTTTGCTCTGACATCCCAAAGTACTCCATCATTTAAAACTAATTCATCACTTGAGTTAAACGTGGCGATGTTCATGAAATAGTTGTTACTTTTCGTATCTGATAAGGTCATCATTTTTTGACCACTTGTTAAATCGTAAATCTAAAGAAGTGAAACATAAGGTTATGTATAATATTGTATATATTACATGTTTGAAAAAGTTGCTCGTCCAGGTTAGAATAGTCTTGAAAAAGACTGTTAGTAGTGGTGATAGTAGGGACTAAGAGATGCTACAACGGCGCTTAAAAAGCAACATAAATTCTATAACTGAAAAAAGTCACGGTTAATTGACTATTATATTTTATTTATTTTTTTATTTTTTTTATTATTTTTTTTTAAAAAAAAAAAAATTTTTAAAAACTAACTGACCATTATATTTGATATTTGAAATTAGTTTAATGACTCTTAAAATCTACTGAGATTCGGGTAGTAGCGCTGATTGGTTACTTTGTAATCATACGATAATTAATTCAAAATTCGGCTCGACCAAGATCAACTCCAACATTTAAAACGTCTCTTGTATTGCTAAAATGATTGTAGTGTTTGTAATGTCAATGGACAGTTCTCATCTTTTGGTGAGTTGACGTCGTCCTGAAGACGTGAAAATGCTCCAAGTGTCGTTGTACAAATAACGAGGACGGTGTTGGGATTTCTCTTGGGATTACAAATTATTCATTCTCTTTGTTTCACAACTAGAATGATTTTATTTGGAGGACGCCGTCGTTGAAGTTGACGTCGTAGCATCTGAAGTGACTGACGTCAGTGGCGGTCATCTTCAGATACGGCTCTGGACTAGATACTAAACAGTCTTTCTCAAGACTACACTAACCTACAAACATCTACTGATATTCGTAGGTTCAAACCATTTACGTTATAACGTCAGTCACTACCACCAACAGTCTTTCTCAAGACTACACTAACCTAGACGAGCAACTTTCTCAAACATGTTTTAATACTCCTAGGTTCAAACCATTGACGTATTGAATAATAAATGCTTACGTCAGCAGATGATCCTCGGGTGCCAATGACTTTATTGAGTGTTTGTTTGTTAAACTGCACATGGCGTGCTTCAGGAAATGTCGTCCTAGACAGACAAGCAAACAGTTACTAGATACAGACAGACAAACAAACAAACAAACAAACAAACAAACAAACAAACAAACAAACAAACAAACAAACAAACAAACAAACAAACAAACAAACAAACAAACAAACAAACAAACAAACAAACAAACAAACAAACAAACAAACAAACAAACAAACAAACAAACGGGCGGGCGGGCGGGCGAGCGGGCGGGCGGGCGGGCGGGCGGGCGGACGGACGGACGGACGGACGGACGGACGGACGGACGGACGGACGGACGGACGGACGGACGGACGGACCGACCGAACGAACGACCGACCGACCGACCGACCGACCGACCGACCGACAGACAGACAGACAGACAGACAGACAGACAGAAGCACACACATAGAGAAAGACACACAAACAGGCACAGACAGACAGACAAGCAGACAAACAAGCAGACAAACAAACAAACAAACAAACAAACAAACAAACAAACAAACAAACAAACAAACAAACAACACAAACAAACAAACAAACAAACAAACAAACAAACAAACAAACAAACAAACAAACAAACAAACAAACAAACAAACAAACAAACAAACAAACAAACAAACAAACAAACAAACAAACAAACAAACAAACAAACAAACAAACAAACAAACAAACAAACAAACAAACAAACAAACAAACAAACAAACAAACAAACAAACAAACAAACAAACAAACAAACAAACAAACAAACAAACAAAGCATGTTAAATATTTCAGAAACTCACTTCATATTAAACGTTTCCCCAACAGACCATAACACTGACCCTGGCGTCCCAAATGGAGAAGACGTTAAAACAAGTTGACCGTCCTGTGAAAAAATGTGATTTTTTTTAATTTTCGCGAACGGCAGACTTATAATTGTTAAGTGAAATAGAAATCAAAAATGCAAAATAAAAGCAACAAACAAAATAATACCTTGGACGGTTGACAAGAAGTAAGAGCTGAACGATGACAGTTGTGACTGCTTTCACACTAGTTCATAAAATCACAACACAATTATTTAGAACGTATTTTAAAATACAAAACAAAACAAAACAAAACAAAACAAAACAAAACAAAACAAAACAAAACAAAACAAAACAAAACAAAACAAAACAAAACAAAACAAAACAAAACAAAACAAAACAAAACAAAACAAAACAAAACAAAACAAAACAAAACAAAACACAACACAACACAACACAACACAACACAACACAACACAACACAACACAACACAACACAACACAACACAACACAACACAACACAACACAAAACAACACAGAAACAAATTTTGACTATCACAAGTTCTCATTCGTACATTCCAATAACATTCTATTCTATTTTAAGACATATATATTGATGACGTCATTTCTATATGAAGGAAGCACTTTTTCTGACTAATATATTAACCAAAAATGCTCAGAATAATCCAATTATTCCCGTGTTAAAATAAAAACATTCTATTTTTAGACATCTATATTGAGACGTCATTTCTATATAAAATGCTCAGAATCATTCAATTATTCCCGTGTTAAAATAAAAACATATTCTATTTTTAGACATCTATATTGATGATGTCATTTCTATATGAAGGAAGCACTTTTTCTGACTAATATATTAAGCAAAAATGCTCTCCAAACAATACCTGTGCTGTGTTGATGTTAAATAATTTAACTTCTCCAGCCTGTGTTCCGATCAGAATAGACCGTGTATTTGGCTGTAATACATATTATAATAATAAACAAAATTGAACTGAGACATCGCATGTACATGGGAGGGCGGGAAAAGAGAAGCGGAGAGAGAAGATGAGAAGACATGAAGCGAAAAAAAGATGAGAAGACAGGAGGTGAAAAGCAGGGGCGGATACAGGGGGGGGGGGTTGACTGGGTGACTAGTCACCCCCCTTCCTTGCCCCAACCAATACAGGATTATACAGCGATACACTAGCAGCTGTTTATACAAATCACAACAGTTACTCGTGTGTAAAACGTGCATAAATTATATTGTATAACAATGCTTATTGATACAGACCGTAGCTATGGCCTCTCCTTTGCAATAAGATTGGACATCATGATACGCTAATACAAGATATTAGCGTATCATGATTTGAAACCCCAATTTTAAAACAGTAAGAATCACGATTATATAGACGTATTGTATACAATCTCAATCTGAAATCTGAATATACATAGTAATTTTGGAACATAAACGTATAAAACATATCCCCATGAGTCCACGACAATGACGACATATGGTGTATTTATATATTTGGGTATTTTGTTTGGTAATTTATATCCTTCAAAACTCTTTCAAATCCCCCTCAAAATGCAGGAAATGCTATTTCAGAGACTCTAAAATTCAAAATTTTTCCGGGGTAGCACCCCCCCGGACCCCCTGGACGTTTGTCGCATCTTCGGCGCCACCCTGCCCCCACCCCCCCCCCCCCCCCCCCGCCCTTGTTAAATATTCTGAAAGAAACAACTGAGCACCTTATAGTCACCCCCCTTGCAAAAATCCTGTATCCGCCACTGCAAAGAACTAAGAGTATGAAAGAGAAAGGATAAAGGAGGAAGAGAGGTGAAAGAGAGCGGGAAATATGATGCGGGGAAATGGGAGGGAGAGTGAAATAATGGAATAAAAATGACTGGAGGGAGAAGAGTACGGAAAGAGGAGATAAAATAGGAAAGAAGAATAGGAGGAGAAAAGTGCAGAGGAGCGAAAGAAAAGATGATGAGCAGAGATGGGAAACCGTGGTTGGGAAGAGTGGGGTGGAAAAAAGAGATCACATTTTAAATATACAAACCAGAAATGTTGCACAGGTGTAGTAACTGACTTCGTCCAAAACTCGAAGAACGCGCATTGAACGAAACCTGAAAAAAAATACAAAACAAAAATATTCAGAGATTACAAACAATATTCTTGTACCCAAAGTGCGCGACTCACCTGCTGAATAAATATCTTCGATTCAGTTTGTTTCCCTCACACACACCATAGCAAGAATTGACCTGAAAAATATAATCAAGTGTTATAATTGTAATAGTTAAACCCCGGTCAAACGAGGATGAGAGTCGATGAGAGTTGCAACTCTCGGTCGCGTTTGACCACCAACTCTCATCGACTCTCATGCACTCTTATCAACTCTCATCAACTTTGAGCTGGTTCAAATTTTAATGAGAGTTGATGAGAGTTTTTGCTCGTTTGACCGGTCATGAGAGTTGGCATATGAGAGTTGATGAGAGTTTAATGTGACTTTTCGTGACAAGAAAAGGCAAGAATGCAAAATATATCTGTCTATTTATTTGTCCAGTACGAGATTGTAAAAATGCGAACTTTGTTTACCTCGAAATTCGTTCCTAGTCTCCCTGCTACGCGCGGTAAATCCTACAACTCTCGTCAACTCTCATGGTCAACTCTCATCAACTCTCATCCTCGTTTGACTGGGGCATGAGAGTTGAGAAAACTCTCAAACAAACTCTCGCTTGCCAACTCTCATCCTCGTTTGACCGAGGTTTTAGTTATAATATTAGTACGTTATCAGTGTTTTCAGCTTGAGTTGGTAAAGTTTTTTCGTATGTTTTTGCTGTACAAGCTGTCGTAAGTTAAACTCAGAGAAAAACTCTGAGCTCCAGACGGGACTCGAAACAACCTTCTGAATGCCAGCAGGACGCTCTCACCATTGAACCACTGGAACTCAGATGGTAGACCGAGGCTGTTGTCGATATTCAAGTGTTATAGTTGTAATAGTTCCGGGCCTGAAATAACGTCAAAAAATTGCCCGGACAAAATGTCCGCACAAAATCAAATTTGATATGCCATTTTCAGAAAACCACGCAGTCATCTTGTTCTTGAAGCCGCGTTCCCTTTGTGTAACTCAGACCCAGGCCTTTTGAAGTAACTGATCGCACAGTTTTTGGTAGACTTGCTCCAAGTCTGCCTCTTGTTGTTTCGAGACGGGTTTGTTTCGAGATAAAAGGCGGTCGGCCACCATGGTCGGCCACGGGAAGAAAAGCGGGCGAGCGAAAACCCGCGGGCGGAGGAAAAAGGAGGGAGGGAGAGGCAGACTTGTTTCCCTTGAAGAAATTCGAATCCTATTATATATTCGGCGCGAAAATTGATTGACAAGTGTGCGGCAGAGATCAGTGATGTACGGTGTCGATTTCACTGTGTTTTCACGCGTCACATGGACAAAGAAAGTACGCCGACGAAAGTTCATTCTCGCCTAGATATTTCGCCATTCATCAACGCGATAAGTGGAACTATCACAAGACGTCCAGAAAGATATGCCTCGGCAACTTGCCTCCGCTGATCTCTTATCGTTCTATAACCACATTTATTGGCTCCGTAAATAATAGCATCCTTTATTGATCTCATTTTCGGGCTTGATCACTCTGTGTTACTGTGTTGTTCCACTGACCTTCACGTGATGTCACTGATAATCGATTATTTCCCAATGAGCAATAGGCCACGCGCGTACGCAAGCTATAATCTCCTCGTGAGTCGTGTACTGAGGAAGAGGACAATGAGAAGACAATCTACTTTTGCTGACTATACAAGCCGAAGTTAAGTACACAGTAACATTGACAAATGTGAATGTTGATGGGATTATTTTTAACAATGCTTCGGATTTTTACTCGGACAAATTGTCGGACCATTTTGACATTTGGTCAGACAAAATTGAAATTTGGTCGGAAAATGTCGTTTGTCCGACCGTTATTTCAGGTTGTAATATTAACTTAATAAAATCACCTGATGAACTGCTAATCTTGATGCTATGTTCACTGAGGCGTGACGTCTCTGCTTTGGCTCGGGACACCTGTGTGGCCTAGAAAACATTTGATAAGAAAAGGTATTTACAATAGTCACGTTTAATAAATTTCCATATTTGTGAAAACGCCTGAATTTCTGAAAATCTTGTACAGCCCAGCCAGTTATCTTTCAAAACAACAAATTCTGTCCCCGAAAAGGAGAAAACATTGATAAACTCGAAGTACATTAAGGATAGAAAAAAGTTTTTATTGTTTTTACCTGAGAAGCGAAAATGGTGGACAAGCGGCCACAGGATTCTTACACAATGCATGCTGGTCTCGCAAATATTGCGTAACTATAGAGTCTAATGTCGGAGGGGAAGAAGCCCGTACAGGATACATGATGGAACGTTTAGAAACATTTGGAAAGTTGTGCTAAAAGAAAGAAAACAAAATGATTGACTTGAGATTCTTAAATTTTAAACTGACATAATAAGGATTTTGCAATGTGACATCATCAACACGCACGCACACAAGAACACGCGCACGCACGAACACGTGCGCGCAAGAACACGCGCGCGCAAAAACACGTGCATGCAAGAACACATTTTCTCCGTTCAAATCATCGCACCATTCACGACATCAGAAACTCAAGACTTTATGATCCAAATGCTTACTGAATACGCTTAAGTTTGCCGAGTTTTCAAACCATCATTGAGTATATAGTTCTTCCTACCTTGCTTAGTGGGGTGCCAGGATTTGTACTTCCAACACGATGGACTGTTGGTACACCAGGTGAAGAGGTGGGTGTGACTGAAGGCGAGTGAACAACTAAGGGAATGGGGCGAGATACATTAAAACAAACCTAAAGAATGAAGATTATAACATTGTTGATAATTATTATTGTTACTCTTGATAATTGATTAAATTAGGATAGGTCACTAGGTCGCTAGATAGGTTGCTACGTGCGAAACAACATACCCACACGCGCAAAAACATACATATACGCACGCATGTACACGCAAGAAAACATAAATGCACGCAAAAACACAAGCAAGCACGCGCATATAGAAGTCAATAAAAAACCTTTAGAAAAGAAAGAAAAACACAAACAAACCATTTTATGTGGACCTGTGCCTTGTGGTGAGAGAAGTGTCGGATTTGGTCCAGGTTGAGGAAGATTAGCTTCTTTTAACAATACGGCTGCCGTCTCTGTCAATCCTAGAACAACAATTGACAACTACAACACTAAAACACTTTAATACATAAAGTTTTGTCAGTCGCTCTACTAGCTGTCGTTAGTTAGTATAGTACTTTCAGCTTGGAGTTTGTAAAGTTTTGTTAGTTCTTGCTCTACAAGCTGTCGTTAGTTAGTATAGTACTTTCAGCTTGGAGTTTGTAAAGTTTTGTTAGTTCTTGCTCTACAAGCTGTCGTTAGTTAGTATAGTACTTTCTGCTTGGAGTTTGTAAAGTTTTGTTAGTTCTTGCTCTACAAGCTGTCGTCAAATGTCTAGAATTCAGAGTTTCCTGAGTGCTAAAAACAAGAAGATCCAGTTTAAGCTTTTGCTCAAAGAAATTTACCTTGACTTAGGAAGTGTCGATAACACAACTGCAAAATTTCTTGTTCAGGATATGTTATCTGAGTTTGAGCAACAACGTCAGCCTACAACGACAAAGCATAATAAATATGGAATAAGATATTTAAGTTCAATATCTATATACATTATGAAAAAGTAAAGTGCTGTGTAGGCAGTATGTCTTTTGGATAGAGTAGAGTGAAAAGATGGTAAACTGCCGAGATAAGTTTTGATTACGAAACCGACGGACATTCCAAGTGAAGCTCAGTATTTTATCGTTATCAAAACTAATAGACGAAATCGGAGTTTCGACTGCGCATACAATCTGAGTCAGGATAAAACGTAGTTCATTTATAACATGATGTTAGCAAACATAACATTTCTGATTTCAGAAACTTTTTAATGTTTAGGTATTCGATAAGGATAAAATTTGCTTATCGATTATCCTTGACAATAATCTTAAACGTAGTGTCTAAAAATAATGAACTCAAAACATGAAGAAAAAACCAGTCCCAGCCTATGTTATCTTCCCGTTATGCTTTAATATACACGGTGTAATTTGCATAGGGGTCCAAAATGAATAGGAAACTAATTTGTATGTGGGCCTAAATGAAACTACGATTTGGTGTATCTCAGCAGTTTACCATCTTTTCACTTTGTTCTATACATTATTGGCTTGACGTATATATTATATTACAACATGTGTAGTATATAGTATTGTACGTAGCATTGTGTATTCACCTTGGTAATTCTAGAAAGTGTGAGATACGACTGAGATTCTTGAATGGTTTTTCCAAGAACACGTCCCAGTAACTCGGAGACATATTGACAAAACCTGCCGTGTAAACTGGCGTTGTCAGAAAGGATTGGTTCTCGCATTAAAACTAAGTCAAAATCACACAAAAACAATAATTAATTTGAATAAAGCTGGGAAAGACTGCGACACTACTGGTCTTTTTAAATAAACAACGACAGCAACAGCAATAGCAACACTACCGCTGCTAACACAAACAAACAAACAAACAAACAAACAAACAAACAAACAAACAAACAAACAAACAAACAAACAAACAAACAAACAAACAAACAAACAAACAAACAAACAAACAAACAAACAAACAAACAAACAAACAAACAAACAAACAAACAAACAAACAAACAAACAAACAAACAAACAAACAAACAAACAAACAAACAAACAAACAAACAAACAAACAAACAAACAAACAAACAAACAAACAAACAAACAAACAAACAAACAAACAAACAAACAAACAAACAAACAAACAAACAAACAAACAAACAAACAAACAAACAAACAAACAAACAAACAAACAAACAAACAAACAAACAAACAAACAAACAAACAAACAAACAAACAAACAAACAAACAGATAAACGGACAAACAGACGGACGCACGGACAGACGGAAGGACGGACAGACGGAAGGACGGACGGACGGACGGACGGACGGACGGACGGACGGACGGACGGACGGACGGACGGACCGACACGGACACGGACACGGACACGGACACGGACACGGACACGGACACGGACACGGACACGGACACGGACACGGACACACACACACACACACACACACACACACACAGACACACAGACACACAGACACACACACACACACACACACACACACACACACACACACACAGACACACAGACACACAGACACACAGACACACAGACAGACAGACAGACAGACAGACAGACAGACAGACAGACAGACAGACAGACAGACAGACAGACAGACAGACAGACAGACAGACAGACAGACAGATGCACACAACTTAACAGCACAAAGACAAAACCTTTCTCTGACTTACATTGTAACTGACCACTATGAATCATAGATAGCTTGCTCATTATTTGTCGAATTTTATCGCTTCTAGCCAAGCCACAAAGAGCCTTACAGGCAAGACCTCGGATACTATCAGCGTCACACACAGGAGTCTTCACAAGAAGCAAGGACAGGAGAACTCTGATACCATTATTTGCACGAACACAGTTCCACAAACGATCTTGAATTTCTTCTGGGTTCTTTGGAAAACCTCGTTTAGCTTTTGGAAACTGTCCAAAAAATTGCATAGAATTCTAAAAACACAGAAGGCGATTCTTCAGCTAGAAGTCAACGTACACGCCAGGCGGTAAACACGCTAGGAGAATTATTTTAAATCCTGGGGCTCGAAACATTGGTATTTCGTTTCATAAAATCACGAAAGTACACCACCTCTAAATATTTTTCTAAATAGTTCCCATACCATTGGTTTTGGAGAGACACAATTGCATAAAACCAGAAGAGCAGCTTTTTGAATTTCACCATCAGTGGCAAATTCTCCTTCAGCCGCGCGTAGGAGAACCCTAAAATAATTAAAATATTCATTGCAATAAACTCGACTCTTTCGTTACTAGTGGTCTATTAGACAGTGAGTAGTTCAGCCAACCAGAATGCAGCATTTGTGATAGACCATTAGTTGGTTTCTGCTAAAGGATTCCTAACGTTTCGAGCGAAGGCCCTTCGTCAGAGAGAAACGAAGGCCCTTCGTCAGAGAGAAACGAAGTAGCACAATAAATTCAAAAAAGAACGTCAACGTCCTGGTCATCGCCTTCTTTATCGTCGTCTATCCATAGATGTGGATCGGAGGCATCTTCGACATCTGAATCAGAGACTTCAAAGGGATTTGTGTCCGGCTCTTTTAGAATGGACAGCTGCGATCGAAGTACCTCGCGACCTTGACCGGCGAAAAACTCCAGTGATGTATTAAAGATATGTTGATATGTTAGCGTATCGGTTTGTGTTTTTTTGCTGATTCATCTTTTTCGAAGGTGCGGCGCTTATTAAATTATCCTGCTTCTGGATGCGGCGCTTAATCGAGAGCGGCGCTAAATCGAACATTTACGGTACGCTACTTTTATTTTACTGTTCAAATAGTAAAAGTATAAAATTCTTACTTTATGCCAACTTCAGTAACTCCAGTGGGTAGAGTGACTGGTTCAATTAATGCAAGTTGTGATTTGAAACTCACTGTTAAGACAGCAAGAGTGTCCAGGGCCAACCTGGTCACATCATTTCTAAACAAATATTAAATAAAACGTTTTCGTACAAACTCGGTCACTTTTCTCAATAAAGCAAAGTGAAAAGATGGTAAACTGCCGAGAATAGTTTTGATAACAAAATACTGACATTTCAAGCAGAGCCCTATATCACATTTTACTCTGATGAAGGGCTCTGCTCGAAACGTCAGTATTTTGTTATTAAAACTATTCTCGGCACTTTACCATCTTTTCACTTTGCTCTATCTAAAACACTGCCTACACAACACTATAGTTTTTACTCTGATGAAGAGCTCTGCTTGAAACGTCAGTATTCCGTTATGAAAACTATTCTCAGCAGTTTACCATCTTTTCACTTTGCTCTATCTAAAACACTGCCTACACAACTCTACTTTTTACTCTGATGAAGAACTCTGCTAGAAACGTCAGTATTTCGTTATTAAAACTATTCTTAGCAGTTTACCTTCTTTTCACTTTGCTCTATCTAAAACACTGCCTACACAACACTCTACTTTTTACTCTGATGAAGGACTCTGCTTGAAACGTCAGTATTTCGTTATCAAAACTATTCTCAGCAGTTTACCATCTTTTCACTTTGCTCTATCTAAAACACTGCCTACACAACACTCTACTTTATTTACATTTTTCTCAACGACTGATTACTTCCTACCTTGCAGTATAACTGCTCCATTCAGCTGACATGCACAATATTTGAATAAGCAAGGAGAACCCTTGAAGATCTCGCATCATCTAAAAAGAAACAGGGAAAAAAAATATAGTGCATTCTTTAGATGTTGTTAGCCAAACTGGAGTTATTAATTCTTTGAGAGTTCTCATGGCGATAATGTAATATAAATAAGTTTTGTGGAAACACCACGTAAAATATTTCTTTGCTAAACTTTCGGCCTCTTGACTCAGGCCTTCATCAGAGCAATAACTACAAACTGTTGGCTCACGTCGTCATTTATAAACTAAGCAACTGAGCAACTGGTCAAACTGAAGCAGTTTGGAACAGGACGACAGTCCATGAAAGGTCTGTTGTACTTACATCTACTGGAGGCCATTTTGCAACTACATATGAATTTTCGAGAATAAGTTCAACATTGTCCAAAATACCGCGCTGAGTTATGGTCACAGACTACAAAAGAAAAGATTTTAAAACAAAATCTTAATTTAAGAACATCTTTATTAAGCAATAGGTTAACGACTTGTTAACTCATTGCTGCCTAGGATGTCTGAGGGTTCTCTTTTTGATGAGTAAAATCGTATGGTGTTAGACAGAGTAAAACAATAAAGGGACTGTTTTTGGCCAGCTCAGACAGGAATGGGTTAACGACGACTTGTTATGTCATTGCTGCCTAGGATGTCTGAGGGTTCTCTCTTTGATGAGTAAAATCATCTGGTGTCAGACAGAGTAAAACAATAAAGGGACTGTTTTTGGCCAGCTCAGACAGGAATGGGTTAATGACGACTTGTTATGTCATTGCTGCCTAGGATGTCTGAGGGTTCTCTCTTTGATGAGTAAAATCATCTGGTGTCAGACAGAGTAAAACAATAAAGGAACCATTTTTTGGCCAGCTCAGACACGAACGGGTTAATCACTTATTAACTCGTTGCTGTCTATAGGATGTCTGAGGGTTCTCTCTTTGATGAGTAAAATCATCTGGTGTTAGACAGAGTAAAACAATAAAGGAACCATTTTTTGGCCAGCTCAGACACGAACGGGTTAATCACTTATTAACTCGTTGCTGTCTATAGGATGTCTGAGGGTTCTCTCTTTGATGAGTAAAATCGTCTGACATTAGACAGAGTAAAACAATAAAGGGACCATTTTTGACCAGCTCAGACAGGAATGGGTTAATCACTTGTTAACTCGTTGCTGCCTAGGATGTCTGAGGGTTCTCTCTTTGATGAGTAAAATCATCTGGTGTTAGACAGGGTAAAACAATAAAGGGACCATTTTTGACCAGCTCAGGCAGGAATGGATTAATCGCTTATGTCTGAAGGTTCTTCCTTTGACAAAGAAATCATCTGGTCATCTGGTGTTAGACAGAGTAAAACAATAACGGGGCAGTTTCTGACTGGCTCAAGCAGGAATGGATTAAGGTCTCTATGTATTAAACAAGGTAATGATCGCGAAGTAGTATAAATATAGACACTACCTTGTACGCTGGTACAGGTCTAGGTGGTGATTGACCTCTTGTTCTTGCAATTATTCTTCTTAAAACATCAGCTTTCATGGCGACATGTGCGTCAAAGTATCTTCTCAAAGCCATGCAAGTATGTTTCACTGTTTGACGACAGTCAAAGAGATGATCGTCACTCAATACGTTTGGTGACTCCGTTAGGATTTCTAAAGTACTTAACTAACAGAAAAAAAAATCATTATTGAATAGTATTGAATTGTAGTTATTGTATACGTTATGGTAATATTCATTACATGACGTACAATGAAAATGATCATAATTACACTATCACCACCATGGTCAGCACTGTATCCACCCCTACAACCATAGCATCACCACCACTGACACCATCACAATTACCACCACCATTATCACTACCATTATCATCACTACCACCACCATTACCATCACTACCACCACCATTACCATCACTACCACCACCATTACCATCACTACCACCACCATTACCATCACTACCGCCATCATCACCATCACCATCACCAGCATATCACTACCACCATATCACCAACATATCGCCAACACCAACACCACCATATCAGCACCACTACCATCATCACCACCACCACCATCATCACTACCATCATCACGACCACTACCATCACCACCACCACCACAATCATCACCACCACTATCATCATCACCACCACCATCATCACCACCACCGTCATCACCACCACCACCACCACCACCATCACCACCACCATCATCATCACCACCACCACCATCACCACCACCATCATCATCACCACCACTATCATCAGCACCACCACCATCATCACCACCACCACCACCATCATCACCACTACCATCATCACCACCACCACCATCACCACCATCACCACCATCATCATCACCATCACCACCACCACCACCATCACCACCACCACCATCCTTTATATCAAAACATACCATATTAATTAATTTTCTTAAGCCATCATTTTCATCAAAAAGTACCAAAATTGCACGAAACGCAAATGTAAGTGAAAAAAATATCGTTGCATGACATCGGCCTGAATAATGAGAACATTCCAACAGCCATAATACATGTTTAACAACTTCCCCTAAAACTGGTTGAGGGAGAAGGCAAATCTGAAAAGCAAGACAATAAAACACATTTACTGCATACGAATCTAGCTTGCACATTCAGAGCTTGGAAAAATACTTCTCAAACTCATTAATAATTTTACCCTTTCTAACGCATCTTCAACATAAGCCAAGTAATAATAACAACACGACACCGCTGTTGCCGAGAATGACGGCTTGGGAATTTGAAGAAGTTTTTCAATTCCTCCATGGCTGACGAATTCAAGAGCAAATTTCTTATGACACATTAAAGATGTTAAATACTAAATCAAAATAAAATACATTTAAAAAAAAATTAGAATTCACTCGAATAAAACTGTTAAGTCGAAAGTGTGCTAGCTATTGGTTATATTTTTGTAAAAACGTAGAGTGGTGAGTAGGCAGTGTTTTAGATAGAGCGAGGTGAAAAGGTGTGAAACTGCCGACAATAGTTTTGATAATGAAATACTGACGTTTCGAGCGGGGGTCCTTAGGGATATTGGGTGTACAGTGAAAACGTCCTCAGGTCAAAACGTCCTCACTTCTCCCAAAGTGACCGGGGAATATGTCAACATACATATAATACTCTATATAAAGCCTGGCTTCCATATAGTTGTAATTGTTGTAATTCAGTCGGCGACTGTCGCCGATCAAGTCTTACAACAATAGGCGAGTTTCAGGGTGTTGCGCACGCATCGTTTTGCCAAGGAATTGGCGGGCTCTTGGCGGGCTCCCCACAAAGTAAGCAATCACAAACAGACTTGCTAGCGAGCCAACAACAGCAGAATAACAGTGTTAAACATCCAGAAACTGTATCTATACTTTGTTTATCTTCAACAGTATGTTTACTTTGAGTGGAGCTTGCCAGTTTTTTTGAAAAATGATGCGCGCGCAACACCTTGAAACTCGCCTATTACAACTTAATGGAAACGCTTGTTGTAATCCAATCCGCGACAGTCGGCGACTGTTGTAGAAGTTGAATCAGGTTCAACTTCTACAACAATTACAACAGTCACCGATGCGACAACAGTTAATGGAAACATCAATCGCCGACAGTCGGCGACTTTTTGTTAGATGTTTTCAACGTAAAACACAAAATTATTTACAAAAACTGGCCAAATCCTTTCAAAAAACCCTCGATTTTGTTAAAGAAGACTACTAAATGACTAGTTCGAAGACTTGAATGCCGTACGCCAGCTCAAATGTTTGCAACTGTTGTCAAACGTTCACGAAACATGAAATTTAAGCGGCGAAGTTACTGAACTTGTAAATAATGCTTGTTATATTGTTATATAAACTGTGAAAATGATCACAAACAAAGTTTTAGTCATTCAATTTGTTTTTGAATATCAAACTTAGCTCATCTGAACCTTGTCAAAACCGGATTTGACATTGACAAATACATTCTTCGAATGTTTCACGCCAGTAATTTGTTCTACTGTATAAAGCAGCAAGATCAGGCTCAAAGGCAAAGTGTTTGTTGCAAGTCTTTACTTGTATCAAGTCTCCATTTTATAGCATACATAAATACAGCTACAAAGTCTTGTCAAACGATACAAATAAACCATCTAACTGCTTGAGGTATTCACTTTAATATGGATATAGCCCTTCATTACACATTTTACTTTGATAAATGGCTCCGTTCGATTGAAACGTCAGTATTTTATTATCAAAACTATTCTCGGCAGTTCACCACATTTTTCATATTTTTGTTGACGATTTAAAGTATTTAATTTTAAGTTTTGTTCAAACCTGCAGTGCTTGAAAAATGATATGGTCCTCTGAGACATATTTTAGATTTATAAAATGTGTAATCAGACTCCGAACTTCAAGCTCAAACGCCACCTGAAGAAACTAGAAACAAAGAATACTTAACCCAGAAAGACTCAAAAACGTGATTAAGTATTTACTTACAACATACAATGTGGGACTGATAATCGACACACTGCGCATGCTCCTACCTCTTGATATTCTCCAAGTGGCGTAAGATAGCGAAACATCAACCTTATTTGCATGCTTATTGTTAAAGGAGAAAGCTTGAAAGATGACGTGTTTAAACGCTGCTTGGCCTTCTTATGCACATCTAAACAAATAGACAGACTACACATGAAAACTAGCCTTTCGTACTTTGAGTTAGAAGTTTGGAAAGTTTTGTTACTTAGTTCTTTTTTGTACAAACTGTCGTTAGATGTAAAACGAGAGAATCAGTCTAGACCTTTATCTCAAGAAATCTTCACTTAACTGCCAGATCTTCGTTGCTGGTTGGAGGTAGGTGCCACAGGTGGCCAAGGCTAGCAATCTAGCCGTAAGCAATAAGCAAAGCAACATAGCAAGCAATTGAGCAATGCCGACTTCGGGGCAAGCAATTGAGCAATCCCGACTTCGGGACAAGATTGTAAGCAGTAAGAGGTCACCATGACAACTCTGCCAAGGCAGACCTCCCGGCACCTGTCACAATGAGCAATCAGTGGAATATGTATTACGTAACACGAGTCTATAACTTTACTTACCTGAAAAGGAGGGGGGGGGGGGGGGGGGAGAAGCGACAATCCAAAATGCAAAGACACGAGAGCTGAGCAACAGGCTAGCAAGCAAAGCCAGCAAAGATAGCAGCAACACTACAGACACAAGCCCCGCCAAATGGGAACCGTGCGTGTGCGCCCCTGTGCCTCCTCAAGACCTTGGGACTCCCCAAGATCGTAAGGGGTAGTCCGCTGGCTAACTACATCGGCAGTCAACTTTGCTTAAATTACATTTAACCACATTTAGCTTCATGTGAGTAGAGTTGTTGGTTCTCTCCAGCGCCTCGAGAGTTTTTCATCAGGTTCTATGTCTTTCCCCCTCCGCCAAATCAACACCATAGTTTCATCAGTTAATTCTACAAACTAGTTCCATCAAGGAGTGAGGTCCATTGGGTTATCAGTTTCTAAATACTGTCATATGTTAAGCCGGTTTTTCACTAGGCGACTTTTTTCGCGCGAAGCGACTTTTTCTTTTGTCTCATGAGCTCTGAGCTGGAACTAATCAGAAATCTATTGAATTCGAACAAAAGAAAGTTGCTTCGCGCGAAAAAAGTCGCCTAGTGGAGAACCGGCTTAACACTCAATAAATAAAGTCACTTTACCATACGGCATTGTTAAAAATCATAAAAAAATATTTCACTCCGGAACCCGCTTCAATAGGCGAATTTCAGGGTATTGCGCGCGCATCAGTTTGCAAAGAAATTGGCGGGCTCTTGGCGGGCGGCCCACAAAGTAAGCAATCGCAAACAGACTTGCTAGCGAGCCAACAACAGCAGAATAACAGTGTTAAACATCCAGAAATTGTATCTATACTTTGTTTATTTTAAGCAGTATGTTTACTTTGAGTGGAGCTTGCCAGTTTTTTTGAAAAATGATGCGCGCGCAACACCCTGAAACTCGCCTATTTTTGTTATCAATTCTGACCTCTCTTTGTCATACTCTGGTTGGCTTTACTAGTGGACTCAGCATTTCCTGGCAGACCAAGAGCATCTGAGGGGACTTTTTGTTTCTTAGCAATGCTTGTAGGTTTAATCTTGATCCTTGCACCCGACTTTAATTTGGAAAAGTCATCGATGGCCGCTTGGCTAAAATCCTTAACTTCTTTCAAAGAATTTAAACGTGTAATGATTATTGGCACCTATAAACATCCAAAACAATTTTGTCACATAAAATGGCTACAATACACCCAGAACGTTTCTTTCTTAACCACGGGCTCATGTTTGTAGAGGGCGAAAAAATAAATTCAGAAAAATGTTTTTTAATACTACTTCAAAAACTCAATAATTCATGAGGAAAACACAAAGGAAATCAGCACCATGTCCGTGGTTTTATATCTGATAAGGAAACCTCCTGATTTACATAAACTTTAGCTTTGATTTTCTCGACTTAGACAACGTTATTTTTCAATTGCTACGCCAATGGACTTACCAAATGGGTCGTTTTTGAAGCTATTTAAAACATTCGCAGTACGTGTTTTATCAGATCTAAAACACTCGGCAATCGCCTCGTGTTTTAAACCTGATAAAACACTGCTGCTCATGTTTTAAATATTACATTATAATTAACGTGAATTCAATATGAATACCAACCAAATGGGAGTTCTTCGCTCTGTAACTTGCTGTTAAATCTTCCATTCCCATAGCCATGCCAAGAAGTCCTGAGAATAAACAGACATTATTACAGTTTTTTTCATTACAGACATTATTCATTGGCCACTTTAAGAATTTTATTCTGGCTATTTTATTCAGCATATGGGAAGATCTTGGGCTATAAAGGGTTAATACATGAGTACGGTGATCATGTCCTTTGCATTTGACGCGTACGGTGGCAGGTGCACATGTTGACAGTAGTAGCACCAACAACAGCAACAGCACAAGCAATAGCACAAACAACACCAACACCAACACCAACATCACTGGAACCATCACCACCACTGCCACTACCTCCACCACCACCACTGGGACCAGCACCATCACCACCACCATTACCACCACAACTACCACCACCACTGGAAGCAGCACCATCACCACCACCACAATCACCACCATCACCACTGGAACCAGCACCACCATCACCACTGGAAGCAGCACCATTACCACCACCACAATCACCACTGGAACCAGCACCACCAGCACCACTGGAAGCAGCACCATTACCACCACCACCATCACCACTGGAAGCAACACCACCATCACCACTGCACTGGAAGCAGCACCATTACCACCACCACAATCACCACCATCACCATTGGAAGCAGCACCATCACCACCACCATCACCACAATCACCACCATCACCACTGGAAGCATTAACATTACCACAACCACCATCACCACCATCACCACTGGAAGCAGCAGAACCACCACCATCACCACTGGAAGCAGTACCATCACCACCACCACCACCATCACCACCATCACCACTGGAAGCAGCACCATCACCACCACCACCATCACCACTGGAAGCAGCACCACCACCACCACTGGAAGCAGCACCATCACCTGATATTATAATGAAGTTATCAAAAATAAACATACCAACAGAATATGATCGTAATGGTTCTTCACCATCCTCTGCCCACTTATACAATCTAGGAATAAATCCTTCCTAAACACAAAAACAAAAATATTAATACCATCCAAATTAAACATCTTGTAAAGTTGTACCACGCACCACAAAACAATACAAATTGTTACAGTCAAGCTGGATGTTCTCTTGCATGCGTCTTTGCAATATTGCACCGCAACATTGCAATGTTGATTGTCAATCTGGCTTGAGCAACTTGCAAACGTCTCGTGAAGATTCCTCAGTAGATTCCTTTAAAGGTTCGTCTTTCTTTTGAGTAAATATACAAATTTATGTTTAAAATATTACTGTTGGTGGGTAGGTAGTATTTAATGTATTTTCAGCCATGCAAATGGTAGTTTAAGTAACGAAATGTTGAATTTCGGAAATAAATATTCTCGAAACGTTTGCAAATTGTTCACCGGAACTTGTCAATCAACAATGCAATGTTGCGTGGGAATATTGCAATGTAGCTCGCAAGGGAACACCCGGTTTGACTGTAAACAGCATCCAACCGGTCATTAGAAGGTTGAAGGTTTGATGGACCCTGTCTGGGGCTCAGAAACATTTCCTGAGTAAGTGAGCTTGACGAATGTCCACCAAACGTGCTATATTATATCTTTAAATGTATATATTCTACACTCAAATTTTCCTTCACGCCAAATCCTTAGTACACGCTATGTAATCGAGTGAAATGCCCAATATTACTTATAATATACCCAATTCTCTCCTGGCATTACCACCTTATTATATATACAGAACTCGCGGTCAAGCTCTCGGCAACGCCCTCCGTGGCTCAGTGGTCAGAGCATTGCACTAGAATCGCAAGGTCGTGGGTTCAATTCCTGCCGGAAGGCCTGTGTAGTTGCATTTTTTGCAACTGGTCCCGGTTTGGTCTTAAAATGTATATATTCTACATTCGAATTTTCCTTCACCCAAAATCCTTAGTACACGCTATATTACACCTAGACTTGTTCCAAGTCTGCCTCTTAGCGCTAGTTTTTGCGGGTGAGTGGAAAGCGGGAGGAAAGAGGTGGACTTACTTCGCTTGCAGGTTTTTGAATCTAACAAATTAAATATTCTGGTGGGAAATCGCCGAAATGTACATCGCCCTGTTTTGACGTGTTTCGTGTTGTCGTACATGCAATGAAAAGTGATTCCACCCCTACTAAAACGTTTTCAAGAGTCTGTTTAACTCCAACTTCCAAAGATAGCACTTGCATAGCAATTTAGCCTGAATATAATTACTTCCCGAATTATGTCACCGGTCGAAAAATTCACCGGTGAATTTTGGTGCGCTGCAAGTGGGAAAAGTCCTTTTCAACGAGGAACCGAAAGGTCAAAAATGTCTGAAAAGGACTTTAAGAAAGTCTATATTACACCAAGCTCGCAAATGTACCACATGTAGTACATATGTATGTACTTGCAGCTTATCATAATAAAATGTTTATTAATGTTTATAAAGTAAGGTGCCCTCCACGCACGCTCTGATTGGCTGGGCTCCGTGCATTTATAAGAGAACAGAGATCATGAATGACGTAAAAATGGCGTGGGGTGGCGTAGAATGGCGTCAGCTGGCCGGAAAAGCCCGCCAAATTCTAAAACTACCAGACGTTTAGTTTGATTTTTCTTCTTCTTATTTTATAAAACAAATAAAACATACCGCTCCTGTGCACATGTACTCTATAAAGGTACGTTTGACGTCATTTGAACACGAAAGAAGTGTAAAGGCACTCGGCTATCGTCCCGTGCCTCTACTCAACTTCTTTCGTGTTCAAATGACGTCAAACGTGCCTTTATAAGAGTACATATGCACGGAGCTTTATGTTTTATTTGTTAAATTAAATTACATGTAATAATGTCTTACTGTTTCTTGATAAATCTGTTCCATCTCAAGACAGCACATCATATCGAAGAGCAAACGGCTAGCTACACAACATATATTGAAGTCTTCACGAGAAGCCATTAGATACGAGTTTAGAAGAACATCAACAAACTCTTCATTCTTTGTTAAGCTTTTTAAAACATGTGCATAAGTACAATCAGGATCAGTACGTGCTAAAAACACAATAGAAACATGGTGATGGCAACAACAACACCAGCTGTACCAGTCACCAGCAACACTGACACCAACAGCACCACCACCACCATTACCACCAGCAGCAACACCACCACCATCATCATCATCATCATCACCATCACCACTACCACCACCAGCACCACCAGCATCATCACCACCATCAGCATCATCACCATTGCAATCAGCAGCATCAACACCACATTACCACTACCACCACCAGCATCACCACAACACTAGCACCATCATCATCACCACTAGCACCACCACCAGCAGCAGCACCACCACCACCACCAGCACCATCATCATCACCACAACCACCACCAGCACCAGCAACACCACCAGCACCATCATCACCACTACCACCACCACCACCATAATCATCAGCACCACTACCATCATCACTACCACCGGCACCACCATCAGCACCACTACCACCACAACCATCAGCACCACAAGCACCACCACCAGCATCAGCAGTACCATCACCACTACCAGCAGAAGCACCACCATCACCAGCAGCATCACCACTACCAACAACACTTTCACCAGCAGCACTTCCACCATTACCACTATCACCACCACCACCACCACCACCACCACCACCACCAGAAGTAGCAGCACCACCACCACTTTTACCATCAGCACCATCACCACCAACAGCACTTCCACCATCACCATCATCATCACCACTAGCACCAGCACTTCTACTTCCACCACCACTACCACTACCACTACCACTACCACTACCACTACCAGCAGAAGCACCACCATCACCACCAGCATCACCACTACCAACAATACTTTCACCAGCAGCACTTCCACCATCACCAATGACCACCAGAAGCACCACCACTACAACCACCACCACCACCACCACCACCACCACAACCACAACCAAATCAACAATAGTAATGATTTTTATTGTTGTTAATATAAAATATGATTACTAATACCAAAACAGTACTAAAATCAATCAACTTATATTTCTGTAAACTTTTATACAGAAATATTCATTCAATATATTTGACAATTATAAGATATGCTAAAACCTATCCTTTCTCCTAGCTAGACGTAAGATACAGAAAGTACCTGGATGTCTATCATCAAATGGATCTGGATCAGACTTGAGATAAACCTCATATTCATTTTCAACAATATCAGCCAATCTACAAGAAATAATATACAGTATAAAGATTCAATAAACACTAACTAATAAGCGCTTTGAAGTTTGCCGAGTTTCCAGACCATATCTCGATTGACTATGGTTTAATTTACTCCGGCTGCCTCCTGTAGTAACACTGGATCAGTGAGGGATGGTCCTTACTGGACCTCTAGAGAGAACAGTTTAGATACAACTGATAGAGTTATCCAGTATAAATCAAGTTTCCGTAGTTTAGTTTACTCTGGTTTCCTCCTGTTAGTCCTGTAGTAACACTGGACCAATGAGTGGACCTCTAGGGAGAACAGTTTAGATATAACTGATAGGGTTATCCAGTAGAAATAAAGTTAGTTTACTCTGGTTTTCATCTGTAGTAACACTGGACCAATGAGTGGACCTCTAGGGAGAACAGTTTAGATATAACTGATAGGGTTATCCAGTAGAAATAAAGTTAGTTTACTCTGGTTTCCTTCTGTAGTAACACTGCACCAATTACATATTTATTTTTCACCACCTAACAGTATTGTACAGTACCATAGTTAATTTACCCAGGGTTCAAGAAACACCAACTACAGTATATAAAATTTCACCATGGAAACAATTGAATAATTGATTTATTACAATACACTAACCTTTCCAGAATGGCAACAGGATTCTGATGCAGTTGCTCTACTTCCTTCCATTTCTCAAGCAACGTCGCTACAGCGGTTATTCTGTCCAAAGCGGCCATAATTATTGCGTTATTTTGTAGTCCTCACCACCATATTCTTAACGTATCCCAGAGACCCAAAATCTTCGTTTAATATTATAAACTTCTGTGAATATTGCTAAGAATATTTTCATTTCCACTGCATATATTACAGCTATGGACGAAGATCAGAATTTGAAATCATTGTTGTGAAAATTAGACGTTGCAGAATAAATAATTGAACCGAAGAACATTCAATTTGTCCGCCATATTGACCAACACGTGAATGGTACCGGAACTTGTAACCAGGGGGATATTTCTCCTAGGTCAAAAACCCGTACATACCTGTCACTGATGGAATGAATAGATGGCGAAGAAAAGAAAGAAAGAAAAGAAAAGAACGAAGAAAAAGGACAAAAGTAGGAAAAAAGAATAGATGAATATATGAATGGATAAACACATGAAATGAATAATTGAATGGTATAGAAGAAATAGAATGAATGAATAAATGGATGAAAGAATAAATGAAATGGATAAATAAGTAAATGAATAAATTAATGAAACGGATAAATAAGTAAACGAATGAATGAATAAATTAATGAATGAAATGGATGAATAAGTAAATTAACGAATAAATAAATTAATGAAGAAATTAATGAGTGAATGAATGAATGAATAAATAAATAATGAATGAAACGGATGAATAAGTAAATAAATGAATAAATTAATGAATGAAACAATGGATGAATAAGTAAATAATAAATAAATTAATGAATCAAACGACGGATGAATAAGTAAATAAATTAATAAATGAATGAAAACGACAGATGAATAAGTAAATGAATGAATGAATGAATGAATGAATGAATGAATGCAACGGAAAAATAAGTAAATAAATGAATGAATAAATAACTGAATAAACAAATAAATTAACATTTACTTCAACTGTTTATTTTGATTAAAAAGAAAGGAAGAAAAAAACAACCAGCGCTGTTTTCAAAATAGCATTTTTTTATTTCCACTCAAGTCAAAAATCACAGTTTAATAGAAAAGATTGGTAGACAGCAGTAATCACAAAAAAAGAAGCTTGGCAAAAACTTCACAACATTTGCTAATTAAAAATTCTCATTTGAATGAAGCCATTACGTTGTTTATTGGACGTTCAATATATTTGTCAGATTTCTTGTAAGCAGCAATGGCAGGAAGAGCCTGAAAATTATAAATTAAACATTTTATACATATATAACATTAAAACATTTTAATAATAAATGTTTACATTACATTACATTGTATTACATTACATTACATTACATTACACTACACTACACTACACTACACTACCACACCACACCACACCACACCACACTACACTACACTATGGCAATGTCACGTCACGTCACGTCACGTCACGTCACGTCACGTCACACTACACTACACTACACTACACTACACTACACTACACTACACTACACTACACTACACTACACTACACTACACTACACTACACTACACTACACTACACTACACTAGTAACACTACACTACACTAGTAACACTACACTACACTAGTAACACTACAACACTAGTAACACTACACTACACTACACTACACTACACTACACTACACTACACTACACTACACTACACTACACTACACTACACTACACTACACTACACTACACTACACTACACTACACTACACTACACTACACTACACTACACTACACTACACTACACTACACTACACTACACTACACTACACTACACTACACTACACTACACTACACTAGATAAAAAGCTAACATATCAAGAAAAACATTCATAAAAATAAATGGGATTTTATTAATTTTACCTCAATTCTGTCAACAAATGCCTAATATGAAAAATACAAATTATGTGTAAACAATAGTTAATCATACAACTTTGGCACATACTGCATTGTACACATATATAATCATGCAAGTTTATTACTAGTATTGAAAAAAATAATTTAGTAACTGCAATGTAAGAAATTCTTACCATCAATTTTTTATGAGGTTCAAGCAATGTTTTGTCAAATATCTTATGTTGATCCAGAAATTCATACATCATGAAGTCGACAAATGTCAACTATAAAACATTTTATAAAATAACTTTATTAATTCTCACTAAAAAAATGCCTTAACAACCTAATTTCTAAGTCTGGCTAAATTTAATTATACCTCGCCAGCAAAGTATTTTTTATCACCAAGATATTTTTCCAAACTTTCAAGTCTTCCAACAACATCCTTCTTATATCCATCCACAAACTTATCCTTACAGAAAAAAGAGAAATTAAATTATTGTAGATCCAAGCAAACAATTTTAAGATAACCTAAAGAGAAATTTTAAAACCCTGACTGTGTCAGTGTCTCTTAATTAATACAGGTAATCGTAAACTTAAACTTACAAAGTCAGGATTATAGCAAAGGTCAGATGTGAATTTTTTTCGGAAGTCAATGATCTATAAAAATTGACAAGTACGATCATTTGTGTTAAACAGAACAGAATAACAAGAGGCTGGCTTGGGCCAGTCTGGGAGTTCAAGGGTTACTGTAGACTCAGTGTTTTTCCCATTATCATTTATGCTCATATTCTGAACTTTGTTTATTTCTGGTCTTGTTGATGTATAAGTACTTACAGTGTGCTCAATCATATCAACTATCATCTTTGCTTCATCAGTAGTACCACCTGTAAGATGGAGTTTTTATAGTTATATACATGTAAATACTGTATATAATACAGTTTCCTATAAATCTCTGTGACTATGTGTATCTATAGTTTTATTTACAGTCAAACCAGGTGTTCTCTTGCCAGCTACATTGCAACATGCAACATTGCAATGTTGATTGACAAGTTCCGGTAAGCAATTTGCAACGTGTCGGGAATATTTATTTGCAAAATTCAACATTTCTTTACTTAAACTACCATTTGCATGGCTGAAAATACATTAAATACTATCTACCTACCAACAGTAATATTTTAAACATAAATTTGTATATTTACTCAAAAGAAAGACGAACCTTTAAAGGAATCTACTGAAGGAATCTTCACGAGACGTTTGCAAGTTGCTCAAGCCAAATTGACAATCAACATTGCAATGTTGCAGTGCAATATTGCAAAGTCGCATGCAAGAGAACATCTGGTTTGACTGTAACCCTTAATGACACCCTGGGTACAGATTTCATCTGTATTAATAATAAACTAATTTAGTGAAATAAGACTATATAAATCATAAGTTGTACTCACAAAGATTGTTCTTTCGTGCAATATACCTGAGAACCTATAAATATTACAAAAAATTAAATGACATTTTCTCACTCAGACCCTCAGTACCATTACCAGTAGAACCTTGCTTTATAAAATAACATGTATACTACGCGAGCCCCGATTGGTCAATTGCTCGTTTGGATCGATCAGAGACTTATCCAAACCACAGAATAGTAATACAACCAGAAGTCCAACTCGCGTCGGAACCTTTGAAGTTTATATCCTCGCACATGGCGCCTCACACATCTTGATTCGTCACCATCCTACGCCATCCTGGCAAGTTCCCCCAGCAGTTTGGACCTTCAAAACGCCATCCGACACCATCCTACGCGATTCTACGCAATGTCCTATGCCATCCTGGCAAGTTCCCCCGGCAGTTTTAACCTTCTTTTGAAGGTCCAAACTGCTGTGGAAACTTGCCAGGATGGCGTAGCTAGGACATTGCGTAGAATCACGTAGGATGGCATCGGATGGTGTAAAATATCACGCATGCGCATAGAAGAAATGCGGACAAGTTTTCACTCGAGTTGGACTTCTGGTTGTATTACTATTCTGTGTCCAAACACTTGGGAAATTTGCTCGACTTTCGAAATGCTAAAAACACTCGCCTGTTGGCTCGTGTTTTGTTACGCTTTTCTCCAGTCTTGCAATTTCCCAAGTGTTTATCTCAAACTCTCAATTAAGAATTCAGTAAAAAAATAGTGCAAGTTTGCAGATAATGAGGTAATTATAGTCTACTGTAAAACAGTAGAAAAATATTATAAAAGGAGATCAACTCTCATTCACGATAGCAAGGTTTTTGAGAAAACCAAACTTGAGATAACAAAGTTCTACTCAGTACTGTATGTCAACAGACATTGAGTTTTATACTTACTGCACTGCTCTGAGTAATTTTAACATCACCATCAATGTAATATGGAAGCTGAAATAGCAACAAAAGTATTAATTTTATTGTTTTTTTAACTTTACCTTGACTAACTAAACACAAGGTTAGGAACGCTGCAACAGCTAAGGCTAATATTTCTAATATTTTTTCTCTGTAAAAAAATTCTAATACCTTCTAATATTTCTCTGTAAAAAATCATAGTTGATGTACAATAAAGCTCTTCTGTTCTGTTCTGTTCTATTCTGTTCTGAGGCCGATTACTATACTGTATATGTTTGTCAGTAACTGATCGACAAACCAAAAATTCACTTACATTTGGAAAATCTAATCCTAAGTTGAATTTATCATTCTGCCATTCTCCGAATGTATAATCTAATAAAATAATACCAGAATTATTGTACTGCTAGTAAATTAAATAAAACTAAAATGTGCGACATTTAGGAATTAATGTACAGTAATATAAAGTACAGTAAGTCTGATGTTATACAACATTTGTATAATTAATTAAATACATGTACCTGGAGCAGTCCCACCAATTGTATATCTTTTATCTTCATATTCAGTGCCAGTATAAGCCAATAGCAACCTGATTGGTTGTGCAAGCTACATGGGTTACACATAAAAGCTTGGCATAATTATTATGATTGTTTTATAAGGGCTTACAACCTAAAGCTAGGTCACAGTTTTCTTAAGAGAGGTGCCCACTTAAACCTAGACATTAACTCTGCTTTATTAATGAACAGCACTATTAATCCTAAGACTACACTAATCCCCAAAATATAACCCAAATCCCCCAGGGGGTACTTTCTTTGGTAATTTTTAGTAGAGCTGCTCCCGATTAATCGATTATTTTTCCACAATCGATTATGCTTAACAGTAATCGGATCATCTATAACACCACACAGTGTGATGCGGGAATGAGTTAATTTCTTTCCGGATTAAAAAATTCACTCGCAGCGTGCAAAGTTTACCATAGTCTGATCGGGTTTACCAGTGCTGCGAAAATATCTTTAAAGTTTTTTATTAGAAAAATTTATTACCATTTGCGTCCAACATTGCGGCGTGCGGATTTTAAAACCTTGTTTCACGTTTCAAAACGTTAGTTTCGCCACGCCAAGTGTCATGTTTGAGCGATTAAATTGACACGTTTGGGGGCGTTAAACCTCGCGTTAAACCTTAATAACAAACATGTTTTGCTCATGCACTTGAAAGGTTTCCCGTTTTTCCCCCCGCACGTTTGTAATTGTAAGCAAGGTTATCAGGTTATTAAGTAATAAAGAATAGAGTTATATTTTAATTTGCTGGTGTTACGTTCAATCAAGTTCTAAAATACAACTGTATTCTTTATTCAGTAATGCCACAGGTATAATACTTGCTTACAAGTTACAAACGTGCGAAAAAAATCGGGAAACCTTAAAAACCTTTCAAATGCATGAGCAAAACACACCTGTTAATATTTAACCGCCCAAACATGTCAGTTTCATTGCTCAAACATGACACCTGACACATTCAACTTGCGCTTTTTCGCACAGCTTTCTGTCTTTTCGACATGTCTCAAAGCCGAAGTGACGTCTGGGACCATTTTGTTGCCGAGAATCAAACATCAGCGAAATGCAAACACTGCGACGCAACAATTCGCCGACATGGCAATACAACAAATATTCGAGAACACCTTATTAGACACCACTCGAATGTTTACCAACCAACCGCATCGATTAACATTCATTTTAAATGCAGATTTAAAACGTTTATACTGACTGGTGCAACCCCCAAAAATTTAATAAAAACTTTAATTTAATTACAAACCACCATGGGCATGTCAATGATGTCATATTTAAATTAATTATCAATACGATTAATCGATATTAATCGATTGTTGACAACAATTAATCGATTACAAAAATTAACCGATGGGAGCAGCTCTAATTTTTAGGTAAGGTGGTGGCACGGTGACCTCAAAATCCTGAGCCAATCCCAGACCTAAAAAGGCAATTTTGTAGACCCTATGTATTGGGTGGCACATACCCAAATACCTTATGAGTACGCCCCCTGGCGAAATCCTAACCCTAAATAACAAAAGCAGCAGAACAGGGGGGGTTAGGGCATTACTACTAGGAACTGGGGGGCAGATGAGGCATGTGATGATAAAACATGTGCTTCAAGTGTCCTTTTGAAGCCCTACCCCAAACAAAATGCCCTTTTGAAGCTGTGTCCAACATCATTGTGCATCCTACACCACTGAAGTCCACTAATATTTCTGACAAGGGGCTAAGCCCTTTGACAGGGCTAGGTTTGGGTTACATGTTAGGATTAGAGTTAGAGCATTAGCTATATATTTAGATTAGGGTACAGAATAAGTTACATGAATTAGAAGTGTAAACATTATTGAACTAGTTCTAGTAAACCATTTTTTCAAAACATCAAAAAAGGTAAAAATCAAAAAAATAAAATCATTCTACTTTGTACTAATACTGGCACAATCTTTCCTGCAGATATAAGTTTTAAATTTATTTCTTAAAATGAACTGTGTACTTCTTTCATACTTACCCCACGAATGTCCCAATATCCTAACACTCGACTCATATTTTCTGATTATGATAAGATTACGGTTCCTTGCTTCCTAGATTCTAATGAAATGTTCCAATTCCAGATTCGTATCAGTCACGTGCACAAGCCACGTGCACTGCTCACGTGGCAACCATGAAGCAATCCAACCTCGTACCCAGGGCCTTCTGAAAATGGCGGGGCGGAGAGAAGACCCTGGCAAAGGCTGGTCACCAATCTCGTACCCAGAGCCTGCGATCCTTTTGGTCAGTACCAAGGAACGGAGGCTCTGGGCACAGAATAGAAAGACAACCAGAAGTCCGACTCGCGTCGGAACCTTTGAAGTTTATGTCCTCGCGCATGTCGCCTCGCGCATCTTGATTCCTCGCCATCCTACGCCATCCTACGCCATCCTGGCAAGTTCCCCCGGCAGTTTGGACCTTCAAAAGAAGGTTAAAACTGCCGGGGGAACTTGCCAGGATTGCGTAGGATGGCGTAGAACATTGCGTAGGATCGCGTAGGATGGCGTCGGATGGCGTAAAATATCGCGCATGCGCATTGAAGAAATGCGGACAAGTTTTCACTCGAGTCGGACTTCTGGTTGTCTTATTATTCTGTGCTCTGGGCAACTCCGATGAAACTCGGCATCTGATTTGTTAGTTCAATCAATCTCGACCCAGCAATAAATAACAGTGAAAATTAAAATTCTGTGCACGTTGCTAACTTGTTTAATTGATTTATCAACGTTCTGTAACACATAATTATAAACGACAAACCTAATATACAATTGAACACATGAAATAATTCAAAACAGTGAAAATCCCGATAATTTACAAGTTAAAACTATTATTATTGTCGCTTTGTCGCCAAACAAACATCTGTCGTCTGATTCGTCTCGTATTTCTTCGCAGTTTCGTCTCAGAACTTTAAAAATAACATTAGAGAATGCAAGGTCGATAGAATTTAGCCAAAATTCCTAACAGAAAGTACAATTCCTTACCTGAGCTGAGCAGCCGAGCCGATCACGGCCAACGCGGACAAATAAAACCTACGGCTTAAATCGTCCGGTGAACGATTAGGAGAAAAGCAAAGAATGGCCATTCTTACACGAAATGCTTTGTCGAGAGCTTTGTAAAGCATGTTGATTTTATTCATCGGTAAACAAATATTTCCCTGGTCTTCGGACTAGCGAACGATCATCAGCATAACAGTTAGGAACTTGGAACCAGAGGCCTGGGACCAAAGACCCCGATTTGGGGACTTTTTCATCGGAGTTTCCCAGAGTCTCCGTTCCTTGGTAATGACCAAAAGGATCGCAGGCTCTGGGTACGAGATTGGCTGGTCACGTGACACCAATAATTTTGGAATATTTTGATGAGTGACTCACACTGTACCGGGGGGCGCGGTACAGTCACTGATAAACAAGTATTGTTGGCTTGTTATTCAAGCGAACTATTTAAGCAACCAAGAATAACAAAAACCGTACAAATAACAAGACATTCTCTTAACAAATTTATAAAATCAGTTAATGACCATCTTTAGTAAGAAGCGTCTATACTAAAACATATTTGCTTTATACTGAATGCAAGCAAGAAGTGTTTATTTCTTTCTGGACTATCCGAATCTAATTTAAAAAGTTTAGAAATCTACAAAGCCAAAGTCTTCAATGCTAATCTATAATGTTCGTCAATCGTAGTATTGTTGTTGATCGAATATTTGTATTAATAAAGTACATGAACCTCAAAGTCAACGAGGACAGCAGATTCGAATATGACGTTTGAGTATAAATCGACAGATCAACAATTAAATTAACACAAATCCCAAACGTGTGGACAAGAAACATAAATGTATACTGGACGGTAAATAAACTTCCAACAATCAACAGCATTCGAATATTTTAAGTGTATGTAGCAGTACCTGTTAAACCGCAGTAGTTCTATTGAAAGCGGGTTCCTGTTTATCAGTTCAGTATGATCGTTCATCACCTTCGGCTTCATTTCTAGCGATTGACGGCAACAAATATGAATTATCTAGCAAATGTCGTAAATTTTGAAATATATCCCATTTATTTACCGCTCGAATTAATTTAACGTTACAACCTTCTACATTTATGAGAACCGAATCAACCGCTCCCCCCAGGATGGGCGAAGCTCAAATTATCCACGTGACCAAATACTCCAAGAATCTTGGAGTAATTAATGGACCAATTGCAGAACTGCAAAGCATCATGGTAGTTTAGTTACACGGCAGAATTTTTCAACATGGCGATTGTATTTTTCGAACGAGGGAAGGTGCTAAACACACGAGAATTGGAAGAAAAGTTTTATCATTTTCGCTTCGATTAAAGTTTATATCAAATCTGTACGTCTTGTTTTACATTTCTACCGAATCTTGGGTTTCTACGAGCGAGTGTAGTTGAAATATTCAACACGGCGTACAGAGTCGCTGAAGCGGGGAATGGCTTCGATTCGAGGTAGTCAGACACAAATTTTGGAATATTTCACAATATAAAGGTAAGTACTGCATTAAATTATTTTCAAGATAAGGAACACGTTGTGACTCATTGTTTGCCTGAAAAAATCGGCGATCGATTTAATTCTCGAGACTTGAGAGACAAAAATGTTTGCACACTTGACCATCCCGAGACAACACATGTTTGATCAAACGTTCTTTTCACAAACCAAAACATTGAGGTTGTTTGGCACGAAAAATAAAAACAGTTGCTGTTTGAAATACCGAGCTTTCACATTTCAAAGGTTTTCGCTGTTACAAAAAAGATTTAAAAAGTACTTTTAAGTACTATTCACTCCTGTTCAAGTGTCTTACTGGAGATTTTTAACTACAACCTATTTACGCGAGTCTAATCACTTAAAGCAACCTAGCTCGCTTGTTTCGAGTATATTTTGTATAAGTTTCGAGCCGTTTGGTTTACGGTCTGTTTTCATAAATATGGCAAGTGAAACGGAAAAAGTGCCTAAAGGTAAAAAGTGCGGGGGAACTACCTGTTGTGTGCCACTTTGTCGAAGCAACAGTGTAAAAAATCCGAAATTATCCTTCCATAAATTTCCTCTGGATTCGAGCTTAAAGGAAATATGGCTGAATTTATTGGGAATACAAAGACAACCATTAAAAAGCCACAAAGTGTGTTCCTTACACTCAGGCTTCTTTAATTGGCATTTCTTTTTTCGAGAAGGCGCACTTCACCAAGCCATGTTAATAATTAACAGTGTTAATAATTAACCCACACTGAACACATGCAGTCATTATTAGTTCATTAAAATTCTTTTGTTCCAAATATTTTTCAATGGCAGTCTGCTTATTACTGTTGCCCCACTGACATGCTTCTGGGGGCTTTGTAACATTACTGCACTTGCTGGTAATAGGATTTTGCTAAGTAGTGCTGTGGGGAAAACATTTTCTCTTTGTTTCATTACTGTACCAAAATGTGAGGTAGTTAAATGACCTCTTCATTCATGAAACCAAAGTTTGCTCTGTGACTGACCTCTTGTATTACGTTCAATGTCAACCATTTGTTCTTTGGTTGTAAAAAGAATGTTTTCAGTATAATTATGGTGTATACTCTGGAGAAGGTAAATGTTAATTGCACACTTCCGCAAAGTTAGGAACAGTAATTTGTTCCAGTAGAGATTCCCTTATTTCAGTATTGTACATTTGATTTGCAAATAGGTTTGCATCATTGAATGCCTTTTTTGAAGGAAATTCCTCAAGAAATTCTTGGTATTGAAACGGTTCACAATTATTGGATGCCAAAAGGCCCTGTAAATAATCACAAGTTCCAACAGTTTTCAAACCACCCTCAAGTTTTCTCAAGTCATCAACATTTACATGTTTAGCAAAGGCAGGTGCTGGGATGTTGTAGTCTGCTGTGTAATGTTTTTCTGTCTTGGCAGTTGCCTTGCTTATTTTAACTTGATCAAAAAGCAATGCAGTATCAACTTTCTCACTAGTATTAGGAACATGCCACTGTTGTAACAGTTGTGTGCATGTTAAATCATCTGGGACTTCTGTTAACTCGAGTTGAATATAGTCCAAAATTTGAAATAGCAGGGCAGCTACATGTTTACAGCAACCACCTTGTCCTGCTGTACAAGGAGCTATCATTTCCTTCAAATTATGAAGCTTAACCACTACTAAAACCACCATCTGATTAGACAACCTTTTTAAACGAAACCTCACCCCCATACCACCCCCCGGAAACCCTAAACCTAATCACACACCCCGGAAACCCTAAACCTAACCACAACCCTCCGGAAAAATGTCCCACCTCTCATACCCCGACCACTACACCCCTATAGAATTTTTACCTTTATGTGTTCAAGTTTAACATCCCGCTTGTGGGATGGTTTTATTAGATGGTTAAGCTTCATAATTTGAAACCGATGATACCTCGTACAAGTGCAACTTGCACGAGATATTTTACCAGTGTCCTGGTGTAGGTGAACATAGACTGCAAGTGTGCCTTTTTCGTGGAGGCATGCACAACACTTTTAAACAGGAAAACCTTTCCGTGCCTTTCAAAACATTAGCCTTGACTACAACCTGGGTAACCATTTTGTCTTTGAAAAGTTGATACCCGTACTTTTTATGCTTGTGAGCATTTGGTGGTTTTCTAAGTTTACTTGAGTTGTTGCTTTAATAATGCATGGGTAAATGGGGGAATACCACTGAGGTTTCTTGTCCACTGTATTCCTTCCTCCATATTTTAATAAACCGTAAACCAAACGGCTCGAAACGTTCCAAAATATACTCGAAACAAGTGAGGTTGCTTTAAATTAGACTCGCGTAAATATGTTGTACTTAAAAAGACACTTGAACAGCAGTGAATAGTACTTAAAAGTACTTTTTAAATCTTTTTTGTAACAGCGAAAACCTTTGAAATGTGAAAGCTCGGTATTTCAAACAGCAACTGTTTTTATTTTTCGTGCCAAACAACCTCAATGTTTTGGTTTGTGAAAAGAACGTTTGATCAAACATGTGTACGGTCAAGTGTGCAAACATTTTTGTCTCTCAAGTCTCGAGAATTAAATCGATGGCCGATTTTTTCAGGCAAACAATGAGTCACAACGTGTTCCTTATCTTGAAAATAATTTAATGCAGTACTTACCTTTATATTGTGAAATATTCCAAAATTTGTGTCTGACTACCTCGAATCGAAGCCATTCCCCGCTTCAGCGACTCTGTACGCCGTGTTGAATATTTCAACTACACTCGCTCGTAGAAACCCAAGATTCGGTAGAAATGTAAAACAAGACGTACAGATTTGATATAAACTTTAATCGAAGCGAAAATGATAAAACTTTTCTTCCAATTCTCGTGTGTTTAGCACCTTCCCTCGTTCGAAAAATACAATCGCCATGTTGAAAAATTCTGCCGTGTAACTAAACTACCATGATGCTTTGCAGTTCTGCAATTGGTCCATTCTTTGAACGTTTTCATGGCGATGAAGTAATATAAATAAGTTTTGTGGAAACACCACGTAAACATAAATGAAGAATTAGATCACCTTAAGTTGGTTTTAACTAACAACGGTTTTCCTGGGAAGATGATTCAAGCTTCTATGACTCCTTCGGTACATCCAGAGCCGAATACACAGCCCCAGCAAGAACCACCTTCAGTTTCTCTTCCGTATATCGGACCAGCATCTCACAAGATTGAGAGGATTCTAAATCGTGCTGGTATGAAGGTATTTCACAGTAGTCAACACAAATTGTTCAAGGTACTTTTCACACATAAAGATGAAGTGGATAGCTTATCTAAGCCTGGAGTGTATCGCATTCCTTGTGAGTGTGGCTTGGTGTACATCGGAGAAACGGGAAGGAATCTCTCAACTCGCCTGAAGGAACACAAGACATCTTGCATAAAAGCGCAACAAGAAAAGTCTGCTGTTGCCAAACACGCTTGGACGTATGACCATCGTGTTAAGTGGGAAGAGTCATCACTCTTAGCCAGCGACAAGCAATACTTCACGCGAAGAACTAGAGAATCCATTGAGATCGCCAAACATCACACTATTTCTCAGGAGGGACAGCCATTAAATAGCACGTGGCGTGCCCTATTCGGAGAACATTCTTGATTTTGTTTTCTAATTAATAAAATTAACGTGATACGCCATTGTATTCTTACGTGATTCGCCATTGTATTCTTACGTGATTTAATTGATCAGTTGCTTAGTTTATAAATGACGTGAGCCAACAACTTGTTGTCATTGCTCTGATGAAGGCCTGAGTCAACAGGCCGAAAGCTTAGCAAAGAAATAGTTTACGTGGTGTTTCCACAAAACTTATTTATATAATCTTGGAGTATTTTGGAATCACGTGACCAGCCTTTGCCAGGGTCTTCCATTGAACTCTAAGTAAACTGGAACGATAACTCGATGGCGTATCATGAAGCCAACATGGGGGCCGCCATGCACGTCAACCCCAGTCCCTTTTACTTTATAGCCGAGAGAAAATGAAGCTGAATTTGGTGAACTGGGTTGCAAAAACTACGGTGGCCCACATGTGCAAAACACTACCAAATAGCTCAAAACACTACCAAATAGCTCAAAACACTACCAAATAGCTCAAAACACTACCAAATAGCTCAAAACACTACCAAATAGCTCAAAACACTACCAAATAGCTCAAAACACTACCAAATAGCTCAAAACACTACCAAATAGCTCAAAACACTACCAAATAGCTCAAAACACTACCAAATAGCTCAAAACACTACCAAATAGCTCAAAACACTACCAAATAGCTCAAAACACTACCAAATAGCTCAAAACACTACCAAATAGCTCAAAACACTACCAAATAGCTCAAAACACTACCAAATAGCTCAAAACACTACCAAATAGCTCAAAACACTACCAAATAGCTCAAAACACTACCAAATAGCTCAAAACACTACCAAATAGCTCAAAACACTACCAAATAGCTCAAAACACTACCAAATAGCTCAAAACACTACCAAATAGCTCAAAACACTACCAAATAGCTCAAAACACTACCAAATAGCTCAAAACACTAACAAATAGCTCAAAACACTACCAAATAGCTCAAAACACTAACAAATAGCTCAAATCACTAACAAATGTTGAAAACACTACCAAATAGCTCAAAACACTAACAAATAGCTCAAAACACGAACAAATGTTTAAAACGCTAACAAATAGCTCAAAACACTACCAAATATTGAAAACACTAACAAATAGCTCAAAACACTACCAAATAGCTCAAAACACTAACAAAAGATACTCGTGCAAGGAAACTGGGAATGAGTCCAATGTGTTGTTCTTACATGAATTCCTGTACAGTGCATTAAACATTCGTCAATGCTCAAGAAAACAACGTGAAACAACTGGTCATGCCGAGGACATTATGTAAATGTGTACACTGTGATTACCAATTATTGCACGACTCGTATAAGTTCTGTCCGCAATGTGGTCGACTGGTTAGTCTTGTTGAATCAAAGATTCCTGAGAACTCGCAACCGCTTCCGTCCTTTGAGGATTATTTAAAAAGGAAGAGTGATGACAGGCAAGGCCCATCTCGTTCAGCTAACAAGAAACAAAAGAAATCGAAGAAGGTTGAAGAAGTTCTACTTAATGTTGGTTTGATGTATCTGTGTGGCAATATGTTAAAGCCCGTTCGAGGGAAAACGTTGCCTGTGCGAGCTCTACCTTCTGTAAACAAAGTTGAACTTTTAGGAAAATGTGTCGACAAACACGCCGCCCATGACCGTTCATTCGCCCCGTGTCAAGGACATACATTAGTCTATCCAGACGGAACTGAAGTAGTGACAATACCTGGTAAGCCAACCGAGTCGTTTACGCTTGAGAGATACAAGAATGAAATTGGAAAACCATACAATCGTATAACGCTTTATTTAGCTTTACGATCTGATGTTCTTTCCATTGACGTAAGTGATTCTGACGATGCTGTAGTTGTGAAAGAAATACCCCCGAAAACAAAGAGAATAGAGTGTTCTACAGCTGTACGTCCAACTGATGCCAACCAGAGAACTCTGTGTGAAATGTCTAGCACCTGTACTTCTAAAAGTTGTGTTCAAGGAAGTCCTACTCGTGTAAGTCCTCTCCAAAAAAATTCTGCTCAAGAACATCCTGCTGAAGAATATCCTCGTGCAGGCTATGAAAGTCAAACTTCAAGTCAACAAACGCCTTCTCCATTGCAGTTAAATAACCTGAAGGAAATTTTTCCCCAGAAAAACACTTCTGTACTGGAAAGAGCTATGGAGTGTACCAACAGCCTTGAAGATGCAGTAAATTATGTCCTGAGATACTCGGATGCCCCAGCTTATGACCTCTATTCAGCTCTGTCAACAGAACACTTTCTGCCTGATGAGAGTTTGTCTGTTGATCAACTAGATGAATGCCCTGATGATTTTACAGTGGAAGCTCATGATGGTGTACTACACTATGCAAAAGATGAAAATCTTAAGAATCTACTAAGCCAATGGGGAAGTTCCCACCTCAACTCGGGAGAACAAATAAGAATGAAGGTTCGTCGTCAATTTGTCTGGCAAGATATTCTTTTAAAACTTGACAGAATTGAAGAAGGTGGCCATAACAAACAATTAAGAGTGCAATTTGTTGGAGAGCCTTCTGTAGACCGTGGAGGACCAAGTCGAGAACTGTTTTCCCTTGTCAACCAGCATGTTGGCACATCTCTGTTGGCAAATGGAGTATTTCGCCACAATGTGACAGCATTGCAAAGTAAAGAGTTCTTTCGATTTGGACAACTAACAGCCCTAGGATTGTTACAAGGTTCTCCTGGACCCAAGTTTTTTTCTCCAAGTGTCACAAATTATATTCTCTATGGAAAAATGGAAAAATGCACACCAACCATTGAGGAAATACCATGTGAAGAAGTTAAAGGTGTACTGAAAAGCCTGCAAGATGTTACTGACGAAGAAGAATTTAAAGAAAAAGCCTCCTTTCAGTGCAGTTTTCGATTTGAATCTGGATATTCAAAACCATTTGTAACTTTATCTGACAAAGATGAGTTTCTTAGATGTATTGCACTGCATCATGTAATTTTGATGAGTCTTAGTGAGCTTGAGCAGTTCATTGAAGGTCTTAAGAATTGTGAAATCTTACAGCTTATTCGTTCAAATGCTGAAGCATTTTGAATGGTTTTTGAGTATTCAAATCAGCTTACAGCAGATTTAGTAGATGAAATCTTTGTTCCTATATATAGCCCTGTTGGTAGTTCTGCATTTGTAAAAGAGCAAGCTATCATGTTTAATTTTAATCAGTTATTAGAAGATATAGAGCAAGGTAAAGTTAATGTTGTTGTTGAAGGGCAAAATGTTAAAATGGCCCTCGGTGATATTTTGCAATTTGTTACTGGTTCCAGTGATATTCCTGCTATTGGGTTTATTCCCCAACCAAGTATTTTGTTTTTGCATGGTGATGATGCTAAACAAAAATTATCTGCAAATACATGTTCTAATATCTTACGACTCACTGTCACTGATGAGTTATGTAAGTATGATAACTTCAAGGAAGATGTTATATTTTGCATCATGAACTCTCCTGGGTTTGGAAATATATAACTCTGATCAGAACATTTTAGTAAATGTACATTTATATTTGTTAAAGACAATACAGTTATTGTACATGTTGATATTATAAATGTTAACGTTAATATTAAAGGTTATATTATATACCCAAATGTGTGTTATTCTGTTCTAGTTAATATTTTCAACCTTGAGCAATCCTTAACATTCTCCGGTATAAACTAAGACTTTCTCTCCATGTTGTAGGAGTAGAGAGTTGTATTGGTAAAGCATTGCTAACTTCACTAAAATAATTAAAACAAATATTTGTGTCATCAAAAACAAGTTGCTGCTTCATTTGCAGAAGGTCATCATTTGCAATCTCTTGTTTGTAATCAGTAGCATCGAAACTCTCTGGAAGGAAAAACATTTCATCAGGTATCCCAGCTTGTGTGTTGTGACATGATCTTCTGATATAGTGTGTGTTCCATCTATCTCGTACATGGTCTAGTTCCTCTTGAATTACTTTCACAAAAGTAAAATGTAGGCACTTGCTTTGAAGTTCATTGCTGGTATCCAATTCTCCATCTTCTATCAATTTTTGGAAAAATTGGATCCACCAGGACGACCACGACTTTTTTAGTTGAGCCCACCAGCTTTCAATTCTTTGATTTGTGATGGATGAGCCATAGCGGTGAGCTTTTTCTCCCGATAATTCATCATTTCCATGGCGCCTGAGAAAGCACTGCATTCCTGACATTATTGTGTTTTCCGTTCCTCTGTCTGTTCGGCACAGTGTTGGACATCCCTGGATGGTTTCAACTGCTTGTAAATAATAGCGCGCTATTACGTTAGGATTATTATTGGTTGTGCCGACCTTCAGCCATAAAACCCGTCTGCTGAAGCCGTCGACACAACCATGGATTGGGAAGCCATACGGCTTTAATTTGTCATATCCGTCTGCGTGCCATGAAAAATTTGGTCCACAGCTGAAAAATGCTCGCCGTCTTAAACAACGTTGACGTCTTGAGTACGAACCCTCCGGGTCAATTTCGCGAACGAGTCTCTGAACTAATGCTCTGGGTGTATTGATGTGATATTTAGTACGAATTGTTTGCCACATCATTCTGTATCCAACTGAGTTTCCTGCTCCATCTAACTCAATTTCAATGAGCCTTCGCACTTCCAATTCATCGACATTTTGACTTCTTCTTTTGAGTCCGTATTCTTCGAGTCGATAAAGGAGAGTCCGATATGAAATGTCAATAGAATGAAACTTGGATAAAAAGTTTAGAATAGAATTATATTTGAAACCGCGTTCGAAGTAGTACCGTATAGCTTCGTTTTCTGTCAAATTACTTCTTACGGGTGGTGCAATGCCAGGAACATCAGCAGCAATTGTTTCACCACAATAAGGACAAAACGTAAAATCTTCTGTAATTTGACTTCCACAGTTATCACAATTCATTATTCCCCGCAAGAATCAAAGGTTCAATATATATTGATTGTCCTGCACATCAAAATACTCCAATATATAGCTGAGCAACCTGGGCACGAGTGTCTTTGTTAGTGTTAAGTGTTTTGAACACTAACAAATTGCTCAAAACACTAACAAGTGTTTTGAGCGATTTGTTAGTGTTTTGAGCTATTTGTTAGTGTTTTCAACATTTGGTAGTGTTTTGAGCTATTTGGTAGTGTTTTCAACATTTGTTAGTGTTTTGAGCTATTTGTTAGTGTTTTCAACATTTGGTAGTGTTTTGAGCTATTTGGTAGTGTTTTCAACATTTGTTAGTGTTTTGAGCTATTTGGTAGTGTTTTCAACATTTGTTAGTGTTTTGAGCTATTTGTTAGTGTTTTGAACATTTGTTAGTGTTTTGAGCAATTTGGTAGTGTTTTGAGCAATTTGTTAGTGTTTTCAACATTTGTTAGTGTTTTTAACATTTGTTAGTGCTTTGAGCTATTTGTTAGTGTTTTGAGCTATTTGGTAGTGTTTTGAGATATTCGGTAGTGTTTTGAGCTATTTGGTAGTGTTTTGAGCTATTTGGTAGTGTTTTGAGCTATTTGGTAGTGTTTTGAGCTATTTGGTAGTGTTTTGAGCTATTTGGTAGTGTTTTGAGCTATTTGGTAGTGTTTTGAGCTATTTGGTAGTGTTTTGCACATGTGGGCCACCGTAAAAAACAGCTTGAAATCAAACAAAAACTGAACTTGTTAACCACTTTTAGGCTTAAATCAAATTCCAATATACCGTAGAGTAGGTGAACACTGACATGACGAGTAAAAACAAGGAAAACAGTAAAAATATAAGCTCTCAAATGAAAGTCAACAATACGCAACCAAAATTGCCATTGGTTTGGACAAATATAAAGAAAATACATATGAAACCCAGGTTTAAAATGAAGAGGTTGTTTATAAAAACAGTTGGGTTTTAAATTTTTAAATTTTCAGTAGGAAAAAAACAACAAAATGCACTTTACCGTGTGTTATTACAGCTCTGGAATTACTCTTCGTATCGAAAAATGTCAGATTTAGCATTTCCACAACTAAAACTTGAGTTAAAGCTATAATTTAGCATGATCTTATTACTAATTCTTGGTAAGACAACCTTCAAACGTTTGAGATAACAAAGAAAAATAAGAGAAACCTGCATTTTCCGTACGAGTTTCGGACTCGAATTTTGCTTTTGTTCGGCAGATATTTCGTCATTCCATCCATTTTCGTGTGTAGAAATTGTTCAGGTACAAGGCCAATAAGCCAATACGTACTAGCTTCTTCGTTATCATCTATAAGAAAACTTTAGGCCTAAAAAATGGTTGTTTTTTGCAGCGAGTTTCTGTTGACGTCAGACGTGCAATGGCGACCCCCAGCGGCCGGAAGTTTGGCTTCACCCAATCATAGGGCCTTTCTTATGGAGTTAGCGTTCCAGTTTATTTAGAGTTCAATGGGGTCTTCTCATCTCGCCATTTTGAAACCAGATAAGACCCTGGGTACGAGGTTGGAAGCAATCTCGTTCCCAGGCGCCAGCATTTCATGGCCGCGCACGATCGAAGATAGCGCATTTGCATTGCATCACATCACATCACATCACATCACATCACATCACATCACATCACCCCACCCCACCCCACCCCACCCCACCCCACCCCACCCCACCCCACCCCACCCCACCCCACCCCACCCCACCCCACCCCACCCCACCCCACCCCACCCCACCCCACATCACATTACATTATCAGGCAACCTGGCGGTTGGCATAGATAGAGAGATAGATAGATACATTACATTACATTACATTACATTACATTACATTACATTACATTACATTACATTACATTACATTACATTACATTACATTACATTACATTACATTACATTACATTACATTACATTACATTACATTACATTACATTACATTACATTACATTACATTACATTACATTACATTACATTACATTACATTACATTACATTACATTACATTACATTACAAGTACAGTACAGACTGTACAATACAGTACAGTACAATATATTACATTACACTACATTATACATTACATTGAAATATGTATTATATCAATCTGTTTTATTATATTATTTAATCTATTTATGTTTTATACCGTAGTAACTAAAGAACTGTTTTAAACGCCATTTTAATAATTAAACGTCGATTTTCTCTTAAATTATTGATACAATGTCACAATTAAGAAGTTAACTGTGGAGTAAGAAAAATGGAATAAATTCCTTTGCAGTAAAGGTGCCATCAAAGCAATGATGAATATCCCACTGAATGAACAAATTGCTCCAACTATCTTTCCTATGACCGTTTGTGGCACTGTGTCACCATAACTAAACAACACAAATACCCACAAAACAAGTTACTGACGAGTAGCAAGAATCTTAGCAATGATGATAGAATGATGATGATGATGATGATGATGATGATAATAATGATGATATTGATGATATTGATATTGATGATGATATTGATGATGATGATGATATTGATGATGATGATGATATTGATGATGATGATATTGATGATGATGATATTGATGATATTAATGATATTGATGATGATGATGATGATGATGATGATATTGATGATGATGATGATGATAATGATGATATTGATGATGATGATGATGCTGATGATGATAATGGTGACGACGCGATAAAGATGATGATATTGATGATGATGATGATGATGACGATGATGATATTGATGATGATGACGACGACGATAATGATGATGATATTGATGATGATGATGATGATGATGATGACGATGATATTGATGATGATTATGATGACGATGATGATGATGATAATGATGATGATGATGATGATGACGATGACGATAAAGATGATGATGATGACAATAATGATGATGATGATGATGACGATGATAATGATAATGATGATGATGATATTGATGATGATTGTGATAACGATGATATTGATGATGATGACATTGATGATCATGATATTGATGATCATGATGATGATATTGATGATGATATTGATGATGATGATGACGATATTGATAATGATGATGGTGATATTGATGATATTGACGATTGTGATAACGATGATATTGATGACAATGATATTGATTATGACAATGATATTGATTATGATGATGATGATGATCATGATAATGATATTGATGATGATAATGATGATGATATTGATGACATAATGATGATAATGATGACATTGATGATGATGGTGAGGATGATGATATTGATGATGATGATGATGATGATGAGGATGATGATATTGATGATGATGATGATGATGATGACGACGATGACAATGATAATGACAACGATGATACTTGATGATTATGACGAGGATAATGACGATGATGATAATGATACTCACCCTAATGACGTCATTGTTACAATAGTGTACCAGAAGCATGCTGGGATATTTGAAAAGTTTCTCTCATCAGTTTCACTGTAGTACATGACAGTAGAAAACACAATAAGAACAGTGACAAAACACAAGAGCAGAGGAGTAAGCTCGCCTTGATTTTGTTTCAACAAACTCCCATGTTGCTCCATTTTTTCAGCTGAAAACCGCGAAATCTTGAACACGCGTGTTACCCGGAGAACACGTAAGATAACGAAGAATCTGCTATTGTTGCGGTCTCCTAAAACCAATCCAAAGTAATATGGTAAAATCGACAATAGATCAATAATATTCGAGATTTGCTTGACAAATATCCAACGCTTTGGCGACGAATATAGTTTAAAATGTATTGAGTGTAAAATAAACGACACAAAATAAAATGGTCTCTGAAAGGTCAAATCCCTTGCGATGTGTATCCCCCCATGTTGCCTTTCCTTTTGGAATGGTCTCCAACACAAGACCAATGACCGTAGCCATGATAAACAGTGTTGTAACAATCCATAACGATACGGCTCATGTCATTTTTATTCCAGGATACAGTCTGATACATATTTATTTTTCCTAAACAAAATTATCGTCATAATGATCATCAGACAACTGTCGGAAACATACGTAGACAAAAGTAATCGTCGCTAATATGTTTTTTGAAGTACAAAAAGTTATATTATCCAACAATTAAGAAAAGTAACTGTATTCTTTCATTTGACACTAAACTAAACAAACGATTTTATGCAATAGCCAGCTAGTAGCTAAAATATTTCTCAAAGACAAACAATGCTGTCACAGTATGTGGTATCTGGTGTCAGATTACAATGTAGTTATTGATTATATAGATTAAATTTTGAGAATCTATGCTTCATAAGCTTTCTATTGCTATTAGATTTGATATGGTTTAGAATAAAACCAAACATTTTACAGTAATTATAGTATATCGCAATAGTTTGGGTGAACCCTCATCTCTTTTTCTGAAAGATCAAATTTCACAGCATGCTTCATAGCTCAACACTTCCCCTGTGCTAAATATTTTATGTATTTCAATGAATTTTGGTACACTTTTTAATCAATAATAGTTCTATGATATGAACCTAAAGAAAGTTGTGTATTTCAATTTTTCAACTAATTTTTGCTTCATTTATGGATGAGTTTGGCCAGAAATTAATTACTTATAATTCACCATGGAATTTAGGAGCAAGTTAAATATGGATTGTTATTGTTTTAGGCTTGTATCACAGATACACATGAATAAAACATGCTACCAAAATTTTAGAATCAAATGTTGCTTCAATACAGATATATAAGTGTTGGCGCAAGGGTCATAAAACAGTGTTTATGGGTGTGGCATGGTTGCCATGGTAACCATTTTTGTTAAAAGTTTTGTCTAAACAATTTCCCTTACTGAGTGTAATAACATGGCATAAAAAGCAATTTGTTCACACCAATTTAAAAAAAAAAATTCCTTCTGGGTACCATTCCACCTTAATATAAAATATGATTACTAATACCAAAACAGTACTAAAAGCAATCAACTTATATTTCTGTAAACTTTTATACAGAAATATTCATTCAATATATTTGACAATTATAAGATATGCTAAAACCTATCCTTTCTCCTAGCTAGACGTAAGATACAGAAAGTACCTGGATGTCTATCATCAAATGGATCTGGATCAGACTTGAGATAAACCTCATATTCATTTTCAACAACATCAGCCAATCTACAAGAAATAATATACAGTATAAAGATTCAATAAACACTAACTAATCCTGCATGAGCTGGCAAATTAATGTCCCTGACTTCTTGTCGTAGTAGGGATTTTCAAAATGTTGATAAAAGTGGATAGGCCAATTTGGGATAGGCCATTCAAAAAAATAATTGTTCATTGCATTAGTACATCAGAAATTACATCTGCTCAGCAAAAATTTCTGGTTGCCCCAGGGCATTGAGCAGTTGCAAACCCTTTTGTAGACGTGGTGGTAGTAACACTGGATCAATGGGGGATGGCCACCCTTGGTACATCTTACTACACCTCTAGAGAGAACAGTTTAGATGTGACTGATATCCAGTATAAATAAAGTTACTTTAATTAGTTTACTCCAGTTTCTTCCAGTGGATCAGTGAGGGATGGTCCTTACTGGACCAGCTCTAGAGAGAACAGTTTAGATACAACTGATAGAGTTATCCAGTATAAATCAAGTTACAGTAGTTTAGTTTACTCTGGTTTCCTCCTGTAAGTCCTGCAGTAACACTGGACCAATGAGTGGACCTCCAGAGAGAACAGTTTAGATATAACTGATAGGGTTATCCAGTAGAAATAAAGTTAGTTTACTCTGGTTTTCTTCTGTAGTAACACTGGACCAATGAGGGATGGTCCTTACTGGACCAGCTCTAGAAAGAACAGTTTAGATATAACTGATAGGGTTATCCAGTAGAAATAAAGTCAGTTTACTCTGGTTTTCTTCTGTAGTAACACTGGACCAATTACATATTTATTTTTCACCACTTAACAGTATTGTACAGTACCATAGTTTATTTACCCAGGGTTCAAGAAACACCAACTACAGTATATAAAATTTCACCATGGAAACAATTGAATAATTGATTTATTACAATACACTAACCTCTCCCCAGTATGGAATGTCTGTATTTTGTGCACCGGACAAAATATTTGCTTCTGTATCTGTGCACCAAAAGGATATAAATTTGTGCACCATCAAGTATCCTGGTGCACCAAAGACAAAGTGTAAAGGTTGATGTCGTTTTGAGAAACTAGACCGAATTACAAATTATATTGTATTGTATGCTCAAAAATGCAAAAAATTTTATATTGTCTCTTTAATCTATGTGCAATGTATTTGCTATAACATTAATATGTACATGCATGTATGCATGCACAATATCTTTTAGTAAATATGAACATGGTATTTAATCTAGATTTTGTTATAAAATATGAATAAAGTCATTCATGAGTACATCAAAGAAAACAAAGTTTCTTTGAAAATCAAAATGTTTATGACAAAAATGGATAACGGCCTTTTTCATTACTGAGACGAGTTAAAACTTGACTTGCTTTAAAATAATTACATGATTTCCTCTTCAAGTTGCCAACTCGGTGACGTGGAAGTCGTTTTTCTGCCATCCCATCAACATATAATTTGGCTGCTCTTGCCACAACATCTTCACAATTTAAGACATTGCTTGTTGCCCAATCTAATATGGTCCTGTCTTCCAAGGTGACATGGTGCTGACGGACCTGCTTCTGGGTATCCATAACACTATAAAAACTTTCTACTATAGCTTCTGAGTCACCCATTGACATTGCAATATCAAATGATGTCATGGCTACAGGACCTGCTTTAGTGAAAAGTAATTCGTTAGTGTATAACACTCTGACAACTTCTTCATTTACTCTGGCTTGAAAAGGGGCATGGTTGGCAACAGTGGCGTAGCTACACCCGGGCCTACCCGGGCCTGTGCCCGGGTGAAACCTGCGTGTGCCCGGGTGAAATATTGCAGGCAGATCTAGCTCTCATTATATAGGCAAAGTAATTTAAGTATAGAGTATAGCCACTAGGAAGATTATGTATAAGTTTACTGTTTACAAAAAGACAAAGTATTAGTTTATTTCCCACATAAACGTTAAATATTTCCCTAAAAATGACGGTTTTCGCGTGAAAATTCATCGAGTGCCATCAGTGGTTTCCACCAATGTTTTTGACTGTTACCGCTAAAGCATGTGTCAGTGGGCGCAGATGAGTAAAATGTTGAAGCGCAATGGCAGCAAGGCAGTTGTCGTTGTTCGATTGTGGAATTTTTTGTTCTTTTTGTTGTTCTTAATCTTATTAATTATGGAAAGTTTGTACGATTTTTGAAATAAAATCAGTCTGAAAATCTAGTTGCATTGTTAGTACGCAAGTATTATTGGGCTCAAACACTGCAAAATATCTTTAGTGGCATGCCGTATGCCCCTGACTGAAAATTGTTTTTCTAGTTTTCGCGTGAATATTATTGCTAGAGTTAGTTGTTTTGTATACACGGTAAGGAAATACTGACTATAAAATCATGATTTTCACTGGTTTTTATTTTATCTTTTTTGTTGTTAAAATTGCCTTCAAAATGCAGGAAATAGCATTTCCGTGGCGTAAAAAATCAAAAATTTCCTGGGGGAGCATGTTCACACCCCAGAGGTTTCCCGCATGTTTGGCGCTCTGAACTGCCACTACCAACCGGACATACTGTACTTCAAAATTGGTGGCTACGGCCCTGTGGCTGTAAATCACTGTAATAACAAAAAACCCACCAGAGAATGTTGAGACCTGTGCCCATGTTGTGCCCACATGACTTCTGCTTCCTGGCTACGCCACTGGTTGGCAAACTGGAAAAGAAAGATGTCATCGGTAGCCAATTGACTTTTTTTAGCTGGAACAAGTTCCATTTTTACCAGGGATGTTTCAAAGTCTGACTTCAATTGACTTGTAATGCCATTCGGCCCATTCCCATCTTCTGATACTACTGGTTTGAGTGGTTTAAGACATGAAAGCAAGATTGTTGTCATGTCCTTGTGCCAAACCAGGAACCTTATGCATCCTTTCCAGTCACGGAGTACACTTGAATACATTCTTGAATCGAAGCGTTCGTCATTCAGTTCTGCTATGTGCTTTAAAGCACACACTTCTTTGAAGAATAATTTGAACTCAGTAACACCATGCTCTTCAAGCTCGCCTTCCTTGATTTTAATTCTTCCATCATCAAGCTTCTCACCACATAAAAGGCGGAAGATTTTTTCGATATCAAAGAAATCTGCCATTCCTGCTGCATTAGTGATGCACTTTTCAATACGATGATCAAGTGATTCTGCAAGATCATTTGCAAATGTGCTTACATCATGGAAGGACTCTGTTATGGTGCGTTCTGCCCAGTTTGTCAAAACTGCTTTCTTGGGTGGATTGGATTCTTGGCCTGATATCTTCTCCAAAACAGTTTCTGTTTCAACAATTTTCCAACCTACTGCCAGCTCGATGCCTTCATAAACAGGCCTCAATGTTTTGTCCTCGCTTTCAGGGTCACGGTTGAGAATATTCTAAAAGAATTAACAGAAGTTAAAGGTTGCGTGCTAAAGTCTAAATGGAATCTAATTATTGTAAATAGAACCTGACCGTAAGGCCTAAGGTGCTGAACAGTTGTTTATTAAAGTAATCAAATGAAAATTATTTACAGAACTGCCGACAAATGCCGAAGTGCTTTTAATTTTTTGGTGTGTACTATTACAGCTAATTGCCACAACTGATGTAAACAATACCTCTGCATTAACTTTTATTTTTGGGAAAAAGTCCATATCCCCATTTTCACGACACTGAAGTGAAGCCTCTTTTAGCCATTCAATCAATTGTTGGACCCAATGGTATGCTTTCCATGGTGGTGCAGATATACTCTGAAGATTGGTCATAACTCTTGCCACAGGTTCAAAAACGTCATGCATCAACAGGAGATCTACAACAAAATCCTATAAACAATATCCAAGGATTCCTGTTTAATTTACTTACAGTACATACATGCTGCACATGCAGTATACTATATACAATAAATAAATAATTAGTGTAAGCATAAACTGTGCTTACCTGTCCTCGGACTTGATATTGCAAAGGGTCTAATTCATTCCCCATTGCAGTAGATGCCTGTGTCATTGCTTCAGCAAACAACTTGTATGAATTGACAAGTCGTTGCCACTGGACATATGCAGAACTTGAAAACCGTGTCTGGGAATACACAGTTGCCACAGTTGGTTTTAGGTTTAGCTCATTTGCAGTGGATTCTAGGATACTTCTACCTATTGAGCAATAGAGCAAAGATTAAATCATTAATTATAAAAGCACTTGCATGTTACAAGTGATGTCATTTACTTACCTTTTCCTCTGTTCAAATTATCTGCAAATTTATTTGTCTGATTAACAAATCTTGAAAAAAACTCTTGTGATGACCCAATCTTTCCATCTCGCACATCAGTAACAGCCAGATTTATCCAATGTGATGCATCCTATCCAACTTGCTTTATAAATGAGCTTTCATCAAGGGCATTCTGGTTGATAGTTTTTAGAAACCCTCTTGCTTGATATACTCCATCAGCAGCAACACCTGGAATTGTATTACAATTAACACACCTTACATGGGATTACATGTGTCAAACGTTTTGGAACTGAAAAAAAGGACAAGCAAAAAATGTTTGCAAACATTTCATGTAAAAAGGAAATTATCAAAGTACTCACCAATTAAGAAATCTAGTGTTTTGCTTCCAAATTTGTTGGTAATTACTTCCAAGGCTTGCTTGGCTGAATCTTCAGCTTTACCTCCTTGCACCTTGCCATCCACAATTGGCAAGTATACTTCTGGTGCTCCAACAACAATCGGCACTTTCTTTCCACTTATTATTGGACATATGATGACACCTTGATTTGATCTTTTATTAACTGTAGCCTTGTCTACAGCCATGTAATAATGAGGGGGGAAGCCTGTGTTTGGAAGACATTTGGACAACTCAGCTTTTGTTTTCTCATGTATAGAAGCAAGTAAACACTTGACCATATCAGGGATCAGCTTTCGTGAATGGCCACATTGCCCAACTTGAGCACCAATAGAAAAAGCAAACGCTATCTGATCTTCATAATGAATAGCTGCAGATTTGGCCTTTACAGCAGTTAATGCACTTTTAAGTAATGTTTCTGCTGCTTGATAATGAATTTTCTTTAAATTTTTTTCTTCACTGAGCATGGTTAGTGCCTTAAAATGAGTTTGGCCATCTTCTGCACATATCATGTGTTGAAGAATTGAACTTTTCATCTTGCGCCAGTATTCACCTTGTCCACTCATGGCATTTTCCATTCTGTCGGGACTCAGATACTTCCCAGTACAAATGCTGCTGCAGTCTGAGGCTAATTTGTGTGCTGCTTTAGAAGGTGTTAGCTTTCCTGCTCTGTCCTTGTACAATGCAAAACAGGTTTCACACCTCAAAATGGCACCACCCCCTTTTATGAAACCACTTGCATCATCTTTTGACATTGGGTAAAGTGCTAGGTCTTCCACATGGCTAACCAGTTCGACAATGTTCTTTACTTTTTTCCATTCTTTCATGTGGTCATATGATTCTTTCATTGCTTCACTGAATTTGGTTGATGGCAATGGGACAGTTACGTGTATCTTAGAACTTGTAGAAGACTTAGTACCAAGATCATCCACCTTTTTTGTTAATTTCTCTATCATACTAACCAACTTTTCCTCCGTATTTGGCTTTGGAATATGTACATATCCCTCAATTCCACTTTGCACAAATGAACTGACTTTTCCCTCACATGATTTGTCCAAACAAAATGTGTCTTTTTCATTAGTCTCTTTTAAAAGGGTGATTTCTTCCTCCTCATCTAAAAATAAAGCCTCAGTTTTAGAAAAAATACCTGCACTTACTGTTGCAGCTTTGGATAATTTAATTCACGTACCTGTTGATGTTTCATTTAATGATGAGAGATGGCTGACAGATCTTTTTTGTTTTGGATCTTGGGTTTGTGTAGAGATGCTAGGTGCAGGGTCTTCGTGATCTAACATGATCATTCTTCCTACACTTGATGCAGAACTTATGCTTTTGTTTTCTTGCTTTTTACTCTTACTTTTTTTAGAAACTAAGGCTCTGATGCCTTTTGGAACAGAAACATGTTCCAATGGCACAATCTGCCTTTTCATATCACTCAGTGACAATGAGGGATGATTACGACTGTGATGTCTTTTGATTTGATGAGGGCCCCCACGAGAAATAACTGAAAGTGACTTGTCTTTTAGTTTGCTATTCTTTGCACATACCAAGCAAACTTGTTTGTACTTGGTATAGTCTCGTTTTTGTACTTTTTGCGTATCTGCAACTTGCTTCCCTAATTGTTCATTATCTTTTATAAAGTGCATCATACTTAACTGCCCACCAGTAGCAGGTGCAAGCTGTGCAACCTTTTTTGTAAGGACAATTACATCATCTGACTTTTCATCATGGGTTCTGGCCCTCTTTCTGCTTTCGTCTTGCAGGTTTACATCAGATCCAGACTGATCAGAATCAACTAACTCATGGTCAGTATTAGATTCTGAACGAGACATCATTTGAACCAAACTGAAATTAAATAATTTAAGTAGATAAATGGTACAGGTATAACAATAGACACTGACAGTGTCACACAGTCTGCACAGACAGTTCACGACACTGCTTTATACAGTAATATTGAGAAGGAAGAAAAGTGGGAAAAAAGAAATCATTGATTGATTCAGTTCAATTTCTGCACTGTAGTGACACATTCTATGAGTCTACAGACTACACCACACCACACCACACCACACCACACCACACCAACACAACACCAACACCAACACCAACACCAACACCAACACCAACACCAACACCAACACCAACACCAACACCAACACCAACAACACTGCACTGCACTGCACTGCACTGCACTGCACTGCACTTGCACTGCACTGCACTGCACTGCACTGCACTGCACTACACTACACTACACTACACTACACTACACTACACTGCACTGCACGAAAGTTCAGCAATAAATCAATAATACTAGTTATTATATGGCTGGGTTTGATTTCCTGTCAGTACGCAAAACGACGCACGCTGATTGGTTCCTGAGAGGTCGGGATTTTACGATATTGACCGACCGGTCAATACGCTTTTTTCTCGGCCCTGTACGTTTTGGCGGAAGATTTCTGAGTTGATTTCATTTTGAGTACAAATAAAAGAGAAATAGGTATCTTTATTCAAATATTCTGAAGAATAAAATGTGTTGGAACATCACTGCTGGTTTTCTTTAAAACTGTTTATCTAAAAACACGACAAATAAAAGCCGAACTGGTGTAAATAAGAAGGCCAAGAAGCGACACGAAAAAGTTAACAGGTAATAAGGTAAACAGCATACTCGGCTCCGAAGACGAAAACAACGCTAGAAGCTTAAAAATAAATGAACCAATAGCCATATAATAAATTCCTTATTAACCTCGTTTGCTTGGTCTGTACGGTAAAGTATTTGCCCTCGGTTTTATTGCACAAACCTCGTTCCTTCGTCGCTCGGTCTGTACGAAAACCTCAGGCAAATACTTTCCCGTGCAGACCTCGCACTCGGTTAATAAGTCTTTAATACTTATTACTTACTGTTATTTGCGTTCAATCCGTCAATCGGTCTTGTTATTAGTTGGTCCTAGTTTACATCTTTTTTTCTCGTGGCCTCGATATTTTTCCTTCTTAGACTTCCAGTGCTGGTAAAGAGCTACTGCTTTAAAAAACTTTCCCACAACCGTAAGCGAGCCCGCTGATTGAATAGTCAGCATCAGTTAATCCCCGCGTGTGTCACGCGACTCATGTGGGATCATTGCTATTTTGCGTGATTGTGGACAAGTAGGCTGATTTAGCGAGTCTGTTATAAATTAAATCCAAGATGCTTGCTTGAACAAAGTTAGTTAAAGACTTGCTTAGTTACAGTGTTTAAATAATAGTTATAACAATAACCTAATTGTGCACCAGATGCTCAATTACTTTTTCTGTGCACCAGATATTGATGCTATCGAAATTTTGTGCACCAGTTTGTGCACCAGCTTCCGCTGTTGTGCACCGGACATGTCCGGTGCACAGCGTCTACATTCCATACTGGACCTCTCCAGAATGGCAACAGGATTCTGATGCAGTCGCTCTACGTCCTTCCATTTCTCAAGACACGTCGCTACAGCGGCTATTCTGTCCAAAGCGGCCATAATTGTTGCGTTATTTTGTAGTCCTCACCATATCCTTAACGTATCCAGAGACCCAAAATCTTCGTTTGATATTATAAACTTCTGTGAATATTGCCAAGAATATTTTCATTTCCACTGCATATGTTACAGCTATGGACGAGGATCAGAATTTGAAATCATTGTCGTGAAAATTAGACGTTGCAGAATATATAAATGAACCGAAGAACATTCAATTTAATATAAATATTTAGCAAAGAAATAGTTTACGTGGTGTTTCCACAAAACTTATTTATATTACTTTATCGCCATGAAAACGTTCAAAGAATTAATTAACATTCAATTTGTCCGCCATATTGACCAACACGTGAACGTTACCGGAACTTGTAACCAGGGGGATATTTCTCCTAGGTCAAAAAACCGTACATACTTGTCACTGATGGGAATGAAGATGGCGAAGAAAAGAAAGAAAGGAAAGAAAATATGAATAGATGAATGGATAAACAGATGAAAAGAATAATTGAATGGAATAGAAGAAATAGAATGAATGAATAAATGGATGAAAGAATGAATGAATAAATGAAATGGATAAATAAGTAAATGAATGAATAAGTTAATGAAACGGATAAATAAGTAAATGAATGAATAAATAAATGAATAAATTAATGAAATTGATAAATAAGTAAACAAATGAATGAATAAATTAATGAATGAAATGGGTGAATAAGTAAACAAATGAATGAATAAATTAATGAATGAAATGTATAAATAAGTAAACAAATGAATGAATAAATTAATGAATGAAATGGGTGAATAAGTAAACAAATGAATGAATAAATAAATTAATGAATGAAATGGATAAATAAGTAAATTAATGAATGAATAAATTAATGAATGAAATGGGTGAATAAGTAAACAAATGAATGAATAAAATAATGAATGAAATGGGTGAATAAGTAAACAAATGAATGAATAAATTAATGAATGAAATGGATAAGTAAATTAATGAATGAATAAATTAATGAATGAAATGGGTGAATAAGTAAACAAATGAATGAATAAATTAATGAATGAAATGGATGAATAAGTAAATTAATGAATAAATAAATAAATGAATGAATAAATTAATGAGTGAATGAATAAATGAATGAATGAAACGGATGAATAAATGAATGAATGAAATGGATGAATAAGTAAATAAATGAATGAATAAATTAATGAATGAAACGATGGATGAATAAGTAAATAAATGAATGAATGAAATGGGAAAATAAGTAAATGAACGAATGAATAAATAAATAAATAAATAAATAAATAAATAAATGAACATTTACTTCAATCCTTTATTTTGATTAAAAAGAAAGGAAGAAAAAAACAACTACAGCTGTATTCAAAATAGCATTTTATATTTCCACTCATATCAAAATCACAGTTTAATAGAAAAGATTGGTAGACAGCAGTAATCACAGAAAACGAAGCTTGGCAAAAACTTCACAACATTTGCTAATTAAAAATTCTCATTTGAATGAAGCCATTACGCCGTTTAATGGACGTTCAATATATTTGTCAGATTTCTTGTAAGCAGCAATGGCAGGAAGCGCCTGAAAATTATAAATTAAACATTTTATACATATATAAGATTAAAACATTTTAATAATAAATGTTTACATTACATTGTATTACATTACATTACACTACACTACACTACACTACACCACACCACACCACACACCACACCACACCACACCACACCACACCACACCACACCACACCACACCACACCACACCACACCACACCACACCACACCACACCACACCACACTACACTACACTACACTACACTACACTACACTACACTATGTCACATCACATCACATCACGTCACGTCACATCACATCACATTTATACACTACAGTAGATAAAAAGCTAACATATCAAGAAAAACATTCATAAAAATAAATGGGATTTTATTAATTTTACCTCAATTCTGTCAACAAATGCCTAATATGAAAAATACAAATTATGTGTAAACAATAGTTAATCATACAACTTTGGCACATACTGCAATGTACACATATTATCATGCAAGTTTATTACTAGTATTGAAAAAAATAATTTAGTAACCACAATGTAAGAAATTCTTACCATCAATTTTTGATGAGGTTCAAGCAATGTTTTGTCAAATATCTTATGTTGATCCAGAAATTCATACATCATGAAGTCGACAAATGTCAACTATAAAATATTTTATAAAATAACTTTATTAATTCTCACTAAAAAAATAATGCCTTAACAACTTAATTTCTAAGTCTGGCTAAATTTAATTATACCTCGCCAGCAAAGTATTTTTTATCACCAAGATATTTTTCCAAACTTTCAAGTCTTCCAACAACATCCTTTTTATAGCCATCCACCAACTTATCCTTACAGAAAAAAGAGAAATTAAATTATTGTAGATCCAAGCAAATAATTTTTAAGATAACCTAAAGAGAAATTTTAAAACCCTGACTGTGTCAGTGTCTCTTAATACAGGTAATCGTAAACTTAAACTTACAAAGTCAGGATTATAGCAAAGGTCAGATGTGAATTTTTTTCGGAAGTCAATGATCTATAAAAAAAATTAGTTAAAAAGGTCAGTTAACCCTTTTGACTACACACGTAAAAACGCACAAGCTGTTACAGACCTGCAAGCAAGTTGTTACAAGGCTGTTCAACAGGCTGTCACCGTCATGTGTTCGCACTGGCTGTCCCAGTCTGTTAACATGTCTGTAACAGGTTGTTGACAACTTGTAACAAGGCTGATGACTCCAACAGACTGATGACAAGTTGTTCCAACAACCTGTTACCATTCTGCATTCGATAAGTTGTTAACAGGCTGATAGTAACAATGTTGTAGCAGCGTTTTGAATGAACAGCACTGTTACAACCTGTTAACAGCCTTGCTACAAGCCTGTTGCGAACACATACTGTTGACAAGCTGTGAGATTTTTACATGTGTAGCAGAGGTTCTGACTTGACGAGTACGATCATCTGTGTTAACCAGAACAGAATAACAAGAGGCTGGCTTGGGCCAGTCTTGGAGTTCAAGGGTTACTGTAAAGACTCAGTGTTTTTCCCATAATCATTTATGCTCATATTCTGAACTTTGTTTTCTGGTCTTGTTAATGTATAAGTGTTCTGTTCCTTTGGGAAGAGCGAGACTCATTACCCTTCAACAGCCATTTAAACGAGATGAAAATGAACAAGTTTTAAAGCATTTATTCAGTATATTTCGACCCGTAAAAAAGAATGCTCACAGAAACGTGAATCGAGCAAGTGAACAATGAATCCCAACCCCCCTGGCTATGAACACTAGCCAATAACGTGCAGCATAGCGTGAAAATGCCGCGAAACAAAATAACAATGGCGACATGCAAATACTAACTCTAAAGGCCTTAGTGGCCAGAACAATAAGTACTTACAGTGTGCTCAATCATATCAACTATCATCTTTGCTTCATCAGTAGTACCACCTGTAAGATGGAGTTTTTACAGTTATATACATGTAAATACTGTATGACAAAATTTAATTAAATTAACAGCTATACTAATAGTCTATAGCTAAAATGCAGTTTCCTATAAATCTCTGTGACTATGTGTATCTATAGTTTTATTTACTGTAACCCTTAATGACACCCTGGGTACAGATTTATCTGTATTAATACTAAACTAATTTAGTGAAATTAGACTACAGTATATAAATTATAAGTTGTACTCACAAAGATTGTTCTTTCGTGCAATATACCTGAGAACCTATAAATATTACAAAAAATTAAATGACATTTTCTCACTCAGTCACCCTCAGTACCATTACCAGTAGAACCTTGCTTTATAAAATAACATGTATACTACGCAAGCCCCGATTGGTCAATTGCTTGTTTGGATCGATCAGAGACTTATCCAAACCACAGAATAGTAATACAACCAGAAGTCCAACTCGCGTCGGAACCTTTGAAGTTTATATCCTCGTGCATGTCGCCTCGCGCATCTTGATTCGTCGCCATCCTACGCCATCCTGGCAAGTTCCCCCGCAGTTTGGACCTTCAAAACACCATCTGACACCATCCTACGTGATTCTACGCAATGTCCTACGCCATCCTGGCAAGTTCCCCCAGCAGTTTGGACCTTGAAACTGCCGGAGGAACTTGCCAGGATGGTGTAGGACATTGCGTAGAATCGCGTAGGATGGTGTCGGATGGCGTAAAATATCACGCATGCGCATTGAAGAAATGCGGACAAGTTTTAACTCGAGTTGGACTTCTGGTTGTATTACTATTCTGTGTCCAAACACTTGGGAAATTGCTCGACTTTCGAAAAGCTAAAAACACTCACCTGTTGGCTCGTGTTTTGTTATGCTTTTCTCCAGTCTTGCAATTTCCCACGTGTTTATCTCAAACTCTCAATTAAGAAAGTAATAAAATAGCTCAAGTTTGCAGATAATGACAGAGGTAATTATAGTCTACTGTAAAACAGTAGAAAAATATGATAAAAGGAGATCAACTCTTGTTCATGATGGCAAGGTTTTTGAGAAAACCAAACTTGAGATAACGAAGTTCTACTCAGTACTGTAGTGTATGTCAACAGACGTCGAGTTTTATACTTACTGCACTGCTCTGAGTAATTTTAACATCACCATCAATGTAATATGGAAGCTGAAATAGCAATAAAAGTATTCATTTTATTGTTTTTTTAACTTTACCTTGACTAAATAAATACAAGGTTAGGAACACTGCAACAGCTAAGGCTAATATTTCTAATATTTCTTCTCTGTAAAAAAATTCTAATACCTTCTAATATTCTGTAAAAAATCATAGTTGATGTACAATAAAGCTCTTCTGTTCTGTTCTGTTCTGTTCTGTTCTGTTCTGTTCTGTTCTGTTCTGAGGCTGATTACTGTGGGTATACTGTATATGTTTGTCAGTAACTGATCGACAAGCCAAAAATTCACTTACATTTGGAAAATCTAATCCTAAGTTGAATTTATCATTCTGCCATTCTCCGAATGTATAATCTAATAAAATAATACCAGAATTATTGTACTGCTAGTAAATTAAATAAAATTAAAATGTGGGACATTTAGGAATTAATGTACAGTAATATAAAGTACAGTAAGTCTGATGTTATACAACATTTGTATAATTAATTAAATACATGTACCTGGAGCAGTCCCACCAATTGTATATCTTTTATCTTCATATTCAGTGTCAGTATAAGCCAATAGCAACCTGATTGGTTGTGCAAGCTACATGGGTTACACATAAAGTTTGGCATAATTATTATGATTGTTTTTTAAGGGCTTACACCCTAAATGCTAGGTCACAGTTTTCTTAAGAGGTGCCCACTTAAACCTAGACATTACTGTTTTATTAATGAACACTGTATCTGTATTTACAGCACTATTAATCCTAAGACTACACTAATCCCCAAAATATAACCCAAATCCCCCAGGGGGTACTTTCTTTGGTAATTTTTAGGTAAGGTTGTGCCATGGTGACCTCAAAATCCTGAGCCAATCCCAGACCTAAAAAGGCAATTTTGTAGACCCTGTGTATTGGGTGGCACATACCCAAATACCTTATGAGTACCCCCCCTGGCCAAATCCTAACCCTAAATAACAAAAGCAGCAGAACAGGGGGGTTAGGGAGATAAAACATGTGCTTCATGTGTCCTTTTGAAGCCCTACCCCAAACAAAATGCCCTTTTGAAGCTGTGTCCAACATCATCTTGCATCCTACACCACTGAAGTCCACCAATATTTCTAACAAGGGGCTAAGCCCTTTGACAGGGCTAGGTTTGGGTTACATGTTAGGATTAGAGTTAGAGCATATAGCTATATATTTAGATTAGGGTACAGAATAAGTTACATGAATTAGAAGTGTAAACATTATTGAACTAGTTCTAGCAAACCATTTTTTTCAAAAATCAAAAAAATAAAATCATTCTGCTTTGTACTAGTACTGGTCCACGTCTTCCGCCATTTTTGTTCTCCACAATCTTTCCTGCAGATATAAGTTTTAAATTTATTTCTTAAAATGAACTGTGTACTTCTTCCATACTTACCCCACGAATGTCCCAATATCCTAACACTCGACTCATATTTTCTGATTATGATAGGATTATGGGTTGCTACTTCTAGATTCTAATGAAATGTTCCAATTCCAGATTCGTATCAGTCACGTGCACAAGTCACGTGCACTGCTCACGTGGCAACCATGAAGCAATCCCGTTCCCAGGCGCCAGCATTTCATGGCCGCGCACGATCGAAGATAGCGCATTTGCATTGCATTACATCACATCACATCACATCACATCACATCACATCACATCACATCACATCACATCACATCACATCACATCACATCACATTACATCACATCACATCACATCACATCACATCACATCACATCACATCACATCACATCACAACATTACATTACATTATCAGGCAACCTGGCGGTTGGCATAGATAGAGAGATAGATAGATACATTACATTACATTACATTACATTACATTACATTACATTACATTACATTACATTACATTACATTACATTACATTACATTACATTACATTACATTACATTACATTACATTACATTACATTACATTACATTACAAGTACAGTACAGACTGTACAATACAGTACAGTACAATATATTACATTACACTACATTATACATTACATTGAAATATGTATTATATCAATCTGTTTTATTATATTATTTAATCTATTTAGGTTTTATATCGTAGTAACTAAAGAACTGTTTTAAACGCCATTTTAATAATTAAACGTCGATTTTCTCTTAAATTATTGATGCAATGTCACAATTAAGAAGTTAACTGTGGAGTAAGAAAAATGGAATCAATTCTTTTGCAGTAAAGGTGCCATCAAAGCAATGATGAATATCCCACTGAATGAACAAATTGCTCCAACTATCTTTCCTATGACCGTTTGTGGCACTGCGTCACCATAACTAAACAACACAAATACCCACAAAACAAGTTACTGACGAGTAGCAAGAATCTTAGCAATGATGATAGAATGATGATGATGATGATGATGATGATGATAATAATAATGATGATATTGATGATATTGATATTGATGATGATATTGATGATGATGATGATATTGATGATGATGATGATGACGATAATGATGATGATATTGATGATGATGATGATGCTGATGATGATGGTGATGACGCGATAAAGATGATGATATTGATGATGATGATGATGATGATGACGATGATGATATTGATGATGATGATGACGACGATGACGATAATGATGATATTGATGATGATGATGATGATGATGATGATGATGACAATGATATTGATGATGATTATGATGACGATGATGATGATGACGATAATGATGATGATGATGACGATGACGATAATGATGACGATGACGATAATGATGATGATGATGATGACGATGATAATGATAATGATGATATTGATGATGATTGTGATAACGATGATATTGATGATGATGACATTGATGATCATGATATTGATGATCATGATGATATTGATGATGATATTGATGATGATGACGATATTGATAATGATGACGGTGATATTGATGATATTGATGATGATTGTGATAACGATGATATTGATGACAATGATATTGATTATGACGATGATGATGATCATGATAATGATATTGATGATGATAATGATGATGATATTAATGACATAATGATGATAATGATGACATTGATGATGATGGTGAGGATGATGATATTGATAATGATGATGAGGATGATGATATTGATGATGATGATGATGATGACGATGATATTGATGATGATTATGATGATGA
>OZ036004.1:6367883-6387883 GCA_964035015.1 Corallium rubrum
CGATCTAATCAGATATTCTGCCACAAAGAGCAAAGAACTATTTTGTCAAATTTCACATCCTTTAACTTTTATCAACATTTCAATACTTTTAGAGTAACTGAAGTCAAGATAAATTAGATAATGTAGGTGCTGGACGAATTTTGTACCAATTTCTTTTTAGATTTAGCTTGTTTACACAGAACCGTACAGTTTTGAACCGTACAAGACAACAGAGTGTATATAAAAACAGGCGTGACTGTACAATGTATAGATACACTTCTAATATATGCTCTTATGATTATAATATTAAAACGACATGGCCAAACAAGAACAAAATAACAAGTGGTTAACACGGTATACACCTTGCATAAAAGTAAATCAGTTGATAATAATGAGACTGAAAAACCGCAACCTTCGGGGGAAAAACTTTACAACCTTCCATAATTTCGTCTCTTATGTGTATCCATTAATTGTATCTAAAATAAATTAGCCTCGTTACGAAGCAAATATTCTTCTGAATTACAGACACACAAACGAAGCTGGAAAAGCATATTAACGGCCCGCCTATGATGTCTGAGGGTTCTCTCTTTGATGAGTAAAATTTTCTGCCGTTAGACAGAGTAAGACAATAAAGCGGTGCTGTACTGCTGTTTTTGGCCAGCTCAGGCAGGAATGGGTTAATCACTTGTTAACTCATTGCTGCCTAGGATGTCTGAGGGTTCTCTCTTTGATGAGTAAAATTGCCTGCCGTTAGACAGAGTAAAACAATAAAGGAAGCATTTTTGGCCAGCTCAGGCAGGAATGGGTTAATCACTTGTTAACTCATTGCTGCCTAGGATGTCTGAGGGTTCTCTCTTTGATGAGTAAAATAATCTGTCGTTAGATAGAATAAAACAATAAAAAGGCCGTTTTGGGCTGGCTTGGGCAGGAATAATGCACAGAAAATATTCAAATTAATCTACATTATGAGAAAGGTCAGAACACTGTTTTTGAGGTGATATTTGTTTATTTCTAGCCACCAGGTTTACAAATAGAATACATGAAAGACTATAAAACGTACTATTGGGCAATCTTTTTTTGTTACATCATTTTATATTTTTACAAAAAATTAATAAAAAGGCAAGTTCACTCCCAGATTATTTAAGCATATACACTACCCTCACATTTTCTCACTTTCTTTCTTTCTTTCTTTTTTCGCTCTTTCATTCTCTTTCTCTCTCTTTTTCTCATTCTTGTATTTATGTTCATTGTAGTGTCTACTGGCTTATAATTTCTTTCGTTGTGGGCATAACAGCAGCAACTGGCACACGGGATGCGTCATCAATTTCGCTTTCATCATCTTCCTTTACTCCATACGTAAATGACTTCTTTCCTTTTGCAATGTTGGGAGACATTGCAAGACACTGAAACAAAATTAAACAAGTTAATATAAATATACAAGGGGAACGATGCACGAATTGAACGAGATAACAAACAGACAGTTAAAATATTTTAGCGAAGTTATATATATAGGTTTACATAATCATTTTCAATTAAGATACGAAACGAAACGCTATAATGTGCTGGGGGTTTTCTCCAAAACGCAACCCCGAAGGTCTACAGACCACAACAATATAATAGAGTAACAATAGAGTAAACAAGAGACTTCTGCCGACCGGGTAAATCAACCCTCTCATTCTCCTTTCTGTTTTTACTGACTCATTTTCAACCAAAAAACAAACTTAAATCAAGCTAATAGGCAACGAAAAAGCACAGGAACTCAAATAATAAACTACAGAAGAAGAAGAAGAAGAAATAGTATATTATCAGGTGATAAAAGCATGAAAAAAATACTTGCTTGTCGCCTTAGCGTCGCGATAGCCCTTCTCATTTTAATGGCTTCCTTTTCGCTACTTCGAAGTTCAAGGTATACATCCCAAGGGAGTTTAATCGGTTTTGAAGACAAAAAAAGTGTTTCGGTCCACGAAAAGTAAAGCAAAACACTCTAGAAGTCCGAATGGGGTTGTTTTGGTTAGTTTCGAGCACAAAATGTCCTTTTTTCACGAATATGCTTCGAAAAACTGAAGCAAAACGACAACGAAGCCAGCGAAGCGTGAACCCTTGTCGGAAAAAGAATTCCCCAAGGGACTATAATGATTTAAGCGTTTTAAACTTTCTATGAAGAAAACCATTTAACGAAATTCCGATAATCGAGGAATGAAAGGCACAGAAAGTCATCTCGACCAATATCTAGAGCTTTGTAAAGCGAGAAAAAACGATTTAATTTTCGTCGTTCGGATTGTTTTGAAATGCCAAGGAAGGAAGCCATAAAGAAAGACCGTAAGACATAACCATTTTAAAGCCTTTTTTCGCAAACAATTTAGTTTCTTAAAACGTTTAAACTGACATTTATGGACTGTTTTGACACTAAAGAGTGATTTTATAGCAAAGAGAACTATTTTACAACGTGAATATAGATATGAAATGTAAATATTTAAGAATCTCACCTCTTTCTGAAAAACATTCATTCCTCCGTCAGCATTTGGCGACACAGAAGACCAGTCATTCGACGGTGAAAATGGTACGTTAATGAGAGATAGAACCGTTTGGTAATCTGGGTAACCATCCAGGTAGTTGGTTCTTGGCATAGGGACTAAGAATTGGTCGGACCCCAAACTCTGGACGAAAGACGTACCTGGATTTCCAGGCATGAATGTAGTCAACACTTGAGGGCTGCTTGGAATATAGCTGCTTTGGTAATTGGGCGAAGGAATCTGGGCAACTGTTGAGGCTGGTACAGCAGGGACGTAGACATTTTGGTTATAAAATGGATAGACATAATAGGGCGCCATTGGGGCCGTGGAAGATGAGTAGTCCATCGAAGACTGTCTCGTTGGAAAGTATCGTCTGAATCCGTGAGCTGCGCCACCAGTGTTCTTTTCAGAGGAACCCTTATTTCGTATGGCTGGACCAATGCAAAGGGTCTTTTCTTGAAATCGTACGGACTTCTCTTGGCATAAGGTTTTCTGCACCTCTTTCGACTCAAAGGTTACGAAAGCATATTTAGGCAGGCCACTTTTGTGATCCTTGACGATATTGGCATGATTCACAATTCCATAGCTTTCGAAGAAAGCCTTCAAGTCGTTTACGGTGGTCTCACGAGGGAAGCCTTTAACGAAAATGCGTTCGTCTATATCGACATCAGAATTCTGCTGATCTGATACCATGGTAAGAAATTATAGTCAAAAGAAAAGGCGTTTTTTTTTTATAGACAGATCAAGACTCATTGAGGTCAAAAACTGAAGACAAACTGAGGAATATAAAAAAAGAAGCGGGCCGCACGTTTGACCAATCAGCATTAAGCTGACAAATAGACCAATCAGATCCCAGATAGTAACGAAAGCCATTGCTAGAGGAATACGAGAAACGATCAGAGATCTGGAACTTTATTGGAACACCAATCAAACTCAGAATTTACCAATAAAAATTCTAGAAAATTAACCAGGAAGTTTTGCGGTAAGATTAACTAACTTGAATGCCATAAAACCGTACATGGGGCACAAATAATGGCCAGTCAGCCGACAATTGTCCGACCAGAAGTGTTGTCTTTTGAGTATTTTATGACGTTTTTGGACCTTTAGAATTCTGTAAATCCTTGTCCTAAAATACAGGAAATGGCATTTCAGAGACTTTAGATTTCAAAATTTCCCGGAGGGGCATGCCCACGAACCCCCTAAAAATTTTGCCCCCCCCCCCCCCCACACACACACACACACACACACACACACACACACACACACACACACACACACACACACTTTTAGCGTTGCTCCGACGCCCCTGGATCAATGAAATTCCTAAAAGAAACCGTTTTGGGCTAGCTCAGACGGAAATGAATTAATGACTCTGTTAACTTATAGTGCTGTCTAGGATGCATGCCGGGCTGAGTACACTCTCTTTAAAATCGTCTGGCGTTATACTAGACAAAACAAAATGATTTGGCATTATAATGCAAAATTATTTTGTTATAGACAAAGCAATATAATAAAAAGAGACCATTTTTAGCTAGCTCAGGCAGAAATGGCTTAAAAAATTATCAGAATATAAACTATGTAAGAAACTAGTTGCGTAATTGACTTACACAGTCGAGCTTGAAGTTATGATCTGTTCATATTTATTTATCTTAGCCGTTGCCAACCTTTCTTTGTGATCAGTAAGCGGGCTATAAAAAACGTTCTTAGATTCCGTTTACACGATGCTGGTGTACAATTTGAAAACGGAACAAAATCATGCCGTTTAGGCCTTGCATTTACACGATACCGGCACAAAAATAACATGAAATGTTATATGCTGTATTTGCATACCGGCATGATTTTGTTCCGTTTTCAAATTGTACCGGCAACGTGTAAACGGGCTCTTAATTACCTAAACACGTTCTTTTTGTCATAGGATAATAACTATACGAGGTACAATGTTTCAAATTAAATAAATTTTAAACTGAGACAATTTTTTAAACGATGAGTCGGTCAGGATTTTTGGCAACAATCTGAAACTCATTAAGACCACAGAATAAACCGGAGAATGCATGAAAATAGAAAACTTTACACGCCGCGAAAAGAACGTTAAAATAACAACGCGTAAGGTCTGAATATGTAGAAATGCTTCATGTTATATTAGAAGATATATAATTATAACAGAGTGTAGTGCGGTTTTAGCAATAACAGCCATATTTCAACGCAATGGGAGGGCGAGGCGCACAAAATGGCGCCATTATTTTAACCTCGAATTAATTGTAAATTTTTAAACGACTTGCGGGGAATGCATGCTAGAGAAAAAAAACCCAGCGTTCTATACGTCACGGTATACGTCCAACTCAAGAGATATCAACATTATGCTTTTGGCCATCTATTATTTATAAAGCTAAAACTCACGAATTATAAACACGAAAAGCAAACACTGTGGTTCTGATGGAAAGAATCGAGAAAAAACAAAGCCAGGGAGCCGTAACATACGATATATTAAACTATTTTCCTAGTACGAAATGAACAAAGATTTTTATTTAAAAAATGTGGCCCACTCCCATTTTTTCTTTGACGAAACCACTTTGGCTTGATAAAGACAACTATCAAATGCAATGTTGTTTGATGATTGGCTGAGCTCAAGCAACCTGCTGCATTCGCACCGATATTTGCATTCAACCCTGGATTGAATGCTATGTAACGAGAATGTAGCATTTAATCAAAAATCTCGCTTGTAAATCAAAACTTTTTCTCGTTTAAATTCCACGGCTAGTCCCCGTTAGTTCTGTAGTCCACACAAAATATGATTCGCAAGAGAGAGCAAGTTTTTCGTAAAAACAAATCTGTGTTTGATAGAGGTTTTTAGGACACACAAGCGGGGGGGCTGGCAGGCTTTGTTGATAAAATGCAAATTTCTTCTAACTTTATGTTAACAACACTTGTCTTGTCTCGGCGAGGAGTGCGTCTTCAATGTTTGCTAAACGACATCGTTAATAAAAAACCCTACTTCATCTAGTGTCGATCATCTTGACGTACAAAACTTGAGAGAACGACTCGACGTTTGGGATTAGTAATATTCGTTGAGGGGTTTTTTTCTCTCTCTTTCTTTGCAATGAGAAGACAAACGGACGGTTTTGATATATTCTCGTAGCGACTATGTCACCTGTTTCGATATCAAGTTTGTTGCAGTACGGATGAAGTCGTTGAGGTAAATCGGACGACATTCCTCAAGTTCTCTCAGAATGGCAGCTGATGTCGGAGCGTGGCTTCCCTTCGCGAGAGCGGCTGCCATAGGATGGGCCCCACTTGCTTCTACACCAATGCCACCGCCACCAGAGACGCAACGTGAAGATGACAAGATTATTATTAATGTTTCGGGAAGAAAATTCGAGACTTGGCGAAATACGTTAGAACGCTATCCTCAGACGCTGCTAGGCAGTGATGAAAAGGAATATTTTCACGAACCGGACACAAATGAGTACTTTTTTGACCGCGATCCAGATCTATTCAGACATGTTTTGAATTACTACCGAAACGGCAAGCTTCACTACCCGCGAGGGGAATGCGTATCGTCGTTTGAGGACGAACTGATATTTTTTGGGATTTCTGAGGACCATGTTCATGACTGTTGCTGGGAGGATTTCAGTGAACGAAAGAGAGAATGTATCGAACGAGTATTTGAGGACAAAGCCGACGAAGAGGAGGAAATAGATAATTCGGATTTGAAAGTAAGAGAGCGGCTTTGGGTGGCCTTTCAGACTCCAGAAAGCTCGAAAGTGGCTGCGTTTATGTACTATGTGACAGGATTTTTCATAGCATTAAGTGTTCTAAGCACAATAGTTGAAACTCTACCGTGTAAAGATGGTGAGAATTGCGGAACAGCGTACAAGAAAGTGTTCTTCGGCTTGGAGTCCGCTTGTGTTATAGTCTTTACGGTTGAGTACCTCGCAAGACTTTACGCCGCACCGGAACGATTTAAATTTGCAAGAGATTTGCTTAGCATCATAGACGTCGTGGCTATACTACCGTTCTACGTTGGTCTGTTCATGCCAGATAATTCCATTAGCGGTGCGTTCGTTACACTTAGAGTCTTTCGAATCTTTAGAATTTTTAAATTCTCACGCCATTCAAAAGGTTTGAGAATTCTTGGTTACACATTGAAAAGCTGCGCATCAGAACTCGGCTTTTTACTATTCTCACTGTCTATGGCCATCATCATATTCGCAACTATTATCTACTATGTGGAGAAAAACGTACCAGGCACAAAATTCACAAGCATTCCTGCTAGCTTTTGGTATACAATTGTCACAATGACTACATTAGGGTGAGTACATGTTCGCATTTGTTGTTTGTAGACGTGTGTGTACACTCGTTCAAAATTCTATGCCAATCTGTTGGAAATCCCAATAACAATGTTAATTGAATTTGAGCTTGTTTATAAAAAATTAGCAAATTATAGTCTCAAGACACAACCTACACATCATTATCTTGAGTTTGCCCAACTCAATGCACATTCAGAGAGGAACAAAACTGAGTAAAATCGGTTTGCACAACTAACACTACACGTATACCAAAATGTATCAATTTTCGTTCGATTACTGCGTTGCAGGGCAGGAGAAAAACGTAAAATTCAAAATATCATTGTGAGTATAGTTTCTTGAAAATGTACTCTCCTATTATATGATCGATTAAAAGATGCGTTTAGGATCAAAATACTATAACTTTGTGTAAAGGGAGTTTTTTACTCCCAAATCACTTTGCTACGTCCGGAAATTGCAGTATTACACAGCGGTTTGCATCACGTAAGGACACACTAATAGCTCTTTCTTCAAAAGTCATGCAATTCAGTTAAATCTTAATAAGAAAGTCAAGCCATTTGGGGTCGTTTCAACGGAGCTCTACGTTAGAAGCTCCATCTGTTTAAAGATCCGGTTTAAAAAAAATATGTTGGTCAAATTAATGAACGCGAAACTCCACCAAGATTTGATGATAAAATCCTAAGGTTTTTCTTGATAACGTAACTCAACTTCCTCCAACACTTTTGTGTGGTTTGGAGTTTTTAAGCAAATAAGTTTCCAAAGATTATGATAAAGTTTGTATAAGAGCTTTCACAGGTACGCCGCGCGATGATGGATGAATTAGTTTAAGATTTAATGATTGGCAAGTTGTCGTGAAACCTTCCTAACATATAGAATGCTCTGGGATTGTAACTTGTAATAATATATTATGTTGTTACGTGTTAATTACAATGATGGTCGTCTGTGGAATTTTTTTGTCCCTTTCTTTACACTTTAAACCGAATGCGAAGAACAGGTGTCGCGTATTAATAAAACATTACAACCTAAGCATCGCTATAGAACCGCGAGTTTGTCCTCCGGCCTATCATATTGAAGAACAGCAAAGAAGTGAAAATAAACAGATTAAATTTTAATTTCGGTAATAATTCGAAAGCTTCTGTCTTTAACGGCTTAATGGTTAAAAAACCCCTCTGAAAAATGAAATATTTAAGCGAAATGGAGAGTGTTCTTTCTGGAACTGATTATCAAGCGCTTCCTGTGGTAAATATCGACACGCAAGATCGCCACCATATTGCCACCAGCACAAGATGGCGAAACTAAATAATTTACAAGCTGGACCAACGAGATGTTGTCTTTATTTGATTTACTGAAACTCCTCTATAAGTAAAACGTTGCTTCTTCAATTGAATTAAATCTTCGTATATACGCAGATCCAAGTCTACAGATAAATATGACAAAACGACGCAATTATTTAATAACAGTGTAGATAAAATATTTACATAAGCCTAAAGTCAGCTATACAGTTATACTACTGTTAGTCAATCGGTGTTATGGACGATGGTAATTTATCGGGGCATAAAAAAAAGATCTCTTTATCTCCAGCGGCCACACCTTCGTGCCTTCAAAGTCAGTTTAAAATTCTATCAAATCCAGTCACAACATGTAACAGAATAACTCCATTTACGATATTGCCATAGAAATGTTTAGTTCAAAACATATCGATAATAATTTTTTCCCGTATGTTTTTGCTGTGCAAGCTGTCGTAATAAAGAAACTCTGAGCACCAGACGGGACTAACCGTCGTCTGGAGCTCATAGTTTTTCTTTTAGTTTAACTTACGACAGCTTGTAGATCAAAAACATTACGAAAAACACTTTACCAACTCCAGCTGAAAACACTAAGAACATATCGATTATAGTTTTAATCTGTTTTTAAAAAAACATGCATGTCAACACCGTCATCTGATAAATTTCTAAAATACGCATTTTATCGCGTCAACTGTAAAAAAACACAACGAGTGTTCTCGATACGAGTGTCTGGAGGTTTAATAAAACAAATATTAAAATAAAAACAGTTTCCAACCGACGTCACTTTGGGAGATTAATGAGATGTATTTGTCAGATATATTATAAAACAAAATCCATATTACTGAAGTTTTTAGTTCCTTCATTATTTCTCGTCAAGCTGTCAGCAGGACTTGATTTATGACTCAGTCAGAAATAAAGTTCCATATTTATTGTCTGTTTATATTTTGTTTATATTACCCATGATGAAATAGTAATTGCCATTAGATAAAAGCTGTCTGACAGACATAACACTGAAAGGATTTATTTACTTCTGAATGGCTACTTAATCAATTTGAACTCTCCTATCGTTAAATTATTTTGAAAACCATAAACTCCTACTCCACGTTAATAGATTAAACAGTTTCAAAATAAAACCCTATCTGAATAAGATAAAAATTTAGAAAAAAACCCCCAACAAAATGTGAAATGATTCAGTAGTTTTTCTAATAAACTGTTTCTCTTGCTTCATAAAATGCTATATGTTAATTTTCGTGCTTGCCAAAGGATTTGCGTTTACTGTTAACATTAGCATAACACAAAAATCTTTTACTCCTAATGTGAGTTAATTTGTCCTATATTCTAAATAACTAACTAAATGAATAGTTCAACAACAAACCCAAATATAACCTAGTGCTTTTAATATATTTTTTCTCTTGCATAACAATATCATTACCAGAAGTTTACTTAAGTTGCTGGAAGACATCAGCTATTGAAACCATTCTAGAACAGCAAAGTTTACATGGAACCAACTTTTTCATGTATAATTATAATGTAGAAATAATTGAGTTGCATTAACAGTGAAAAGAAATAGAATATGTATAAGGCTTTCAGAACTGTCAGAACTGAATCCCTGATGAAAAACGTCCATAGGCAACCTATAGAGAATGTCCTATAGAAGCACTTGGTTGCCTATAGAGATCTATAGGTTGCAAATCACGTTTCTCTCTTACGAAGGCCCTCTGCCCGAAACATTATAACTACTCTAATCTATACGTCACAAGCCTAAAGACTTTTTTTGTTAGGGATATGTTGGAGATTTTAAAGTGTCTATGAAGTGAAAAATACGTTGGCATTTTTGTTGTTTCATTGTACTGAAAATTTCAAGAGAATCTGATGCGTAGTTTTTGCGCTATCAACTCTCAAAATTTGCTGTGGATAGTTTGTTTTGGGGAAATTTGGGCTTCTTGGTAACAATGCCTTAAGACGTATGCAGATGGATCATTAATAGTGAAATCTATTGTTCTTATGCATAGATGTCCATTTGCGTACGTCATAAGCATTGTTACCGAAAGCCCAATTTTTCTCCAAGAACGAACTTAAGCCATGACAAACTTTGAGAGTTTATAGCGCGAAAACTACGCATCAGATTCTCTTGAAATTTTCAGTGAGTGCTCCTGTCATGCTCCTCTGTACAATAAAACAACAAAAATGCCAATGAATTTTTCATTTCATAGACACTTTAAGAAAATGCACTCAAAATACTAGTCTGAAGAGTGAAAGAAACCTATTTCTCCATAAATCTCCACATAAATATGTCCATTTGTGTTACTAGGAGAAGCAGTTTATGCTGTGATAGGTTTAATAATATTGTACAGTAGTACATAGGCAGTGCCACATATAAACCTCAATTAAGAAAATCCAAATCAACAGGCCTCATTAATATCTTTTTGTGCCTGCGAGCAGAATTTAGAAGTTGGAAATGTGCCTGCAAAAATTTGTGCTCCTTTTCAAGTTTTACTAAACACAGTTTTAATAATTAGCTTACAAATCAACAAAAAAATTTGTGCCTGCACAAATTGAAATTTGTGCCTGCGAACGGTGCTCGCGTACTTTAATGAGACCTGCAAATCAATATAGCACTACCTCTGCATTATTGCCAGTTTTGTATATTTACTGACTTTATTTTTCTTTTTGTTTTTTAGTTATGGTGACATGGTACCAGAAACTGTTTTTGGGAAAATTGTTGGTAGTTTATGTTCTCTTAGTGGTGTTCTGGTAATAGCATTACCAGTGCCTGTTATTGTATCAAACTTTAGTAGAATTTACCTTCAGACGCAGCGAGCAGATAAGAGAAAGGCACACAAGGTCAGTACTCGACATTGATGAGTTTAATATGCATAAATAATAAAATTCAATATTTGCACGCAAGTTGTGGTCAGACTGTTAAGAAAAAGGAGACAGTTTCAATGTTTTTAATAATATAAAGAAAATGAAGTCATATTTAAATGTTTTTATAATGGTGTCATTTTTTAACTTGTTTCTTGAGGCCTATTTATAAGTGACTTTTGCTGCAATTTTTATGATTTTTGTGATTTTTATGATTTGCAGTGATTTTTGCTGCAATTTTTATCCTCCTGGTGCATGTGATCAAATGTATATACCGTATATATAATTTGACTTACAAATGTACTATATGTACTATTACAATATGAGCAGCTGTGTTGTATTGGATATACAAACCCAAGCTGAAGGCAGGAGGTTGTATGTCTGATACAACATGGACGTGAATATTGTAAAGTGCTTGTGATACAAATGGAGTTAAACATTCATATTCATCAAAAATCTTAAAAATAGGAATGGTTTTTAGTGAGAAAATCGAATGAAAAGTTTATGTAAATCAGCAGAATTGTGTATATCAGATACATAACTACTGAATAAAAATGATTAAAACTTTATTTCTTTTGCATGTAGAAGATTGGGGAAAGGATACCTCATAATTAAATTGATCTAACTTTAAACTATATACTTTTTACCACTTGACATGTAGAAAGCAAAAATATCTATAACAAAAACTATGGCTGGGACAGCTTTCGTTTCACCTGGAGATGTACCGTCAGTTTCAGTGGTAAGTCATAAAAACAACAAATATATAAACGAATTGATATCATTAGCACATTAAATAAACTCTCTGTTTAGCTATACTACTAAAGATTTGTCACAAGTTCATAACAATACAATGTCTGTACTCTTTCTTATATAAAGGGAGCAGGCCTTGAACTTCAACAACTGCCGTCGAAAGACAGAGAGAAGTCTGTACTAGATAGACAACACGAACATTTAATAAGATGTCTTGAAAAAGCCACGGTAGGTTTTTAATATCAAGAAAACGTGCATGAAAATAAAGCGTAAAATAAAATATAACACGGGAGTAGTACTTTGTTTACTTACGTTCTTTTCTACCTTTGTTACGAGTCATAAAAATTCTTAGAAATGTTTGTATTTCGGAGAAATGTTTTCTGATAAACACTCTTCGCGCTTCCACGTGCACGACGGCGTTGTTCTGGGTCAGCGGATATACGGAATTTAAAGATGGCGACTAATTTGTTGCACGACAAAATTCCAGCATTCTGATTGGTCGCGAAGAGTGTAACTAAATCGTTAATAGCGTACCGTCGAGCTGCTATTTATAGTACAAAATGCGAACAAACAAACCAAAATTGACTTTCAAATTATTGCAAATGAGCCATCATCTATTGTTCGGACTGCAAGAATTTTGGGTAAAAGCGGACAAATTTAAATAGTGACGTCATCACGACGGAGCACTATTGCATTCAGGAGGGTGAAATCTAATCTTGCTTGCAATGACGGCGTTATCGGGGTTGGGGGCCTGGGGCCAGCCTGCGGAGAGGGAAGCGCCGATTGAAATTTGAAAAACTAATGTGTAGTCTTGTAGACTAGTTGATGCGTTTTCTTTATAAATACTTTCGTGGCAACAATATCTAAATATAATAATTGTTATATTGGTAAAAGCAATAATTCTCGTACGTATAAGGATACATTTGTCATGAATCTATCCTTACACGTCCAAGAATTGTTGCTTTTACCAATATGACAATTATTATATTTAGATATTGTTGCCACAAAAGTATTTATAAAGAAAAAATTACCGCATTGTGTCTCAACACTACGCAATCGCCTTTTTAATGGAGCTTGCTCCCTGGATAGACCATAATGCATTGCGAATTCAAGATGGCGCCGCTATTGGTGAAAAGGTCTATTCCAGAAACGCATCATTGCACAGTAAAGTACGCATTTGTGATTTTCGTTGTTGTTTTTTTTTTTAAATTGCTTATAATTTTCCAGCGTTCAAAAAATACTTACAGAAAGATTAGAAAATCTCGTTGCGCGCGCATACGGTGAAAAAATCATGCGCGCGTTATTTTAAGATGTGCAGTGAAAATGGAGCTTCTTTCGTGGCAATTTTTTGGCATTAATTTATTCGTGGCGCTAAAAGCTGTTGTTAATCCATTGCTGCCTAGGATGTCTGATCCCGTGATGAGTAAGATCATCTGGCGTTAGACAGTGTAAAGAAAATATATAAAGGGGTCATTTTTGGTCAGCTCAGGCAGGAAAAGATTGAATTACGTCTTTTCCAATTCATCTAAAAAAAATTTCTTCTCTTTTTTCAGTCTCGCTATTTTACTGAAATGGAATATACTTACAACGGAGAACCTTTAGGCCAGGATCCTAGAAGTTCCTCATCATTCTGTACTCCACCTGGATCACCCCTATCATCCACGTTATCCCTTGCGAGCCCTGAAACTCATGCAAATGATTGCAAAAAAAGTAAACGGCGTATAAGATCCGAGCCGATTCGTGGACCAGCGGTTTCGGATGACAAGGACAAAAATGACGTAAAAGGAAATCACGTGAAAGACAACAAAGAAGACCCGGATGATGCCGAAGAAACATCAGTTCTTATTCTCCCGGAAGAACCGGAAATTGTTTCAAATCACGTGGGAAATATATTACATCAGCGGACGTCTTCGATTGAGTCCACGGTGTGATCACGTGTGATATTACAAAGGCAAAGAAGAAGTTGAATTTCAATATTTTTGGAAAAGAATAAAAATTATTACAATAAAGCGCAAAGTATTCGTCAAAAGGATAGAAATCTATAGAATTGGATCAGAAGGAGACAAGAACGGGGAATTCGAAATTGAAACGAAGTTCTGACAATGTTAAATGACGCTTTTTTATTTGGATATGTGAGGGAGTTGTCAAGAAGCGGTGCTATCGTCTGTATGTTGCATAGTGTCAACAATACACAGCGAACCATCTCGTCAGAAAAGCCAACCGCGCAAGAGATCGTACAAGACCCTGGGTACGAGATAAGTGGTTGGCAGATAAGCAAACGACGCTTCCGTCGACGATCGTAAAGCCACGGAAGATGCATGCCGACTTGTAGGTGCTAAAAAATACCAAAAGAGAACGACGACTAACGACGCGAAACACAGCTTGACCAGTGCGGACTAAGATTTGTCATAATTTGCAGTTTTTCATCCGCTGTACATTCAAAGTTAAGCGTAAACATAAAACAAGTGCTCAATTACTATAAAAAAAACAACAAAAAGCTATCCATTTAGCACAATATCGCCTATAGTTGTCCCGGTAACTTGACGCGCAATCGCTAGATTTCTGGGTTTGAAACATTCCTGAATTAATGGCCCAAACGTTTCTAAAATTGACGCTTCGTTTGATGGATTATGAACCAATGAAATAGGCGACTTGTTAAAATTGATGGATTATGAACAAATCAAAAAGGGACACTTGTCAAAATGGATCAAATACAGTAAAAACCCGCATAAAAGAACCAGTGGATTAAGAACCAACAGCCTGAAATTTAGGCAATTAAGCACCGAAAATACAAGAACCACTTCAGGCTGACAAATGAGACTGGTTCTTAAAAAACACCTTAACTTTTGTACTTTTGTACTTTAGCTGAAGTAGAAACATTTTCAACCTTTCATTGTGTGTATATATATATATATGGCATGCAGTATATTTATTGTTATGACAGTAAATTAAATTATTGTTTGGCAATATGAAATACAATTGGGATGTTAACATTCAATTTATAAATACAGTAAGAACCAGTTAAGAACCAACTCGGCCTGATTTCTCACTAAGTACCCATTATATAAGAACTATTTCAGCCTGACGTCAAAAAATAGTGGTTCTTTTATGCCGGTTTTTACTGTACGGGTTCTTGAGCAACTTCGCTAAATGGTTACTGTCACAGTCGTTAAATAATGCGCGTGCTGTATAGAAACCTTGATGGAGAATTTCAAAGAAAGTCAACCGTAGTTGAACAGCTAGGAAGAAGATAAGCAGTTCGCGTACAGACACGGTTCTCAGAAGGACACCTCATTACAAGAACCAAACAAAATGACGAGTTAAACTCGAAACATTTATTCTAAAAACAATATAAAGACATTAGCTCCGAATTCCTAAAGCATCCTGGAGCTATATATATATCTACGATATTCTAAGTCTTTGGGAAATTCCGGAGGCATGTTCGAAGTGCTAATTATTCAAGCAAATTAATGCTGTAATATGTAAATATATTAATTTATTTTCTATTTTAATTATTTGTATTCTTAACACTGGAAGTAAAAAATTACCTTTTTTTTTGTTAAATGACGATCTTTGTTTTTGAGGCTACTCCTCCTCTAAGAGGAGAGGGGCCTGTATGTCATTGATTGTGTTAAGTAACGTGTAATAAGTAGCATAGAGGTCATATAAATACTAGAGGGGGCACATCCAATCTTAATTTCAGCCCGACCACGGGTAACCAATTGAACGCCGCCATCTTGGATTTTTTTGGAGGCAAACTATTAGGCGCGTTGGTTGGCAAAGGACTGGGTCTAGTACATTTGCCAATTGACTGAAATATCATAGGTTAATGGCGGCTGCCATTAGCCTCCTCCGCAGGCAACTCTGTGTCTTCCCAGATGTGTGAGCTGATTTATCCGAGCATAATATTTAGCCGACACGAGCTGGTATAGGTACCTGTGTCTGCTGTGATTGGTCGCCGGAAAACACAGAGTTGCCTGCGGAGGAGGCTAGGCTGCCATGTGGTTATCAAATTTTCCTGCCAATGCCCCCTTTAGTATTTATATGATCTCTATGGTAAGTAGTTCAAATCTTCGGATAGTTTCGGAATCAATCGTAGTCCAAATCTTCGGATAGTTTCGGAACCCGAACATCGCGAGTTCCGTGTTCCCCCGAGTCTCGTTCTCAGCTCGTTACAAATAAGATATGACCCGTAGATACATGCAGTCCTTGACTACCTATTTTTTATAGTTTTAATTGAGTAGCCTCATGCAGTCCTGGAATGTCTATTTTGTTTTTTGTTTTTCTCACATTGAAAATGGCGCTGCAGCCCTCTAAACTCCCTACTGGTGATATTAAACAATTATTGGATGAGACTTTGATATCAAGAATTATCAAGGTCAAGCTCTGTGTTATCTGCCGAAGCCGGAGACTGAGACAGATAATGCGGTCTGAGACCTCGATAATTCTTGACATCAAAAAAGTCGAATTCAATAATTGTTTTATTACACATTTCAGTTGAAAATGTAAAGAAAATCACTCTCCCCAAACGAAAACACGTTCAAAGTTCGCAATTCAAAGTCAGTTGTTTCTTTCCCTCGGTTTTCGTCTGTTTGCTTAGCTGAACAGATCACGTCAGCACATGCACGATAAGTCCTTTTTCCTACAGATAATCACCTCCAGAAACTACAGATAATAGTATTGTGGGCTCAGAATCTGACAATCACAGCGGCAAATACGAGTAAAATTGCAGATATCGAGAATTCTCACCAACTTTCCAGCCAATTATAATCAAGGATTTAAAGAAAATGTATAATAAATTTACTTGTTTGTAGTTTTGACATCACTATCATTTGTAGCAGGAACTTTGGATTTTAAGAAAGACAAAAAAGAATTGCTTAAAAGACGTATTCTGTCAAAGTTCATTGCTGGTACACATTAGGTTTTCAGAAATACTCTAATTTTTTCCTGTTTCCAGGAAAACTGGAACTTGTCCAACGAGCTTTAAGACTAGCCTGCGTGCACACTTCCTTCCGTTTTCAGGGGACGGAACGAGGGAAGTCTGCACGCAGGTTACTTTAGGATGAACAAATGAATAAGCCAGTCGCGCATCAAAACGACGCGTTCGATTCTGCGTCGGAATAAAAGTTATTTCAATCCATAACATCAGGCTCAGGAATTCAAGTATATTAAACGAATTCGGAAGTGTACGTATTTGCATAAATGCATCCGCTTGTCTCTTAAGTCATATTTATTTACCACCTACGCGTCCCGACCTGCCTTTTCTCGTTGAGTGTTGACACAGCAGGGAACCTCTGTTAAACATTATACAAAGAAACCACACTCAGAATTCCAATTAACAGTATATTCAAAATATTAACACGGCCAGCATTGGCTAACATTTGTCCACTGTGGGTCACAAAAAGACGAAATCCTTGACAAAATAAAAGCCTTAACGATATACAGCAGTTTGGCAAGAATGTGCGACAAAAAGCGCTCATTCTTTCAATCAATATCACTTGAGCTCTTTGATCGACGCGAAGAATGGCGCGACTGGTGTCGGCTGAAGTTAGAATTTTTTTTAAAAGAATAACAAAACCTGTTGACAAATACTAAAGTTATATTAACAAGTCTTGATCGACAAAAACAAATCCGACTTATTTAACAAAAGAAATGATTTCCCAAGACATTTATATAGTGCGATAGAAAATTCTAGTGAGAAAAGTGCTTGGTGCGGACTGATGAGTCTGTCGGATCAATCATTCTAATTTGGTGTTATATTTCGTAGTTTGTACATTAGAATTAAAGTGTTCCATAGAATGTGTTTTTTTCCCCTTCTAATTATTAATGTATGATTTATTTACGGATAATTGTCTCCCAATCGCTGGTACCTGGACTCTCCACTTGCTGGGGCCGGTTTCAAACCATACTTCATTCGGATATCTTCGTTTCTCGCTTCCCTCTCGGCCTTGCGATGGTCGTAAATTTGCTTCCTCTCGCTTCGCTCTTTCTTCAACTTCTTATCTTCTTTGTCGTATTTATCCTTTCGTCCACGACACCGACGACAACAACAACAATAGATGAGACAGCCCAGAATGAGCAACACTCCTCCAACCACAGACGGCACAATAATTATGAGCAGCTTGCCCGAAATTAAACATTGTCGGTAGTACATATCCGAACCTTGACAATTGACCTGATCTTTAAGCTTTTTAGGATCATAGTTCCCACACTTTTGGTTATTGGAACACCAATAACAGTTCGAAGACGGACTGGTACAATCTCCACACGATGTATTGGACTTCTTCGAGCAAGTCTCCCCTTGAACGCCGTTGAAGCTAAACTGGCAGAAAACCAGAAAACCAAAAAGCGCAATGGCCAGACGAAATGACATGTTGCCACAACCAGTCATAATTTGGCGATACCAAGAATTTCAAATGCTCTACCTTTCAAGATGACTCGATATTAACAGCGAAGTCGGCTGGTAGACGGCAAAGTAGTTATGATTCAAAAAGAAACGGTGTAACGACGTCTTCTTTGCCAATAATGGTTTGTTTAATAAGAAAGTGAGTAATCTTATAAACGAAGGATTTCAATTTGTAGTTCCAGAGATTGGTTCTCGTTCTTTCTCCGACGATAGCGAAGAAATAAAGACAAGGTGACAAAAAGAATCCTTACACTAAAGTCAACAGTCACAACTGAACGAGGAAATGATGATAAACACTAATGATTTAAAATTTAAATTTTTTGAGCTCAGTGAGCCAATCGTTTTGTGACGTCATAATAACCTCTCTGGGGTTTGCCATATTTGTCTGTAGTGGGCGTAACACGATGGACGTCTATTTCGTTTTTTGAAAGACAAACTTTCAGTATTATATAAATAGTGAAAACTGAAAGGCAATCAAAGCCGGTTTTGATTGTGAAATAACATGGTTTTGTTAATTACTAGTTTAGTATACATGCGAAATTCTTCATTGCTTGTCAACAACAAGTTTTAAAAGTTTTAAAAGATCATGTTTCTCGTCTTCCGTTTAAGCTTATCAACAAACACAATCAAAAGGAAAATGACAGTGACAGCCATTGTTGGCTTTTTCGGTTTACTGAGCATGTGACGTGTGGGTAAAAAAACCAAGTAAACATCACTCATCTGGCAAACTTTCAAATGTCATGTTTCAAGTCCTTCGGTTATTTATACTTTGACGTAGTCCCTTAGAAATCAATTTTAAATCACATGTGCCCTGTTACACGGAAGAATTGAATATTTTTGGTCAGACAAATTTAATAATGGCAAAAAATGGCCTGTTCCAGACTGACTCCAGACTAGAAAAAATAAAAACATGTGTCGTAAAAATAGAAAGAGACCAGATGAAAGTTATTTACTTATTTTTTTTAAATAATTAAAGTATATACGTGTCAGTGTATCCTTGTGTCTCTTAAAGAATGTCCCCTAGTGACTCCTAGAACCTCCTAGTATAAAGTCTCTTAGTGTCTCTTAGTGTATCCTAGTGTATCGTAGTGTCTCCTAGTCTCTTAGTGTCTCCCAGTGTCTCCTAGTGTCTCCCAGTGTCTCCTAGTATCTCTTGGTGTCTCCCAGTGTCTCCTAGTGTCTCTTAGTGTCTCCCAGTGTCTCCCAGTGTCTCCTAGTGTCTCCTAGTGTCTCTTAGTGTCTCTTAGTGTCTCCCAGTGTCTCCTAGTGTCTCTTAGTGTCTCCCAATGTTCCCCAGTGTCTCCTAGTGTCTCTTAGTGTCTCCCAGTGCCTCTTAGTGTCTCCCAGTGTCTCCCAGTGTCTCTTAGTGTCTCCCAGTGTCTCCCAGTGTCTCCTAGTGTCTCTTAGTGTCTCTTAGTGTCTCCCAGTGTCTCCTAGTGTCTCTTAGTGTCTCCCAATGTCTCCCAGTGTCTCCTAGTGTCTCTTAGTGTCTCCCAGTGCCTCTTAGTGTCTCCCAGTGTCTCCCAGTGGCTCTTAGTGTCTCCCAGTGTCTCTTAGTGTATCCTAGTGTCTCTTAGTGTCTCTCAGTGTCTCCTAGTGGCTCTTAGTGTCTCCCAGTGTTTCTTAGTGTCTCCTAGTGTCTCCTAGTGTCTCCTAGTGTCTCCTAGTGTCTCCTAGTGTCTCCTGCAGTGTGTTCAACTAAAACACGAGGTGCAATATTTTATCAGATTTAGAACACGAGGCAGTAGTCGATTATTTTAAGAAAGATTATGTTGAAAATCAATGGTGTTTAACAATAAGGCGCAAAAATTAAGATAATTTTGACAAAAAAAACAACCCAACTCCCACAAGCTCAGTAGCTCAAGTGCTATCATATGAATATTTCAAAGCAATGTTA
>OZ036004.1:6390383-6417883 GCA_964035015.1 Corallium rubrum
GGTTGAAAGTAAGGGTCATTAGCTCCCTGCTTTCTTCTTTCCTCTTTTCTTTCCTCCTCTCTCCTTTCTTTTCCTCCTCTCTCCTTTCATCATGGTCATTTGATCTTTACCAGGAGTGCTGTTGATAATCCCATACGAAAATGTGCTATAGAATATTCTATGGAATATTCAATAAGAAATTGGGACAGATTCTATAGAATATTCTATTGGATTCTATAGAATTTTAGAAATGCTGTAGAATATTCTATAGAATATTCTGCTGGATCTAGAAATCCAATAGAATATTCCATAGAGTCCCAAATTCCAATAGAATATTCTATAGGATTCTATAGAACATTTTCGTATGGGATGCCTTTGACTGTTGATATGTGTCTTGTAATTCAGCCACTGGTTGAAAGTAAGGGTCATTAGCTCCCTGCTTTCTCCTTTCCTCTTTTCTTTCCTCCTCTCTCCTTTCATTTCCTCCTCTCTCCTTTCATCATGGTCATTTGATCTTTCCCAGGAGTGCTGCAGTTGATAATGCCTTTAACTGTTGATGTGTCTTTTGTAAATCAGCCACTGCATGGTTGAAAGTAAGGGTCAATAGCTCCCTGCTTTCTCCTTTCCTCCTTTCTTCCCTCCTCTCTCCTTTCATTTCCTCCTCTCTCCTTTCATCATGGTCATTTGATCTTTACCAGGAGTGCTGTTGATAATGCCTTTGACTGTTGATCTGTGTCTTTTGTAATTCAGCCACTGGTTGAAAGTAAGGGTCATTAGCTCCCTGCTTTCTCCTTTCCTCTTTTCTTTCCTCCTCTCTCCTTTCCTTTCCTCTTCTTTCCTTTCCTTTTGTTGTTTTCTTCTCTTTCTTGTCTTCGCCTTTCGTTGTGCAGGTTGCTAAGTTAAGCTGTGTGTCAATAAATTGACTGGTATGTTAATCTATAGATCAGATTACTGGCATACAGAAATATTATTGTCTTATTGATATCTTTTGTCTATTTCTTGGTAGAACTACATATTTCTGTTATCAAGCATTGCGACCACGTCGTTCATGTGTTGATGCCTTCCAACTAGAGAATGTTAGAGATGAACCATCTCCAAGAGAAAGATTGACAAGTTTTTCGAGTCTCAGGAAACATGGTACTGGAAACTTATTAATGCATAACTATAAACGTAGAAATGGACTCATTGCAAATAATAATTATAATAATAATTATAATAAATTATGGTTGAATCACTTGAATGGTAACACATCCACAGAGTGGCTCTTCATCTACCATACAAACAAAAGAAAAAATTATATAATGTATTTATTATTTACAATTATATAATATATAGTCAATGCGGGGAAAACGTACGCATTTTCAGAAAACTTTTGTTTTCTCCGCGAAATACTAACCTAGTTCAAAGTTAGATGTTTATTACCATAGCTTACCTTAATGCCTTTGATATACATAGTGAAATTTAACTCCTTATCAATTGTATATCGAATACAAACAAAAAATGTTTGCGTAATTTTTACCCTCCAAATCGGGGGGAAAATACGCACCTGGGGGGAAAAATTACGCACTTAAATTTTGCGCGTTTTCACGCTATGAACACAAGACTTTGTACTTTATATTAACATTTTAATCTCTCACAATAGGTAAATGTAGAAGATTTTAACACGCAATGAAACAGCAACGTCTGCCGGCCTTTGGTAATACAACAAGGATGTGGCCGTCAATTTATGTAATATTATTATAAAAGTTTCTACAAGGATCGAAGTTAAAAGAAAGTTCGTTCATGCATGTCTATTGTCAACTATTTTAAGGTTGAAGCCAGTCAAACTTAACAGAGAAGCAGTGCTTCTCTGTTAAGTTTGACCACTCTTTCAAATTTTTCTTTCAACTTGGAGTATGCTGGGACATTCCATTTTCCCGGTTTTAACGGAATGACCTCAAGTGGACCATCAATAATATCGTGAATAGAAAATATACTAATATCGCGCTCCAAATGATCGGGAATAGACGACAGTACTGTGCCTGTTCCAATATGTGGTTTTAAGCAGTCGAATTCGATGCCACTGACAGGGCCATCGACATCATGAAGAAAGCGACGGGTTGCCTTACCAACATATAGATGGCCTTTCTTTTTGCCATTGTAAATAATGCCATACCACTGTTGGACCACAGATTCTTCTGACACTGGAGGGCTTAGTTTTTTCCATAACCCTTTCAATGCTCCTTCGTCATCTATGGCTGCCATTTCCCGCTCCTCCGGCGCTGAATCGTTGCTCTTTTCTTTCTCTGAATCATCCCGTGAAACAGACTCACCAACAAGATCATCACCAACGTTACCAAAGTCAATCTGCGATTTGGTTTTGACGATTTCTTTTTCTTGGTCTTTTCGCTTTTCTTCTTATTTTTTTCTGCTGCCTCATTTTCCAAGCGTTGCAACTCTTGAAGGTAAGCAGCGTCAGTCACGATCTTGGTTTTCAAATCCACTTTTCGTCTTTTTGCTGCCGGTTTATTCGTTGGCCCCTTCATTTTGTCCAAGACGAGATCCTCAAAGCTTCTGCTCGACTCCGGCGTAACTGACTCTGGCGTAACTGGTTCTTGAAGACTCCATACAGGAACCCACAGCTTATCTGGAATTGGCGGAGGAACTGGTCCCAGTGCTTCGCACGTTTGACAGTCGTTTCTGGCGGGAGTTGATTGACTAGGTGTGGCACTGGTTGGTTCTTTTGAAAGCCCAGGTGTTGAGGCATTGCATCCTTGAGGTGTTACTGCAGGTGTAGTATCAGGTGATACTGAAAGGTCGTCTGCATTATCGTTATCAGGGTTGTTTTCTGGTTGTGATTGGACTTTTTGTGGAGTATTAATGGAAGTTTCCATCTCTTCCATAAGACTATCTGGTTTCCCCAGTGAAACCCATAGGTCGTACCGTTTTACCAGTCGCTTGTCTACAACTGCTCGTTACAACACTTTGTTTTATTAAAAAGGCTTAAAGGCAGGCTATATATGTATAAATTGCATGAAGGGTAGGGCACCCTAGAATATACGATTCATGGTTAACGTACGTCCGGGGCAAGGTTTTCTAAATTCGATTATCTTGGGCTTAAATACGTCATTGTAAGGTTGTTCACAGTTGCTCAATTGCTTCTAGATATATCTACATACATACTCATACGTCTGCGGCAAGGTTTCATTAGCAATCTGTGCCCTGGTGTAAACGTTGCCCACGTCATTGCATATCTTACACGACTTACGCCTAATATTTTTCGACATTGCTTGTTTATAATCATCTCAAGGATGTTTGTTAACACTCCTTTAGTGTATTATATAGAAGGAAAAACTAACTCAACAACAAAAATAATTTAAAACTGTGATAAATAACGCTTTTGGTATGTTTACTGCGCTTGGCACTTTGGTTTACGTTTTGGAATTTGCGGGAAATTGCATAATTTTTACGCGCGCAAAAATGGACACGAAGGGGAAAAGTTACGCACACATCAGAGTGTTATTTGCGCAAGGTTATTTGAAACCAAAGCTAAGTAGGTTAAAGGTCATACCATAATACCATCAAAACATGCCAGAATTGTCTACAGCTTCCCGCTGGGCCGGCAAAACGAGAAAGTTTAGTCATTGTCTTTGAAACTTGATATCCGGTCAAAAACGGTAGTCGAGGAAAGCGTTTAAAATTCAAGCAGATAATTGTGCTGTATGTAGGAGTTTACTGCTTAGAAATATGAAGAAAAGGTTAAACTATTCTATGAAACACTTTAGAAAGTCTCCCACAACATAGTTAGCGCAAAATTAACTGCGTAAGTTTCCCCCGCCAACCTTGAGTGCGAAAGTTTTCCCCGCGTTGACTATATATATGGAGTTACTAATCTGTAATCTAGAAAAAATATTTACAATAATATATTCAAAATTATATCAAAAGTCTAAGTCAAAGCATTGTCATGAAATAATGTTAAAAGCAAGCTTGAGGGGAAATTTCACTATGATGAATTTATCCTTGCTGTTGCCTTTGCAAATAAGTAGCTCTTGATTTCCTTAAGTTACAGTACTGGAAGAGTAGAAAATTCAGTTGCACTTCTAATATATTCCATTTTATTTTATTTTATCTTCTCTTTTCTTTCTCTTTTTTCTTCTCTTTGCTTTCATAACACCTCCATGACTTGTAATCTAGAGCTCTGATTTTTTCCCCTTTTCTTAGCTATCTGCAAAAGCGATCCATTTGTGCTTACTGCATTTCCAAACCATGTAAAACGTCTTCACTCTGATTCCGATTACTTGTTTTCCATGGAATATGAGGTGAGAAAGCTGTTCTAAAATTGTGGCTTTACTGCATTTTTGTTTGCACTGGCCATCTAACATTTCACATTTGATGAAAATGTGTATTTATTCAAAAGTTTGTTTTGAAGAAGTAATCGCTGGTCTTTTTGAAAAATCTGTACAGTACACAGCAGAGTAACGTTTACATGTAATCTAGTTTCTTACGATACAGTACACTTGACTGGTTTTTTCTTTTAAAGGCAATTGGTAATAAAAAATATCTCAGTGAAAAAGACAAGAAAATCGAGCTAACATGTTTGGAAGGCAAGAAAGTCAGCAACAAACCTAAGAATCGTTACACTGATATCCTACCTTGTAAGTTCATGTATTTAGTGGAGTGGAGTGGAATGGAGTAGAGTGGAGTAGAGTAGAGTGGAATGGAGTAGAGTAGAGTAGAGTAGAGTAGAGTAGAGTAGAGTAGAGTAGAGTAGAGTAGAGTAGAGTAGAGTAGAGTAGAATAGAGTGGAGTGGATGGAGTGGAATGGAATGGAGTGGAACTTGTGGAGTGTGGAGTAGAGTAGAGTGGAGTGTGGAGTGGGGTAGAGTGTAATATTCAAGGTTGTGAACGTTTTTTTTAAACTTTTCTTTAATTTAGATGACCATTGTCGAGTAATCTTAACTGAGTTGGACGATGATCCAGATTCGAGCTACATAAATGCGAGCTATGTTGATGTGAGCAATCAGATGGTTCTTGGAATTAATATAGATTTCTTAGTTTAATTGACATAGTTAACTTTCTTATGTACTGCCTGTGACTGGACATCTTCAATTCTTTTATAAAAGTAGCACATCCTTTTCTCGATCCCTTTACTCCCTTCCTCCTTTGCCTTTTGTCCGTCCATCCATCCATCCATCTGTCCGTCTTCCTTCCCTCCTTCCTTCCCTCCCTCCTTCCTTCCTTCCTTCCTTCCTTCCTTCCTTCCTTCCTTCCTTCCTTCCTTCCTTCCTTCCTTCCTTCCTTCCTTCCCTCCCTCCCTCCCTCCTTCCCTTCCTCCTTCCTTCCCTCCCTCCCTCCTTCCTTCCCTCCCTCCTTTCGTCCTTCCCTCCTTCCTTCCCTTCTTCCTTCCATCCATCCTTCCTTCCTTCCTTCCTTCCTTCCTTCCTTCCTTCCTTCCTTCCTTCCTTCCTTCCTTCCTTCCTCCCTCCCTCCCTCCTTCCCTCCCTCCCTCCATCCCTCCCTCCCACCCTCCCTCCCTCCCTCCCTCCCTTCCTCCCTCCTTCCTTCCCTTCCTCTCTCCTCTCAGTCCTTCCGGTCTTTCTTCCCTTTCCTTCCTCTCTTCTCCTTCTCCTCCTCTTTAACTACTAACTTTATACCATTGATAGAGCTACCGCAAGGAGCGTGCCTACATTGCAGCCCAAGGTTAGTTTTTTTGGAAATGATTTACGATTTTAAACGTTAATTTGGACTTTAGAACAAACCGTGTCGTAATTTTTATATTTCCAGGCCCACTTAGTACCACTCTAGGCGATTTCTGGCGAATGATTTGGGAAAGCAATAGTCGTGTTATTGTTATGGCAACAAATTTATTTGAAAAGTCCAAGGTATCTTGTTTAATTCCTTGAATATTTTTATGGCGATAATCGTGAAATGGTGAAAATGAATCAGAGGAATCGAAGCAGTGACCCTGTTATTCGTCACGTTTCTCTCTGATGAAGGGTCTTCGCTCGAAACGTTAAACTACTACGTTCTCTGTTTCGGCAGTATATCTAACCTTACTATACTTAGATGTTTGTTTGTTTGTTTGTTTGTTTGTTTGTTTGTTTGTTTGTTTGTTTGTTTGTTTGTTTGTTTGTTTGTTTGTTTGTTTGTTTGTTTGTTTGTTTGTTTGTTTGTTTGTTTGTTTGTTTGTTTGTTTGTTTGTTTGTGTGTCTGCATTTGTTTGTTTGTTTATTTGTTTGTGTGTTTGTGTTTCTGCGTTTGTTTGTTTGTTTGTTTGTTTGTTTGTTTGTTTGTTTGTTTGTTTGTTTGTTTGTTTGTTTGTTTGTTTGTTTGTTTGTTTGTTTGTTTGTTTGTTTGTTTGTTTGTTTGTTTGTTTGTTTGTTTGTTTGTTTGTTTGTTTGTTGGATTGTTTGTTGGATTGTTTGTTTGTTTGTTTGTTTGTTGGTTTGTTTGTTTGCTTGTTTATTTGTTTGTTTGTTTGTTTGTTTGTTTGTTTGTTTGTTTGTTTGTTTGTTTGTTTGTTTGTTTGTTTGTTTGTTTGTTTGTTTGATTGTTTGTTTGTTTGTTTGTTTGTTTGTTTGTTTGTTTGTTTGTTTGTTTATTTGTTTGTTTATTTGTTTGTTTGTATTCAAAGCTTGCTTTACTGAACTGGCTAATTCTCTCGTATAAGAGACATCCGTTTCTTATTTCGCTTACGTGACAGTGTCTTTTGGTGTGTGTGTTTTTTAGTCAAAGTGTATCAAGTATTGGCCGGATAGATCCTCCGCAGATTATGGTCTCATTCGTGTGACGATATTAAAAGAAGAGGCCTATGCCAATTACATTGTGCGCTCTTTCTCCATTCAACCAATACCCGACCAAACTCATTACATCATGGTACGTTGCCTTGGATTTTTCTTATATGATTGTCATTTTGACGGATCCTTTCGACTGACCAGCGTCAAAAAGTAGTTTTGCAACATTTATTAGCGAATCATAATATCTCAGCGCTCATCAAAGTCTTATCAGCGTGGTCTGAGCTTTACTTGCGCTCATCAAAGTCTTATCAGCGTGGTCTGAGCTTGACTTGCGCTCATCAAAGTCTTGTCAGCGTGGTCTGAGCTTGACTTGCGCTCATCAAAGTCTTGTCAGCGTGGTCTGAGCTTGACTTGCGCTCATCAAAGTCTTGTCAGCGTGGTCTGAGCTTGACTTGCGCTCACCAAAGTCTTGTCAGCGTGGTCTGAGCTTGACTTGCGCTCATCAAAGTCTTGTCAGCGTGGTCTGAGCTTGACTTGCGCTCACCAAAGTCTTGTCAGCGTGGTCTGAGCTTGACTGGTTTTGCACGCGCTGTATAGTGACCCACCCACCCACTCCTTAATAGAATGCAAGGGTAAGTATATATATTTCCACTGCTGCTCCCCCCTGTGGCTTGGCACCAATCCTCCAATAACGTCAATTGGCGATCTCTTTTTATGAAATATCTGTGTGAATGACCATTAAATATTGTATAAATATAGGGCCCCTCATCATTTGCTGTTCTTTGTTTCAGATCAATGGTAAAAGTGAGTCGAGAATAATTAAACAGTTTCACTATACAGAATGGCCAGACCACGGTGTACCAGTTCACCCAGCAGCCATTCTCAGATACATTAGCAAATCGAAAGCTGCTAGTCCTGAAGGAGCCGGCCCGATTGTTATCCATTGCAGGTTCATTTAATCTTTTGTCTGAAGTCAATCTGTTTGTCGTCTCTGTTACTGCATACTAATTGTCATTTGTTTATACGCTTGAGTTATCATGTGGACCATAACACTACATACATGACACTACTGCACTACACTACACTACACCACACCACACGACACCACACCACACGACACCACACTACACCACACCACACCACACCACACGACACCACACTACACCACACCACACCACACCACACGACACCACACTACACCACACCACACCACACGACACCACACTACACCACACCACACCACACTACACCACACCACACGACACCACACGACACCACACTACACCACACCACACCACACTACACCACACCACACCACACCACACCACGCCACACCACCCTACCCTACACTACACCACACCACACCACATCACACTACACCACACCACACTACTACACTACACCACACCACACCACACCACACCACACCACACTACACCACACCACACCACACCACACTACACCACACCACACTACTACACTACACTACACCACACTACACCACACCACACTACACCACACCACTACACTACACCACACCACACCACACCACACTACACCACACCACACCACACTACACCACACCACACCCCACCCCACCACACCACACTACACTACTACACCACACCACACTACACCACACTACACTACACCACACCACACTACTACACTACACCACACCACACTACACCACACCACACCACACCACACCACACCACACATGAACGTGTTTTTCTTGACTTTATAAAACTTGAAAATTAAAATAGTTTCTTGTGTTTTAGTGCTGGTGTTGGTCGTACTGGGTCGTATATAGTCATCGACAGTATGATGGAGAGAATTGATGACGACAAAACCGTTGATATTTTTAACTTTCTTAGCCATATTCGTACTCAGAGAGTATACCTCGTGCAAGAAGAGGTGAGAGTGAGAATTATTGTATTCTGGATTATTAATTATTCGGGCTACCTATGGTAGGCCCAATCTCGTTCCCAGAGCCCACGTTCCCCTTACCCAGCGGGCGGGAAACTAGAGGCTCTGGGATAATCCGTTCACGCCATCACAGGATTCTTGTTATCCAGAAGAAGAGTTATATAGAGTTCACTGTGTTCGTCAGCCAATGAAATATCAATGTGAAACGGATTATCCGAGTCTCTTGTTTCCCGGGTGGGGAACGTGGGCTCTGGGAACGAGATTGTGGTAGGCCGAGTCTGGGTGTGACGATTTTGCATTTTTGCACTTTTTACTTCCGCTACTATTCATACTTCCGGTGAGTCGTTAGCCGTGTGATGGAGTGAGGCCGTGAGGCAAGTTGTAAGTTCTTTGCTCCTTTCGCTTTTAGAGTAAGTTGGTCAAAAAGTTGAACAGCTTTGCCTTTTGATCAAGGTGTTCTTGCACGCTGTTCGTAGATTTCGAAACTGACTGGCTGACTTTATAGTTTATTAGAGACCAGATGCGGCTTGCAACTGTCTTGATCGTAAATATGTTCACCACTGTGAACATAGTCAATCGAGATATGGTCTGGAAACTCGGCAAACTTCAAAGCGCCTATAATGAGCTGTGATTTTATGTTGAACCGTACCTTACACCGTGCACATCCTTTGTTTTAGGTTTATTAATATTTAAATAGCACGGTTGAGTGATTGAATTGCTATTGGACAATTCGTTCATTATACTAAAATACAATGTGTTCAGTGACCGTGCACCGTGCACAAAAATGCATAAAGGCGAACAAAAAGATAGACCAAAGACTTTAGCTGAGTTTCCACACCATATCTCGATTGACTATGGTGTGAAGTATGCACGACATTCAGCCTTTGATCTGATCTTCCTCGGCCCACTCCCACTGCGGAGGTCTTTGCCAGTATCCCGAGTGAACACCCGACCCAGGTGTCTTGTTCTTCTTGGTGTCCACATGTATCAGTACAGTAACGTTCTTTTTATGTCATTTTTAGGTTCAGTACGTATTTGTACACGATGCCATATTGGAGTACATAAATTTTGGAGATTCTAATATTCCAATTAGAGAGTTCCAGGAACATGTTGAATCGCTAATGACAGTAAATTCGAGCACGAAGAAGACTGGCCTAATGAAAGAATTCGAGGTAAAGCGAACTTTATTTCGGCGGTGGAGAGCAGACATGGCTCTGAAGGGAGGGAGGGAGGGAGGGAGGGAGGGAGGGAGGGAGGGAGGGAGGGAGGAAGGAAGGAAGGAAGGAAGGAAGGAAGGAAGGAAGGAAGGAAGGACGGACGGAAGGAAGGAAGGAAGGAAGGAAGGAAGGAAGGAAGGAAGGAAGGAAGGAAGGAAGGGAGGGAGGGAGGGAGGGAGGGAGGGAGGGAGGGAGGGAGGAAGGGAGGAAGGGAGGAAGGGAGGAAGGAAGGAAGGAAAGGGAGGGAGGGAGGGAGGGAGGGAGGGAGGGAGGGAGGAAGGAAGGAAGGAAGGAAGGAAGGGAGGGAGGGAGGGAGGGAGGGAGGAAGGAAGGAAGGAAGGAAGGAAGGAAGGAAGGAAGGAAGGAAGGAAGGAAGGAAGGAAGGAAGGAAGGAAGGAAGGAAGGAAGGAAGGAAGGAAGGAAGGAAGGAAGGAAGGAAGGAAGGAAGGAAGGAAGGAAGGAAGGAAGGAAGGAAGGAAGGAAAGAAAGAATGAAAGAAAGAAAGAAAGAAAGAAAGAAAGAAAGAAAGAAAGAAAGAAAGAAGGGAGGATGGATAGATGGATGGATGGGTGGATGGATGGAAGGACAGACGGTCGCAAGGATGTGTGTGTGTGTGTGGGGGGGGGGGGGGGGGGGGTGAGGGGGGATGTCGATTGACACAAATCGGGGCCCTAAATTCCTAGAAAGTCTGACGATTTTATTTGTCAACGTTCATCGGCTCAGATCATTCCTATTCTCCAGCTCAGCAAAACTGGTCACTAGCCTTACGTTTGCATTGCCACAAAGGATGATAGTAATTCTATTTCCATATCGAAATCACTAGTTCGATCTGAGCATGCGTCCCAAGCTCCCACACTTGGGATAAGAATATCTGTTGATAAAGAGGAAGAGAAGAAGCCTGGATCCAAGTCCGAAAAGACTGTCACTTCGTGATGATACCGCTAGATTTTATTAATATTTATAAACGTCGAAACGTCAGTATTCCGTTATTAAAATATCTCAACAGTTTCCCACCTTTTCACTTTGCTCTATCCAAAACATTGCCTACCTAGATAGCGTGAAATGTCTTTTACAAGAAGAAAATGTCGTTTTTATTTTGTATAGGATATTGATAATACAAAAACGTCGGAGAAACACAAGTGGGCTGCTAAAAAAACTTGCAATACCTTGAAGAACAGACGAAAGGACGTCTTACCGGGTACGTGTACGGTGTACGAACTTATTAATCTTCTACTTTAATACTTATGTAATATTTAAAACACGAGCATGAGTGTTTTATCAGATATAAAACACGTTCTGCGAGTGTTTTGAATGGCTTTAAAAACGATCACCATTTGGTAAGTTCGTTGGCGTAGTAATTTTGAAAAATAACGTTGTCTAAGGCGAGAAAATCAAAGCTAAAGTTTATGTAAATCAGAAGAATGTTTTATCACATATAAAACCATATCACCATCATATTGGTTGATTTTTTGCTTGGCATACACTGTTGACACACCAGTCACCATCATGTTTGTTTTAGCAAGATGGCGTCCAATGTCACGTGATTGCAAACGATGTACACTGTAGCCCTAAACGTAGACGCATGTACGCATTGCGTACCTATTTTTTATGAAGAGTTATCAAATTCATTAATAATTCATGACGAAAATTCAAAAGAAATTAATGTTTAATCAGCAACTTTAAATACGGATAAAACATTGATTAATAAAACATCAATGTTTTATCAAAGTTATTATAGACACTAGTGGCTCAAATTCAGTTTTTTCTGATTTAAAATGATCTTATCTAACGTTTCTTACAACTCTTAAACAAAGTATTCATCATGTACACTTAGAATTTGATAAGTAAGTTCAGCTCGCCATTATAAATGCCCTTCAAAAACTCATTAATAATTCATGAGGAAAACACAAAAGAAAATCATGACCGTATCGTATCTTTATATGTGATAAAGATTTCTCCTGATTTACATAAACTTTAGCTTTGATTTTCTCGGCTTAGACAAGGTTATTTTTCAAACTAACTCCGCCAATCAACTTCCCAAGTGGTTCGTTTTTGAAGCCGTATAATAAACTCGCAGTTCGTGTTTTATCAGATATAAAAACACTCGGCTTCGCCTCGTGTCTTTATATCTGATAAAACACTGCTGCTCGTTTATTATACAGTACATAAAGATCGACCGCTCATATGCTAACTTTTACTTAAAGTCTCTCGATATTGAAGGAACTAGATTTCAGTTTTGAAATACCATCATTCCCCGACCTGCTCCCAACTTGACCTGAAGCTCGGTCGGTAGAGCGTCGGACTGTAAACCGAAGGTTGCGGGTTCGAATCCCAGCTGGTATGGTTTGTCACCATAGAAATAATAGGTACATTATTTCTATAAGTAATATTGGGCATTTCACTCGATTACATAGCATGTTCTAAGGATTTGGGGTGAAGGAAAATTTGAGTGTAGAATATATACATTTTAAGACCAAACCGGGACCAGTTGCGAAAAATGCAACTACACAGGCCTTCCGGCAGGAATTGAGCCCACGACCTTGCGATTCTAGTGCAATGCTCTGATCACTGAGTCATGGAGGCCGTTGCCGAGAGCTTGATCGCGAGTTCTGTATATAATAAGGTGGTGATATTATTTCTATGTTCGTCACTCGGAGTAGCATCGAATATCGTTGTTTTTTAGATTATTCCGATGTATTTTCTCTTATTTTTCTTTATGTCCAACAGTTGAAAGAACCAGAGTGAAACTACCTCCTATTCTTGGCAATGAAGGCGCGGATTACATCAACGCTAGTCACATTGATGTAAGTAATACAGTGATATTAAAGTGTCTATGAAGTGAAAAATACGTTGGCATTTTTGTTGTTTTATTGTACAGACAGGAGCACCCACTGAAAATTTCAAGAGAATCTGATGCGTAGTTTTCGCGCTATCAACTCTCAAAATTTGCCGTGGATAGTTTGTTTTGGGGAAATTTGGGCTTCTTGGTAACAATGCCTTATGACGTAAGCAGATGGATCATTAATAGTAAAATCTATTGTTCTTATGCATAGTTGTCCATTTGCGTACGTCATAAGCATTGTTACCAAAAGCCCAATTTTTCTCCAAGAACGAACTAGCCATGGCAAACTTTGAGAGTTAATAGCGCGAAAACTACGCATCAGATTATCTTGAAATTTTCAGTGAGTGCTCCTGCCATGCTCCTCTGTACAATAAAACAACAAAAATGCCAACGAATTTTTCATTTCATAGACACTTTAAAATCGGAAGTATTGAAAGGTTGCAGAAATTACTCCTCTCTTTAATTGTATCTTCCACATGCAGGGGTTTACGAAGAAGCGAGAATATATAGCGACTCAGTCACCTATGATTACAACTGCACAATGCTTTTGGAGAATGATCTGTGCTGTGAAATGTAAAATCATTGTTATGCTTCTCGATGAAGAAGAATGGAAGAAGGTAAATATAATTCCTGTGAATACAGTAAGGCCTCGCACAATAGACGAATTTAATTCAGACAATTTAATTCGAATTAACTTTAAACGTCGAATTTAATTGTTATTATATACTTGAAAGTGTTGAGCCTGAAAACAATTGTCTCAGACAGAAGAGAAACATTTAATTCGACCATGATTCGATGGAATCGACGCGACGATAATTCGTCGATAATCGCGCATTTTAAGAAGATTTTAGACAACATTGACGTTAATATTGATATTTATGTTGCATGATTGCAAGGACATAAATTTTAGTTCTTATATTCATTTAACATTTTAATATATAACTGATTATATACTTACATATTATTTATACACATATTTTAACTTTTGTATTATATTAACCTTACTTATTTAATGGCACGCCGCACGTGCATGTTTTAACGCTCTCTCCTCCGCAGAGGCTAAATTTTGGAGGTTTCGGGGGTCGTCGGAGATGCTCGGAGGCGTCAGCTGGACATAAGTAGTGCGGGCGAAACTGGTTCCAACGGAAAATTACATTTAGCCTCTGCCAGATTTCTGTCGGTTTCTTGCATGACTTGCTAATTCACGGATAACTAAGCCATTCACGTCTGTATTAGTAACATATTTGTTGGTAAGTGATTATGACATGTTTATATTTATGTCACATATGTCTTTCTTGTAAAAAAGACAAAATATACTCAGTTTTTTGCCGTTTAATATATCAGACGAAGACTGACGAACCAGAGGATAACATACTTATATCGGCCGACATGTAGTTCACATTGAAACAACGAACTTTCCTAGTGTGTCCACACATTCAATTAACTGTGGTCGTGTAACCTGCTATATTCGACATGTTTTCTACAACCCACAGTTCCAAAAGTTATTGATACCCCCCTGATGCCGCCATATTGACACAGAAATCTGGCATGAGGTTCTTTTTTCGCTTTCTTTCGCTCTCCGCCCGCACTCCTTATGTCCAGCTGACGATTTCGACGCATCTCCGACGATCCCTGACATAGCCGATCTCCGAAAGAACCTCTGCGGAGGAGAGAGGGCTGCTACCCTAAGGCAGGGGTGGGCGCCACTCCTATCCCAGATGGTGTTGGTTTTGCGGAGGGAGGAAAACCAGGTGAAAAACCCTCGGAGCACAGGAGAGACCAACTAAACTCTACTCACATGGTCCAAGCTCGAGAACGAGACTGTTCCCAGATGGTCACCCATCCAAGTACTAACCCTGTCTAGTTGGGCTCCTCAATCTATTGATCTAATTGTAAAATTAGAACGAACTCAAAGGCGTGCCACAAAGTATATACTTAATATACCATTTACTTGTGCAGTTAAATGCTCATCCAGACTATTATCACTATCTTTACTCCCAATCTGTTATTGGCACGAATACTTGGACCTGGTACACTACTTCAAAGTTACTCATGGTTTAATCGACTCATCATATCTTCCGCTTATTAAAAACACTACCAGGTACACCAGATCATCCAGAAGCAACACCAGTACACCTAAGTACGTAGTTCCACGATGCAAAACGACAACACACCAAAGATCGTTTTGGATAAGATCAACTAGAACTTGGAACACTCTAACTGATAAGTTAGACTTAAGCATGATTAGTCTTAATTTATTTAAGTCTGTAATGTTTAATTACTATTTCACTGCCTTGGAGAAAATGTACGACTGTGAAGATCCACGTACATTTAAGACGATCTGTCCAAGATGCAACAACTCACGGAGCCTATTAGGCCCAATAAACTGTTGCTATTAGAACTGTAATTATCATTTTATTGTCAATTGTCTATATTTATTTTTTTCAGTCTTTTTTGGGCCCAGCCATCTTCTTTTTAGTGTTATTATTTTCAGTATTTGTGTACATAATTAGATGGCAAAGCTAATAAAAAATAAAAATAACCGGGCTTAACTACTGGTGAGAGGCAGCGCACTAACAGCACACGCCACCCATGCTGCCTGCTTTTATCGCTAGTAACTAACACGTTTCACTGTAAATCTATCTAGGATGATTATTTTGCTGATCTGCCAACGCAGGAAGAGGCGGTAGTATGTGGAAAGTTCGAGATTCAATTAGAATCTGAAGAAATCACTGATCACGTGACTGTCCGAAAACTGAGAGTTTTATCATCTGTGAGTATTGGCAAGCTGGTATAATTAGAATCTGCCTATAATAAAAGCCTTCTTTATTATATATGCTGCATGATAGTTTACGCGTTTTTATCAGAGAGCAAAGTGAAAAGATGGTAAAGTTCCGAGAATAGTTTTGATAACGAAATACTGACGTTTCAAGCTGGGCTTTCCTCGAAACGTCAGTACTATTGTTCCCAGTAGACCGCGAACACCATGGTTTTACCTAGCCACCGGAAGAAGGCGGTTGGTTAGTTTGAAGCGTTCAGAAAACCGTCACGTGATCACACTGTTGTGTGTGGTTGTGTTCTTCTCGTGTGAAAACACAACGGTTCTGGCTAAGCGACTCATCAGTCGAGGACAGTCAAAATGAGTCGCTTCAGGTATTTAAACGAAGAACAACTTCGACTACAGTATCTGTATGACCAAAATACTTTTGTTCATCTTTCTGAAGACGCTAGAGCTTTCGCTGAGATGTTTTGATGCTCCGCTCGTGTCGAGACGGTTGAGAGTAAACGAATAACAATCAAGGTGCGACCACTTCAGTTCAAATTTCAAGCATGAGAAAATTGTATCACGTGATCTATTTCAGACAGGCCGGGGGTAGTTTTAATTAAATGGTTGTTTCGCGGTTTACTGGGAACAATAGTATTTCGTTATGAAAACTATTCTCAGCAGTTTACCATCTTTTCACTTTGCTTTATCTAAAACACAGCATACGCAGCACTCTTCTTTTTTACACTCTTGGCTATATATAATTCTTGGTTTGCACCTGACGTCACGGCCGCCATGTTGGAGGAACTTTAACAAAAATAATCTCATAAGCAGCTACTGTATTTGGAGTATGTTTTCCTCCAACATGGCCGCCGTATCTTTTTCTTCTAAATTTCAAGGGATTGATTGCAAACCACCAATTTGTCTTGAGACTTCTTTCAATATAGCGTAATGCGGTAGAGGGGCATAGGGAGTAATGAGGAAATTCTCAGAAATTCTAATGCAACAGATCTAGCCGTTACGAGACAATTAGTTGCACGAAATCTTGCATTGTGGTAATACTACAACTTATTGGATTTATCTAAGCCTGATATGGCAAAATAGTTAAGTCGAAAATTCAATATTGGGCGAGACAGAAGGTCGAGCCTGATATTAAAATTTGGGACTTAAAATAATAGGTGTTTTATTATATCGAACAAATAACCGTGCAATTGGCAAGTAAATATACCTTGTGCACCTGTCCAAAGGTTGCTGCCCAATGGCTGGCACGTGACGCTAATGTAGACATTTGATTGGACGATTCTTTGCGAGGGTATACTACTGCCTTCTCTATCACTTGTGTAGGATACCAGTATTGGTCAAACTGTCACTCATTATCACTATCGTAATTGGTCAGCTAATGGATTTCCTAATGACAGAACGTCTCTGATTGATTTTATTAAACAAGTTAGAAATCACAAGATAACCGAAACTGAGAAAGCACCAATCACTGTTTATTGCGAGTGAGTCTTTGAAATTTGAATGGTATGGTTGTTTAAGTTGTGGTGGTTGGTTGGTTCATCGTTAGTTGGCTGATTGATTGATTGATTGATTGATTGATTGATTGATTGATTGATTGATTGATTGGTTGGTTGGTTGGTTGGTTGATTGATTGGTTGATTGGTTAGTTTGTTGGTTGGTTAGTTAGTTAGTTAGTTTGTTTGTTTGTTTGTTTGTTTGTTTGTTTGTTTGTTTGTTTGTTTGTTTGTTTGTTTGTTTGTTTGTTTGTTTGTTTGTTTGTTAGTTGGTTAGTTTGTTGGTTGGTTGGTTGGTTGGTTGGTTGGTTAGTTTGTTGGTTGGTTGGTTACTTAGTTTGTTTGTTTGTTTGTTTGTTTGTTTGTTTGTTTGTTTGTTTGTTTGTTTGTTTGTTTGTTTGTTTGTTTGTTTGTTTGTTTGTTTGTTTGTTTGTTTGTTTGTTTGTTTGTTTGTTTGTTTGTTTGTTTGTTTGTTTGTTTGTTTGTTTGTTTGTTTGTTTGTTTGTTTGTTTGATCGATTTAAATTGCTTGATTGTTGCTTTGTTTATCAACTACTTCAACATGTAACCTACCATTCATGCTTCTATTTTAGTCATGGTGTTGGTCGAACAGGAGTATTTTGTTTACTTAGCACAGTGTATGATCAACTGGAGAGCGAGCGAAGTGTTGATATCTATCAGACTGCTAAACTTTATCGCGTCCAACGTCCAAAACTGATCGAGACAGAGGTAGGTTTACTCTGTCCAACGCCAGACCATTTCACTCGTCCAGGGGAGACATTTCGAAAAGCCATGCGTGGAAACTTTTTCATGTTTAGGTATTCTGTAAGGATAAACTTTGCTTATCGATTATCCTTGACAATAATCCTAAACGTAGTGTCTAAAAATAATGAACTCAAAACATGAAAAACAGTCCCAGCCTATGTTATCTTCCCGTTATGCTTTAATAGACACGATGTAATTTGCATAGGGGCCCAAATTGAATAGGAAACTAATTTGCATGTGGGCCTAAATGAAACTACGATTTGGTGTATATGTGATAGACACGCTCGCTATTTTCGATGAACTTTTTCTTCGTTTTTGCGGCTCAGACAACTTCAATTTTCAAAATTGATTTCTATATGAGCTTATATGGATAGTTTTTGAAGCTATTTAAAAGATTTGCGGCTATCGCCTCGTGTTTTAAATCTTTTTTTTTATTTATTAACTTTACAACCATGAAAGAATGCAGATAGACAGTAAATAAAGAATGCAGTACTTGAACATGATTGAAGGAATGATCAACAGGACACGAGTCCCATGTGAAGACCAACCCAACAAAAAAATTACATAATAAACGTAAAGTAAACACACGATAAAAAAAAAACCAACAAAAAACTAATACACAAATTACATAAAGATTTAAGAGCAACAACTTGGATTGAAAGAACGACATTTAGAACAGAAACTTTTCCAGGTGCGCAGTCTATTAACATCGAAATTGGAGTCTAACTTAGAAGTGTAGTGAATATAAAGTTCATGTTTAAAAATGGAAACAGAAGTACTATCGCGAACTATCGGAGAGAGATTGTTCCAGAGAAAGACAATTCTGTTGAAAAAAGAATTTCTAAATTCTGATAAATCTGATAAAACACTGCTTCTCATGTTTTAAATATAGTGCTTCAAGTTGGAGTGAATTGAGGAAAAAGTTTATGTAAATCAGGACGAATCTGTATGCGATTTCATGTACAGATATTGATTAAATATTAATTTCTTTTGAATTTTCTTCATGAATTTTTAATGAATTTGATAAAGACTCCATTACAATACATTCCGTCTTCTAACTCTATTCTCTCTTCGTCAAAGTTAATCTTCGTTTTTTATTTATTTTTTTTCAATCAGGAACAGTATAAATTTTGCTACGATATCATGAACCAAGTGGTTACCATGAAGCTTGCCACAGAAACAGCAAACGGTTCAGTCAAATATAACACAAACTCTGCAGAGCCTGTGGACAACCCTAATTTATCAAATGTTTACACGCCTATCATATCAGGCATTGATAACCCTGGTATATCAGCCACAGACAGCTCAGACAACTCAGACATGGAGAAGCCACATTCATCAGGCACTGAGGACCCATCAGGCATTAACCACCCGGCAGGCAACAACAACTCAGACACATCAGGCAATGACAACCCACAAGAATCAGGCAATGACAACCCAAACGCAGGCATGAAGACAAGCATGAATAATTCCGACGTATCCGAAACAGTTGCCATATGTTAAACGTAGAATAGTTTTAAAAAACTTTAAAATTATCTATTAACCTATAGTACCTATTTAAAAGACAAATGCAACATCGAGAACAGTTTCAATTACTTTTATCGTAAAGACAATAAAGTATATTATAATAATGTAAGAAGTTCAACACAATCATATAAGCTATGAAAAATGTCGTCTATGATCCAGCAGAAATAAAGTTAGTTTAGTTTACTTTGGTTTCCTTCTGTAGTAACACTGGATCAATGAACGATGGTTCTTACTGGACCTCTAGAGAGAACAGTTTAGATATGACTGATAGGGTTGTCCAGTAGAAATAAAGTTAGTTTAATCATAGTCAATCGAGATATGGTCTGGAAACTCAGCTAAAGTCTTTGGTCTATCTTTTTGTTCGCCTTTATGCATTTTTGTGCACGGTGCACGGTCACTGAATACATTGTATTTTAGTATAATGAACGAATAGTCCAATAGCAACGTTTCAGTTCAATCATTCAACCGTGCTATTTAAATATTAATAAACCTAAAACAAAGGATGTGCACGGTGTAAGGTACGGTTCAACATAAAATCCCAGCTCACGATAGGCGCTTTGAAGTTTGCCGAGTTTCCAGACCATATCTCGATTGACTATGGTTTAATTTACTCCGGCTGCCTCCTGTAGTAACACTGGATCAGTGAGGGATGGTCCTTACTGGACCTCTAGAGAGAACAGTTTAGATATGACTGATAAGGTTACCCAGTATAAATAAGATTAAAATATAGCAAGATTAGATCTTTCGAGCAAAGGCCCTTCATCAGAGAAAAACGTGACCACAGTCAATCGAGAAATGGTCTGGAAACTCGGCAAACTTCAAAGCGCCTATAATGAGCTGTGATTTTATGTTGAACCGTACCTTACACCGTGCACATCCTTTGTTTTAGGTTTATTAATATTTAAATAGCACGGTTGAATGACTGAACTGAAACGTTGCTATTGGACTATTCGTTCATTATACTAAAATACAATGTGTTCAGTGACCGTGCACCGTGCACAAAAATGCATAAAGGCGAACAAAAAGATAGACCAAAGACTTTAGCTGAGTTTCCAGACCATATCTCGATTGACTATGACGTGACGGAGGGCCTTCGCCCAAAACGTTAGACTCCTACGTTCTCTGTTTGGGCAGTATATCTAACCTTACTATATTTCGATTGTTGTTTCAACACTGCCTACGCAGCACGCTACTTTTATTTCACTATAAATAAAGTTAGTTTAGTTTACTCTGGTTTCCTCCTGTAGTAATGCACCTATCAATTGAAAGCCCGACTCCCCCCACCCCGGGTGGGGATTTGATTTACTAAAATATCCTTTCAAATGCTATAAAATCCCCCACATTTCCCCCACCTTATCCCGGGGTGAAGGGAGTCGGGCTTTCAATTGATAGGTGCATAACACTGGACCAATCAGATATAGTTCTTACTGGACCTCTAGGAAGAACAGTTTAGATATAACTGACGTAATATATCATACACGAGGAGGAGTGTTTCATCAGGATATCCAAACACCGAGACGTTTGTTGAAAACCGAGGCGAAGCCGAGGTTTTTTAACAAACTTCGAAGTGTTTGAATATCCTGATGAAACACTCCTCCGAGCGTATGATATAGCATCTCAAACAAATCAGTATTTTAAGAGAAAATCAAGGTAAAAGTTTGCTTAATTTATGTAATTTCTTCCTCCGATATATCCAAACCACCGACACGGTACTGATTTCCTTTGTGTTTCATGAATTATTAATGAGTTTGAGATAGAGTTATCCAGATTCCACCGAGACAAATGGATCTCTAGAGAGATATGACTGATAGAGTTATCACAAATAAAGTAAAGTTAGTTTAGTTCAGTCTTTTTGAGAAAAAAATTAGAATAAATGTCAGTGCTCTGACAAATATAAACATTACTTATTTTTTTAAAAATTCAGCATGCTTTTCTAATTAAAACAGATTTCAAAATGATAAAAAATGCCGAAAAACAATCTTCAAAGATTAGTGTTTAAATATCGTATCTCTCATCTCGACAGCTGTCGAACGCAGCGTCGAGAAATACGTTTCTTGTGAACTAAACTTATGGGGCTAGTTTTGTTATTAAATTTAAAAAAGTAAAGCGACTTAATTTATTTGTTGAGCGTAACATATGACAGTATTTAGAAACTGATAACTCAATGGCCCCCACTCCTTGATGAAACCAATTTGGAGAATTAACTGTGGGAAACTATATGAACTACTGACTACTGAAGTTAGATACAGACAGTCTGTCTTCGTTTAAGTCCATAATCTTTAAGTAGGCTACTATATTTCGTCTTTACACATGTTATAACGTGGATGATCCTCGTTCTTATAAAACTATCTGTCCTAAGTGTAATTGTGTCCGTAGTCTCACAACACCGATATCGTGTTGTACGTAGGAACTGTACTGTTATGTTTTGGAGGCTTTGTCGGTGTATGAACAACCGAAATATTTTACGGTTAGGATTAAGCTCAGTGACAGCCCACGAGAAAATTCTTAGGAAGGCCCTGTTCAGCACTTCAGCCCCCCCTAGACGAAAACAAAACTGTACGCCTATGCTAACCCCAGACAACAGCGCTTAACTTCAGCAGTAAAAAACAGCGAGTCAACCGGCCATGTTTCCCTATGGAAAATATAAAATACAGATATTATCTTGAAATTAGGTTGGGGGAGTCTCATCTCCCCATTTATGCCTCATTCCATATTGCTGTCTTGGTTTAGTGGCGACAGACAGTTAAATAACGAAGGGAGTTGGTTTTTGGACAGCTCCAGCAGAGATTGGGTTAATCACTTCATTGCTATATAGCACCGCCCATATTTAATGCGCTGTCTGTTCTTGGCTCTCTGACGAGTGAATCGTCCTGGCATTAAAAACAGAGCAAATTGATAAAGGAATCGTTTTTGCTGATTCAAGTATAAAAAGAGTGGGTTAATCGCTTCGTTGCCTGCAATCACCCCAGCGCTTCCATTGTCTGGCATTAAACAGAGCAAAATAATGAAGGGTGTAAAAAAAGTAGTGCTGCGCCAATAGGCAGTGTTTAAAATAATGAAAGGATTGTTTAGGAGGCTAGCTGCAGGCAGGAATGGGTTGACGACTTGTTAACATACATTGCTACCTATAGGATGTCTGAGATGAATTGACTTATTCGCGAGCAATATAATTTGTATGGCGCGACTGGAATAGCGAAGCGCACAGATGACGTCGAATTTATATGTTTGTCGGAGTTTATAATTTATTCTTGTATTTCAAAGAAAAGAAAATGCTCATTAATTGTGAATCCCTCGAGATTAAATTTTGATTTGTTTGCTATATATAAATAGTAACTGTGCGCTTCGCTATTAATTAAGCAAGGCGTGACGATTAATTAATTTCAATTGTTTACTTTGAACCAGACTAAAACAAACAATGAAAATAACTTGACAGACCAGGTGTTTCCAGAGAATTCAGTTCAGAGAACTGGAGAAAGAATTAGAGAAAGAAAAACGTTTGGAAAAGCTACGAAGCCACGCCAGTGGCATACCAACGCATCATGACTTTCGCCTGACTTCAAATGTTTCAAATGAAAATTATATATATAAGCTACAATCTTGGACAATAATGTTATAACACCCCCGCCACCCAAATCAATGTTGTAACGTCCTTTCCCCAAAAATCATTAATGTTGGCGAAAAGTTTATAACAACATTGAATCCGGGGGCGGTTCATTATTACAACTACTTTTGTCCAAGATTGTAGCATACCCATCTCTACTCATTAACAACATGCATTACAACATTAACATATATCATCATGCACACGGCGGTATATAATGTTATACATCAAACTCAACCTACGTTCAAATCATCGAGTATCAGTAGCTCAATGGTTAGAGCATGTCACTGGCGATCAGAAGGTTGTGGGTTGTACACATATTCAACCTACGTTCAAATCATCTGAGTCTCAGTAGCTCAATGGTTAGAGCATCTCACTGGTGATCAGAAGGTTGTGGGTTGTACACATATTCAATCTACTTTCAAATCATCTGAGAATCAGTAACTCAATGGTTGGAGCATCTCACTGGCGATCAGAAGGTTGTGGGTTGTACACATATTCAACCTACGTTCAAATCATCTGAGAATCAGTAACTCAACGGTTAGGGCATCTCACTGGTGATCAGAAGGTTGTGGGTTGTACACATATTCAACCTACGTTCAAATCATCTGAGAATCAGTAACTCAATGGTTAGGGCATCTCACTGGTTGATCAGAAGGTTGTGGGTTGTACACATATTCAACCTACGTTCAAATCATCTGAGTCTCAGTAGCTCAATGGTTGGAGCATCTCACTGGCGATCAGAAGGTTGTGGGTTGTACACATATTCAACCTACGTTCAAATCATCTGAGTATCAGTAGCTCAATGGTTAGAACGTCTCACTGGCGATCAGAAGGTTGTGGGTTGTACACATATTCAACCTACGTTCAAATCATCTGAGTCTCAGTAGCTCAATGGTTAGAGCATCTCACTGGTGATCAGAAGGTTGTGGGTTGTACACATATTCAACCTACGTTCAAATCATCTGAGTCTCAGTAGCTCAATGGTTAGAGCATCTCACTGGTGATCAGAAGGTTGTGGGTTGTACACATATTCAATCTACTTTCAAATCATCTGAGTCCCAGTAGCTCAATGGTTAGAGCATCTCACTGGTGATCCAAAGGTTGTGGGTTGTACACATATTCAAACTACGTTCAAATCATCTGAGTCCCAGTAGCTCAATGGTTAGGGCATCTCACTGGCGATCAGAAGGTTGTGGGTTCGAGTCCCGCTTGGAGAGTAAAATAGCTAAAAAAAACCCTTTTACACTCAATTCTTATATATCTAGCTGGCGTATCGATATTTTCTCTTAAAAATACACATGTGGGTTTACTGTGGCCGCTGATAGGAAATGATGAACATTGTTCAGATGTCATTTGAGAAAATCGTTTTACTGTGCCATCAGCAAAAAAATTGGCATGTTTATACGACTAGCCGTGATAACTGAGATACAGTTGAAACTGGCACAGGCTAATGGTAATCAACTATGAACATGACTATTCTGTTCACAGAAGCACAACGCACGAGGGGACGATTAAGAGCATCCCAGTCTAAGGGGAGGGGGGGCCTTCGCTCGAAACGTTAGACTCCTACGTTCTCTGTTTCGGCAGTATATCTAACCTTACTATATTTCGATTGTTTATATGAGAGGCGAGCCAGTCCGGTAAGCGGGACAGCCCAGTAAGCGAGATCTCACTGTGTAGTTATTTTCCTGTTAAAAATTCCTCTGCTTTTAAATGGCCAAGCGGGCTAGCCCGGTTAGCGAGATCTCACTTGAAAGAGGCGAGATCTCGGTAAACGGGATGAAAATTTCCCATGTAATAAACAGTCGCTAACCGGGCTGGCCCGCTTACCGGAATGATTTCTCAAAGGGATGCCGACGCCATCTATTGTCGTTGTTGTAAAATCACCCGGTAGGCGGGATGTGGCGGGATGAAATTCGTTCATATAAACGCGAGCCAGAAATCATCCCGCTTACCGAGCTACCCGGTAAGCGGGCTGGCTCGCCTCCATATAAACAGCCTTAGAAGGGCCAGGCGGGGCATGTTTGCACAGAAATTCGGCCATTTAGGGTCTCTGAAATGTCATTTTCTGCGTCTTTCGTGAGTCTATTTTGAAGAAATAAATATATAATATAATAAATACGCAGTGAAACCCATAAAGAAAATAAACAACTGATTAATCTGTCCGCCAACTGGGTTAATGGAACATCCCAACACTAATACGAAAAATAGATAAAATCAGTTTAATTTAATGACAAAAAAATGCCTTGAGGCGATAAAGTTGTTTTCCTCGCTGATTTCAGTTCTACCCTGTGTGTATATAGTGGCTACGCCCTCGGTACACGATCCTCGTCCGACTGGGTGTTGAAAGGCCGCTATAAGGTTAAAACAAATCACCATGACACCGACCATCCTGTCTCATTTGACAATTTCAAAATAATTTCTTCTTGTTCTTTTGATTCTGAACTTCTTCTACGCGAAAGTTTACTTATTCGCAAACTTAAACCTTCTCTAAACGCGAGTATTGGTTCTGTACCACTCTTCCTTTTATAATTTTACTTTTTTACTTGTATCTTTTATTTATCGTAACTCTCTCACGAAACGTTAGAATTTTATTGAGACTATGTGTGCAGACGGTAACGTTTCTGAGCGTTTTCGCATTGTTTAACAATCAGCTCACATTACTTGAAACAATACGAAAATGCTCGGAAACGTTACCGTGTGCACATAGTCTAAATATTATAATGGCTTTTACGTTTACGTTCTCTGTTTCGGCAGTATATCTAACCTTACTATATTTCGATTGCAGTTTCAACACTGCCTACGCAGCACGCTACTTTTGCTAAAACAATATGAATAACAACGACCATTTTAGGCATTAATTTTTTAGGTGGTTTTACCGGTCGTTTACCGGTGATTTTTCTTACTCTCATTGGCCCATTATCTTCAAAATAATTGCTTTGACGTTGCAAGTTGGTCTGATCAGTGTAACCACGTAAATTTAAAATGGGAATACGTTTTTAATATGAATTAAATATTGAATTCTTTTGAATTTTTCTCACATAAATTAGTTTAGTTTAGTTTCGTTTGCCACAAGAAAAGAAATACATTAATAAATTACAGGACATTACTAAAAGGTAGCCTGACATCAGCCTTATTTTGGGCGTCCGCAGAAAAAAAGTATAGAAACGCAATGCGCCATGCACCTTGAAGAAGTAACTGTTAAAAAACATGTTTTCCACGCGTTCTTTTGGCGTCCAAACATAATGGAAATGATGAAACAGAAAGATTAGCGAGCTTTTTAATAACCAGTGGACAGATATTAAATTATTAGATTCCTCCAAATTCCAAGGCAGCTGAAACCCGGAGGTCAAAATAATGAACGTTCTTAACGAGATAAGTACACAGGCCTTCTGGATGTAACAACAGTATTGCGGGGAAATTATCACGAAGAAAAACATAACATTTCTGTTTATAGAATCTCTTTCTTTCGGTTTCGAGTTATTTTCCTCATTTTTGTATGAGGAAAATAACTCGAAACCGAAAGAAAGAGATTCTATAAACAGAAATATTATGTAAGAAACGGCAAACATATGTTGTCATTTATCAAAGCGAATATCATCATGCAGTCTGCGCGTGGTCCAATTATAAATATTATAGATATGGATCCTGTATGTATCACTATATAAATACATCAGCAATTCCTGTCAGTTGGTCTAAGACTGGTTAACCAAGATACAGTTAGCAGTATTATAAAAGACAGTCTCGAAGTGAATTTAGCGATTTCGTCTTTGCAGTTTTGAATTTCAAGCAAGCTCACAGTTGCATGAAGATAACTGACAAAGGATAATCTTTCAAAAGAACTCACACAACGATAATCTTCCAAAGGAATTCATGGGAGTACGCTAGATAAGAATTTGGAAAATCTGGTGTGTTTTTTAATCAGAACTTGATCAACGGAGGAGTTTCAAAGAGAGCTACCTCTATCAACGAGAAATTCAAAGAGGGCTACCTCACTAACGAGAGTTTCAAACAGGGCTACCTCTACCAACCTACCAGCGAGAAATTCAAACAGATCTACCTCTACTAAGCGAAGACAACTTCAAAATGGTGCTGAATAAGACAAATGGAACTGAACTAGAAGAACAAAATGGGATGACATGGGATGAGGATCCAACATTTCATTTAATACTTGTTGTTTTAGCTTGCATTATCGTTCTTGTCAACGCTCCGATAATCGTTTTCTTTTTTAAGATGCCATCACTTCGTCATAGTACTGCGAACACTTTCCTCGTTGGCCTTGCCCTAGCTGACATGCTCTGTGGCTTAATCATGATCCCAGCTGCCCTACTCTGCGAGCTCAACACCTTACCGCCGTCTTATCGTCACGGAGTATGCCGCTTCTACTACGTCTCAAACTACACTATTTCTATCTCGTCGGTTTACCATATCCTCGCGGCAAGCTTTGCTAAATATTTCGCCATTGTTTATCCTGTGAGAAACATTACACTGTTCACGGCGTCTCGTGTCAAATATGTTAGTGCCATTATATGGCTCACTGGTTTTCTCGCCAGCCATCTGCCCATCTATTGGCCATACCTCAGTTACGAGGATTTTTTGAAAATAGTCAAGATCCATGGTATTTTTCTTTTTGTGTTTGTACTT
>OZ036004.1:6420383-6457883 GCA_964035015.1 Corallium rubrum
GCACCTAATACGCCAAGCTAGGCGTTGGAAGATGGAGGGGGCTAATTAATCAAGTATAGGATGATAAGAGGAGTACTTTGACAACCTTCCACGAAATCTTAAGAAATTTTAACCCTATCTTTAAAGATATATTGGGAACAATAGCCTCCTTGAACTCAAACTAATTACTTACAAAATTCGATCGATACTTGGGCTTATATCTAAGACCACGTCCACACGTATGCGTTTTCATAGCGTTTTTATATTGTTCTCGGTCCTCAGGAGAGCAGAAAACAATGGTCTCATTACCTGAAACGATATGACAACACTAGGAAAATGAATACGAGTGGACATGGCCTAATTAGCTGATCAACACTAAATACAACCACTCTTCATGGCAGATGGATTATCTAATTACAATCAAAATGGCAATATCTTCCGGTTCTTAATTCTTTGAACGTTTTCATGGCGATAAAGTAATATAAATAAGTTTTGTGGAAACACCACGTAAAATATTTCCTTGCTAAGCTTTTGGCCTGTTGACTCAGGCCTTCATCAGAGCAATAACAAGTTGTTGGCTCACGTCATTTATAAATTAAGCAACTGATCAATTAAATCACGTAAGAATACAATGGCGTATCACGTTAATTTTATTAATTTAATTGTATTCTTACGTGATTTAATTGATCATAAATGACGTGAGTCAACAGCTTGTTATTATTGCTCTGATGAAGGCCTGAGTCAACAGGCCAAAAGCTTAGCAAAGAAATATTTTACGTGGTGTTTCCACAAAACTTATTTATATTATCTTCCGGTTCGTTGTGTATTATTGTATTTCTGTGGCCGATACTGAAGCCGGAGAATTTTTTTTGTTGAAAACTGTACATAAATAGTATAATTTAGCTTTAAATAGCATTTAATCATAATACAATGGATGTTTATCCCAAATCGATACCAACAGACGAATATACATCAAGAACTGGTGACTTTTATCACTAGACTTTCCTCACACTTCAGTAGCGGCTACAGAAATACAGAAATAAAAATTACCAATGAAGTGGTAACCCTGGGGTGGTTGCCAATAAAAGAAAGAATTGATTACAATATTGCAAAGCTGACTTATCAAGCCTTGTATAATAAAAACTGGCCAAGCTATCTAGCACTTCGAATTCAAACAACAAGCCAGAGTTCTTCGTAGCAACAATAGTGGAAACTTAACAATCGATTTTTCTCAAATTGAGAACACTTTTCAGCATTCTGCTACTAGAGTTTTTAATAATATTCCTATTAGTTTTAAAAATATGGATTTTAAGGATTATAAGATTTCTTTAAAAAAACATTTTCAAACTTTGAGTATTAGTAGAATTAGACAATGATCTGTAAATTACTAAACTAGATTTTTAATTAGTTAATTAATTAGATTTAAATGTTAGTTATTGTACTTATATAGTAATGTAGTAATGCTGGATGAAGAGCCATGTAAATGGATAAGCCAGATTAAAACCATTATTATTATTATTATTATTATTATAATATACAACCAGCCGATCATGATTAATAACAATACAGGGGTGACTATCACCCAAGACCCCGTTTACACTATAGCAAAAGTATCCGGATTCACATTGTTTTTCATCCTAATGGGAATAAAAAACAATGTGAATCCGGAAACTTTTGCTCTAGTATAAAGGGTAGTTTCCACTCAGGAAAATTTTCCTCAGGACCGGAACGGACAGGGAAGTTTTCTTTGTCTTGTAAGCTCTCGGTCGGAACACAAAAGAAACTTTCCTATCCGGTCCTATCCAGCGGAAGATTTTCCTGAGTGGAAACTAGCCTTAAACGGGGTCTACACGGTGCCGGTATAATATGACGGATTAGCATGTGACTATTCTCTTCCAATGAGAATTGAGAAGACTTTGTGAATACTGCTGACCTGAATACTGTGGTCGTATATATCGTGATTACCGTCATCAAACTCTTACGGCACGGGCGTTTACACGATACCGGTTAGACGGGGTTAGTATACTTCGAATAAAATTCAAACAATTCGTCTGAATTAAATTCGTCTATTGTGCGTCGTTTAGCGCAGGCCTAACGTTTCGAGCGAAGGACCTTCGTCAGAGAGAATATAATATAGATATAACAATCGAAATATAGCAAGGTTAGGTGTACTGCCAAAAAAGGAGTCTAACGTTTCGAGCGAAGGCCCTTCGTCAGAGAGAAACGTTAGACTCGTACGTTCTCTGTTTTGGCAGTATATCTATAACCTTACTATATTGCGATTGTTGTTTCTACACTGCCTACGCAGCACGCTACTTTTATTATTAATACTGATTAAACATATCAGAATTAACACTCAGAATTCCACTGACAGCTTTGCCACATCAAGAAGCATGATTTATAGTGGCAGTCATTTATCATAAATTAGTTTACTAAATATCAACTACATAGTCGTAATGTATGTAGTTTAAGCCTTGCCAAATATATTCAGATAAGTGATAGTTATTTGTAATTTAAGTCTGTAGTATTTGAATGTAATTAAAAGAATTGAAAAAAATGTGTACATGCTACAGTATCAGGGGCGGATCTAGAGGAGTGCGAGCGTGGCTTGAGCCACGGTCAGATTTTCCTAATTATTCCAAATTAAATAATATAATTGATATTTCAAAAATAAAAAACTATTAATAACAAAAGGATAGTTGACGTAAGAACGACATTAGCCACCGTAAAAATACTAAACCAATTGTCAAAATAGCAGCGGATTTTCGCATCTTTGACGATCAGTTGCACCGCAATCGGTCTCAGGTAGTTAGAAGTCCGAGAATGTGGCGAGAGTGGCCGAAAAAGTTACCGAACGTGCTACGAATTCGCTGAAGAAATTGGAGAACACTTCTGCTAAATTCAGCCACGGTCAGCGGAGCGATCTGCTAAATTCAGCCACGGTCAGCGGACTATTAAGGGGTGCAAACCAATCAGAGAGCCAGAATAGAGTGGCTGAATTTGGCGGGAGCCACGGTCAGCCACCCTTGCCATATCTTGTTACAATTATATTGCGAAATAATGCAATCAAATCGTCGGCTCCTGTAGTCGGTAGTGCACGTCAGTCTGTCTTGACCGGAGTTCTTCAGAAAGATATTAAAGAATGGCTGCGCGTATGGAGGGACAATGATTGTGCCTGTGACAGATAGTCGAAATACTAGATGGTAAGTTCACAAGAAAATTAAGGAAGAGATGTTGGTTTGTTTGGTTTCTTTATTTATAGTACGAGTTCCTCTCTACTAAAATTGTTGATCGTCAGACGCTAGTTACTATATTAATAAGACTGTGGTGTTTTTACTCAGACTATATAAATCTTTAAAGCATTGATCAATTTGAAGAACAAGCATGAGATCAAACCGAGAGCCGCGACCTCTCTCTCTCATTACATTATTTATTAATATAATTCTCATCGACTGAAACACAGCATTTCTATCATGGTTCAACTTTGAAATATTATCTGCAAGACTCGGAGACTTGTCAGTCGCGGGATTTAACACTCTCTTAATCGTTTGACGTTTCGAACTATTATTTATAATTAGCTTACAGACTGTATAGAGCGACGATATTTACGAATCTATTTACTAACTCAGTTTACATCTTCTGGCTCTCATCAACTCCATTGTTGTTATTCTCGCTTTATCGAGGGAAAGAGTCCGAAAGACAGTATAAAACGTAAAGGGACTCCATTTCATGATCTGGAGTCTGACAAATGCTAGCTGATACCTGTAAATTGTTAATATTACACTAGCAGGGTTGCTTTGATTATTCTTGTTTCAAGTAAAAATTGGCTGGCATTAGACAGAATACTCAATAGAATTCTAAATAATGGCCAAAGGATACCCAGCTGCTTGACTGGTTAGTTTATATGTCACACAAAACTCGTTAAACATACATTACGATTCATATTGGATCAATTACTCCTAAACATTTTCTTGAATAATTAGAAGATCTTGGCTTGAACTTAAAGAGAAAAGAAAAATTTTGATTTGAGTAAAATTTATACAAAGATCTCGGTGAAAAACATGTATAAAACGATCCTACAATATGACTCTAGATCTCTCTCAAAATGCAGGAAATGCGTTTTCAGAGACTCTAATTTTCAAAATTTTCCGGGGGGGCATGCCCCCGGACCCCCTAGATTGCGGGCCACGGTCAGATTTTAGGCTAGATCCGCCCCTGAGTATAGCCTGCGAAGCAGACGGTTGTTTTGGGGGGAGGGTTTATTTTTTGGGGGGAGGGTTTATATTTGGGGTCGTGGAATACCAGAGGCGAAAAACCCGCAAAGGCGGAATTAAAACCCTCCCCCAAAACAACCGTCTGCTTCGCAGGCTAGCTACAGTATATCTGTTACAATGCATATAATCATCCCCAGGATTTATTTTGCAAATTTTATCAAAAATTAGGCTACCCATGTCCCATGCCTTCTGAGGCAGCACTTCACTTGCGATGGCTGGGGGTGGCTTTACTACAAGTTATTTTCCGGTTATATTTCCTAGGTGATGATTATGAAATTCTTTCCTCGGCCACATAAGGAGATTTTAATCAACGTTAGGGTTCGTTTACATCTAAACTAAACCAATTCTTCTTTGTAAATTTAGTTTATGCGAGTTTTAAAACCACAGTAAGATGCTAATCAATCGCGTGAGCCATGTTAACCACGCTAGACGTCACTAAAAATCTTGGCAGGTTTACTTTTCACTTTGCAAAACACTGCCCACACAGCACGTATTCTGGTTTCTTTTAGGGCATGGTGGAAAACGCGGTCAGGATCCGCACGTTCTTGTTATTTGTAGCTATTGATATACCAGGCGGAAAGCGTAGTCTAGTCAAGAAGATAATTGCCCAGCAAATAATTTTCAAAAAAGCCACAGCACGTATTCTGGTTTCTTTTAGGGCATGGTGGAAAACGCGGTCAGGATCCGCACGTTTGGAAAAACATAATTTAATTTACTAACGTTTCGTCACTATTCAAGTAACATCTTCAGAGTGTGATGAAATAAGAGAAGGAAAAGGGAGTGGTAGAGAGGTGAAGAATCAGTGATAGAGATCAAAATAGTGTTAAAGGAAAGGAACGGATATTGTTATTGAGAGTAGAGCTGACTTGAGAGATGAATAAACTTTCTTTGATGAGAACATCAAGTTGGGAATTGCCCATAGCTAAAATACTAAAATCTGAAAGAGATATGGGATGGTCATTATTCCTAGAATGAGATAAAACGGCTGAAAGTTGAGAAATGGAGAGTGTTCTCCCTGTGAGGGCCGAAATACCTTTATGATCTGAAATCCTCGTATGTAAATGTCGGAATGTTTCGCCTATATACAACGCGTTACAGCGTTGGCACGTGAATTTATATACAACGTGGGACCTCAATTGAAAAGGAATTCGATCTTTAAAACTGAAAAAGTTAGATAAACGACGGGAGGGTCGAAAAATAACGCGTAGTTTAATATGCGGGTAGACTGAAGAAAATAACTTAACTAATTGTTGGCGGATTTGAAGGGCGTGGTTTCCAGTATAAGGCAAGACCATTGACAATAGCAATTTAGGGACATCAAAGGTTTATGCCGGAGGTGAAAAAAATTTATGTAAGAAAGCGCGTATGCATTTCTCTAAGAATTTGTCGGGGTATCCATTTTGAAGTAAAAGATGTTTAAATAGTATTCTGGTTTCTTTTAGTTGTTTATTGAAACGTTTCCTACGGGCCAGCCCGACTAACCAGGATCCGCACGTTCTTGTTATTTCATATTAAAAAAACTTTGTGTTCATATGGGAAGTGAGCCAGCCCGGCTATAGGTGAGATCCCACTTGAGCTAGGCGGGATCCCGGTGAAGTGGGATGATTTGTGTCACGAACTTGCCGGGCTGACCCGGTGAACCGGGATGATTTGTGTCATGCACGAGAATCCATCGCTGGGCCGCAAAACAAGATTTCAATCAACGGTTAGCCAGGCTGGCCCGGCTCGTATGAACAGGCCCTAAGACCCCGTTTACACTAGAGCAAAAGTATTTGGATTCACATTGCTTTTTATTCCCACGAGGATGAAAAACAATGTGAATCCGGATACTTTGCTCTAGTGTAAACGAGGCCTTAGAAGACTGTTATTTCTTTTAAGTAACAATTATATCCTTGTCCATCAAAAAAAAAATTAAAATTCTAATTTATTCATGCAAAAACATTGCGCGCATAAGGAATGCGCCGGACGTTTCGACGCCCTCACCCACAAACCAACGCATTTAAGCAGCTCACCAACCGATATTTTCCAGTCGCCTGATGATCCCGTTTGGGGTGAAACCTCTGGTAGCGAAGACTTTAAGGTAACTATACTTCATGCTTTATATATATATTTGTGAAATTCATTACTAACTCATGAGTTTTGCAGCCAATCCAATTTCAGAAATAACGTCACATGTATACCCCTGTAAACCCCATACAAACTAAAACCAATGATGCTAATTAGTTACAACCACTAGTGGATACAACCACTGGTGCTTGTAACTAATTAGTATCTCAATATCCCAAAGGGATTTTTACTATTCATTCATTTCACAAGTTGACAAGTTGTTTACAACACGGTCGCTCGTGTTGTAAACATTACATATACAGTATTATATATATATATATATATATATATATATATATATATATATATATATATTCGCTTACCTCAAAAGTCTGCTACAGGCTGTTTCATCTAAAAAAGAATCTTCAGGCAGATCCAGATCTGCCTGAAGATTCTTTTTAGATGAAACAGCCTGTAGCAGACTTTTGAGGTAAGCGAATATATATATTATATATATATATATATATATATATATATATATATATATATATATATATTGAGCACTCTACATATGAAAGTTAATAATATATATATATATATATATATATATATATATATATATATATGTTTGAATTTGTGTTCTCTGGATTTAAGTTTTTTAAGGTTTGAGCTTTCAACTCGGTCCTTCGAGTCTTCGTCAGAAATAAGGTGGTTAGAGTTTGGGTTCTTCGTTTATATTATTTGAATTTTGTTGTGATATGCGATCCGAGCGTCTGATTGGTTTGTTGTTTTTGGTAGATTTTTGATTGGTTGGTGTTCCCAGTGGTTGGTTCTGAATGTTGAGTGTGTTTTAGTTGATGGTAGATAGTAGGTATTTCAACGTGTCTGTTAAATGTGTTTTTCTGTGCTGTACCATGCTTCTTACCACGCTCGGATCGCATATTACAACAAAATTCAAATAATATAAACGAAGAACCCAAACTCTAACCACCTTATTTCTGACGAAGACTCGAAGGACCGAGTTGAAAGCTCAAACCTTAAAAAACTTAAATCCAGAGAACACAAATTCAAACACATTATGCCTGGATTACAAATCTTTAAATCATAGATAGATAGATAGATAGATAGATAGATAGATAGATAGATAGATAGATAGATAGATAGATAGATAGATAGATAGATAGATAGATAGATAGATAGATAGATAGATAGATAGATAGATAGATAGATAGATAGATAGATAGATAGATAGATAGATAGATAGATAGATAGATAGATAGATATATAGAGTAAGTTCTGTTTAGATTGTTATAGAGAGCAAGCAATGCGAGGTTATTGCTGCAGTGTGTCTGTTATCGCTGTTGAAAAGGTGTTTAAGAAGTGTAGCTAAATTGTCTAAAAATGCGAACTATACTTACTCAATGTGTTGTCTTTTACTTTCACCTTTATACATTTGCTGCGCAAAATGTATTTTTGGTACAATAAAGCAATTAGCCAACAGCAGTGTTTGGTTCCACCACTCAGTCGTGCAATATATTTAAAATATTAATGAGCTTAAAACATAATACTTAGACCCCATCCACACGTATATGTTTTCCTAGCGTTTTCATATTGTTTCAGGTAATGAGACCATTGTTTTCTGCTCCCCTGAGGATCGAGAACAATATAAAAACGCTATGAAAACGCATACGTGTGGACGTGGTCTTAAGCCGTGTTTCCACGGCCAAAATTTAAGCACGCTTAAGTTAAGCGTGCTTAAAATGCGCCACCTTGGTGCGTTTACACGGTCATTTAATAATCCCTTACTAAAACACGTACACCATTATTCAACATGGTGGACCAGCTATATTTTTGGTTTGGGAAGCTTCGTATGGGTAACGTGCGTCAAAGAACAACGGAAGACGTCGGTACACGAGAAAGAGTAATAGCTAAAAGAAAGAAAGAAACAAAGGAATAAAGAGTAGCGAGATGGAAGCTTCTACAGCAGGGCAAAAAAATGCATTTTATCGTATTAATAACACCGTATTAATAGGAAGCGTTTTTCAATCCCGTTGCGTTTACACGGCCAAGTTAAGCGCGATTAACTGATCGTGCTCAGTTTACCACCTCCTTCAGGCGGTGCAAACTAATCGCGATTAATTTACGCCGATCTGTTTACATGGACATTTTAAGCCCGCTTAAAGTCAGATGTGGCTCAGATCCCGCTTAAGTTTTGACCGTGTAAACAGGGCTTTATATGCACTTGCAAGGAACCGTGAATATTAAAGTCGCAATTTATCTGTAAGGAATATATTCGGACTTTCGAACCCAGTTTATTCGTTTGGTTCATTCGTCCAAATTTTCAGATCCATCAATTTTGTACGCCACATTTTATACATAATAGTGTAATAAAAGTAGCGTGCTGGTAGGCAGTGTAGAAACAACAATCGAAATATAGTAAGGTTAGATATACTGCTGAAACAGAGAACGTCGGAGTCTAACGTTTCGAGCGAAGGCCCTTCGTCAGAGGAGCCTACGTTCTCTGTTTCGGCAGTATATCTAACCTTACTATATTTCGACATTTTATACATAGTTTTCTTGTCCATACACCGTTTTGTCCAGCTGTCCGCATTTATAGTATATCCATCCTATTTGCCCGTTGGTACCTTATCTCTTGTGTTCTTTTTTCAGTCTTTGTGAATATTGAACAATCTGATATGCATGATCGAGCTATATGATCCAGCTTGCAATAGACGACTTTCAGGCTCATGCGCAGTAGCAACTTTACTTCAAATTTTCATCGGAGGTAAAAACAACTGTTTTAGCTGGAAAGATCATATTAAAAATAGTAAAAGTGCAAAGTTTAAAATAAATCGGACAAATAGTGCGAAAGTTACGCTCTTCGGAAGTTTTGCTCTCCACTAGGGATTTAATAGGGATTTTGGCTTGGCGTGCAACTCCCGCCCGCCAAGCCAAAATCCCTATTAAATCACTAATAAATCCCTGTTGGAATGGTCAACTTTCCGCTTGTGAAACTTTTTCCATTTGTTAAGCAATTCGTTTCAAACTTTGCACTTCTATTATTTTCAATATGCTCGTTCCAGCTAAAACAGTTGTTTTTATCTCCGACGAAAATTTGAATATTTGTTGCTACTGCGCATGATCGTGAAAGTCGTCTATTGATAGTCTTATATCTGCCTTCAACACAGGGCTAATATAACATCCATTCTATTATTGACCAATTGGGTGGGCACCAAGCTAAGTGACATTTTTGAAGGGGCTGGGGGAGTAGCCTGCGAAGCAGACGGTTGTTTTGGGGGTGGGTTTATATTTGGGTCGTGGAATACCGGAGGCGGAAAACCCGCATAGGCGGACGTGTTTTCCGCCTGCCGGGTAATTCTGCCTTTGCGGGTTTTCCGCCTCCTGTATTCCACGACCCCAAATATAAACCCTCCCCCCAAAAATAAACCCACCCCCAAAACAACCGTCTGCTTCGCAGGCTACTGGGGGAGGCGAAATTTTTTTGAAATCTATGGTTTTTGAAATGTCATTTCCTGAAAATTAGGGTAATAATTTATAGAATTCTGAAGATTATAAAATACGAAAATTAAATATTTACATTATTTTTGGTAGAACTATACGACAAACGTTTTAGTTAGTTTGATTGTGTATGTATATATTGTAGATACAAGTATGTTTTTAATGAAAATAGCGTGCGACAGCGATTCTTAAAGCCAGTGGCGTAGCCAGGGGGGAGCTGTGGGAGCCGCGGCTCCCCCCCCTTTAGATATAAAACAACAGACATAGTAACTACAAAACTGATGCAATATGAATTGTGTCAGGAAATAAACTGTAAACAGTGTATTCAATCTACTGAGTGTACGCATTTTGAGTATCTATGTGACGTTTGCATGTTTTGAGTATTTTATATGACGTTTCTTAACCTTTAGGGTCTGTAAAATCTTCCTCCAAAAGCCATGAAATGGCATTTCAGCGACTCTCGATTTTAAATTGTTTTTCTATATGAATGCCAATATTTATGTAGTCTGACTGTTTTTAACATAGCACTTGAAAATGTCTGCATGTGATCCTTATAAGTAATATTGGGCATTTCACTCGATTACATAGCGTGTTCTAGGGATTTTGGGTGAAGGAAAATTCGAGTGTAGAATATATACATTTTAAGACCAAACCGGGACCAGTTGCGAAAAATGCAACTACACAGGCCTTCCGGTAGGAATTGAACCCACGACCTTGCGATTCTAGTGCAATGCTCTGACCACTGAGCCACGGAGGGCGTTGCCGAGAGCTTGATCGCGAGTTCTGTATATATAATAAGGTGGTAATGCCAGGAGAGAATTGGGTATATTATAAGTAATATTGGGCATTTCACTCGATTACATAGCGTGTTCTAGGGATTTTTTTGCCTAGTTGCCTGGCAATTTAATTTTCCGGAAATTGCCTGCCAGGAATAGCCTAAAATGTGTTTCTTGGACTAACAAATTTCAACATTTTCAGGGGGGGGGGCATGCCCCCAGACCCCCTAGGCGGATTTGTGGCAAAGCCGCGAATGCGCATTACACAAACTCAAGTTGTTGCCATCGCTTACTTTGTGGAGAACCCGCCAAACCCTGAAATTCGCGCATATTAGTGAAGATAATAATCATAAAAAAATATAAAACTCAATCCAAGGATAAACACTCATCTTGAAAACCCAAGATATGAATCAAAGACTTTCAAGCTGTTTATTTCCGGATTGTCTGTTTTGTCAATGATTTGCATAAATCGACTGGCATAAATACAGTATAAATAAAGTCAGTGCTCGCATGACAGATACCAGTTGTAATAATTGCTTATCGCGGAAAGAAATGTTAGCTTGAGGACGCTACAGCACGCCGGATCAGAAACATCAAACGAACTCTACCTTGCTTGGGGATTATTTAAAGGTGACTGATGTATGTATAGTATAGTATAATAAAAGTAGTGTGCTGCGTAGGCAGTGTTGAAACAACAATCGAAATATGGTATAGTAAGTTAATACTGCCGAAACAGAGAACGTATTAGTGGTCTAACGTTTCGAGCGAAGGCCCTTCGTCAGAAACGTGGAACTCTGACGAAGGGCCTTCGCTCGAAACGTTAGACCACTTACGTTCTCTGTTTCGGCAGTATTAACTACTATACCATATTTCCATTTATGTATAGTATAGCTTTATAGAGTATAAAGATCTATGAAGCGAAACCATGATTATTCATATTAGGTTTTTAGACGTTCTCTGGTTTAAAATATTTATTTAATTTACAAGCTTTCGACTGCAAGTCTGCAGTCTTCGACGGGTGAATTACAATGAAAAGAGTGATATATCCACGGTAAAGTTTGCCTTTACTAACCTTGCTATATTTCAACTTTTAATACGTTTGACGTCCCATTTGAACCCGAAAGAAGTGTAAATAATAATAATATCAGTTGGTCTTTTCCGTACTTCGAGAATTTTTCTCTGGGTTCTTCAGTTTTCCTTTCTCTCCGTTGCAAAATTTTCCTCTATACTTTGGTTGCGTCGGTTTTTGACATTTCCGGAATATAGGAATAACCAGTTAAAGCTCTACTTAAAATGAAGAATATACTCGAAATACTACCCATTAAGCTCTTTAGATTATTAAAGGCGCATTTGATATCGGACCCGGCCACGTTGATCTATTTTTCATTAGCACTTCGGATGCAAATCATTACGCTGCGGTAAATAGGAGAACTATGCCTTGGTCGCTATAGTGTAAACAGACGTAAATTTTGCTACGGTATGTCCATATACTTTATCCGGGGCGGTTACTGTGTGTCCGTATAACATGGCTGATATTGAGCAAAGCACAGAAAATAGTGTTTCAAAACCGAAAATAGTGTTCCAATCAGATCAGATTCTCCATGCAAACCAGTGGGCCAATCCGCATCAATGACGCCATTCATTATTCTGCTAATCTCCAACGCTAGTCCGTGGTCTGGCCACGCGTTCTCCATCAGTGATTTGTGTACTCGTGACTAAAGCTGGTTTTCCACTAGGCGACTTTTTTCGTGCGAAGCGACATTTTCTTTTGTCTCATGAGCTCTCGAGTGGAACTAATTAGCCAAGACAAAAGAAAAATGTCGAGTCGGTCGGCAAATGTCGCCTAGTGGAAAACCGCCTTAAAGAATCTATACCGCACGCTATTTTCACTAACGTACTTTTATGCACAATAAATACATAATCAAACTGACTAAAATGTTTGCCGCAATCCTCCAAAAAAATAATGTAAATATTTAATTTTCGTATTTTATAATCTTCAGAATTCTACAAATTCTTTCCGCAGCGTAATGATTTGCATCCGAAGTGCTAATGAAAAATAGATCAACGTGGCCGGGTCCGATATCAAATGCGCCTTTAATAATCTAAAGAGCTTAATGGGTAGTATTTCGAGTATATTCTTCATTTTAAGTAGAGTTTTAAGAAGAGCTTCTAAATTCTCGTTATTTCTATTCCGGAAATGTCAAAAACCGATGCAACCAAAGTATAGAGGAAAATTTTGCAACGGAGAGAAAGGAAAACTGAAGAACCCAGAGAAAAACTCTCGAAGTACGGAAAAGACCAACTGATTAACCCAACTGATATTATTATTATTTACACTTCTTTCGTGTTCAAATGGGACGTCAAACGTACTAAAAGTTGAAATATAGCAAGGTTAGATATACTGCCGAAACAGAGAACGTAGGAGTCTAACGTTTCGAGCGAAGGCCCTTCGTCAGAGAGAAACGTGACTACGAAGGGCCTTCGCTCGAAACGTTAGACTCCTACGTTCTCTGTTTCGGCAGTATATCTAACCTTGCTATATTTCGATTGTTGTTTCTACACTGCCTACGCAGCACGCTACTTTTATGTACTAAAAGTTGGACAGTTTTGAAAGCTGGCTGGGGTGACAATATCGTATGCCATTCATGATTTCCATACTCCGGGTAATGAAATGCACGGGCCCTGATCATGTAGAGCGTGCGTTGAGAACGGCTTTATTATATAATTATTTTTATCATACAGCATAGTGAGATATCTTAAGACACGACTGCCCTTTATTGAATGCTAATAGATAAACTAAATTATTTTTTAGACAATCAAATTGGAAAATAGCATTGACCATCATTGATACTCAGTTGATTTGACCAGAACTGAATAAACCTGATTATAGAAGTGAGAAAACTTGAAAAAGCAAAGAATATTGGTATCTAAAGCAGAACAATGAATGTCACAAGTATATTTCCTACGATCGCTAGCTTAACCATCATGGAAAACGCAACAAGAGAGTACAATAGTACAAGCAATAGTACCAGCAATAGTACAAGCAATAATACCAGTGGAGTTTTCAGTGGCACGTTGAAGCCTGAGCATATTGCATGTATTTTTATCATTGTGCTAGGCATAACGATCAACTCTGTTGTGATTTACTTGTTCTTGACCAGAAGGTAAAATATCAGTTATTCAAGATACCCATATCACTAGTGTTTTCAGTTGTCGGGTCTTGTGACAGTAGACAGTACAGTACAGTACAGTACACCGCACCACACCACCCTACCCTACACACCACACACTATACTACACCACACACGCTACACTACACTACACTACGCTACACCACACCACACCACACCACACCACACCACACTACACTACACTACACTACACTACACTACACTACACTACACTACACTACACTACACTACACTACACTACACTACACTACACTACACTACACTACACTACACTACACTACAGTATGCTACCCACTACACCACACCACACCACACCACACCACACAGTGCACCCCATCCCACTACACTACACCGCACCACACCACACCGCACTACACCACACCACACCGCACCAACCACACCACAGTACACCACACCACACCACGATATGCTACACTACGCTAGACAACACACTAGGGACTTTAAGAAAACACAGCGACTACGACTATGGCAACGTGTTTGAACAATAGAATTTTATTTCATATACAAAGAGCTTTTGCAAATCACGGTCCCAAGAGTAATTTTCATGCCGTCGTGACTCTGTTGACAACGCAGAAAAAGCATTTTTACGTTGTAAAGACAACGCAGAACCTGAATCACTACAGAAGCCTTGGGAAAGCTTAACCTTACTCTCGCGACTAACATAGATTGAACAAGTGTATCTCTTCAAGAATTTAAGAACATGGTGAGTCCGTGAGATAACGTATCTTGAAATTTGAATGTATAAATACACCACCATTTAATATCACGGTCAAACTTTATACCGTAGCCATAGTCCGTTGTCTGAATCTTAAAGTTCCTAATGACTACGACTACGGCAACGTGTTTGCACAATATAATTTCATGTCATATACAAAGAACTTTTGGAAATGACAGTCCCAGAGTAATCTTTACGCCGTCATGGCTCCGTTGACAACGTAGAAGAAGCATTTTTACGTTGTAAAGACAACGCGAAACCTGGGTCACTACATAAGCCTTGAAGAAACTTACTCTCGCGACTACCATAGATTGAACAAGTGTTTTTCCTCAAGAATTTAAGAACAAAACGAGTCCGTGCGATTATGTATCTTGAAATTTGAATGTATAAATACACTATATATTTAATACCAACTGTTAAACTTTCTACCGTAGCGGTAGTCCGTTGTCTGAATCTTAAAGTTCCTACTACCCTACCCACTACACCACACCACACCACACCACACCACACCACACCCCAAACCACACTACACTACACTACACTATTTATGATTTATTACTTTTTGAAAATGATATATACAAATTAGGCAAGTTAATATTACTAACAAAGATATCTATATACATAGGTTGTTAAACGAGAAATGATCAGAAGAATAAGTTAAGACATTATTCTTGAGAAAGTTCATAGTAAAGATGAATAACGAAATGTATAATATAAGTGAATAATTTATCCATTATTCACATATGACAAAAGTTAATTATGAACGTCAACGGACATATGGTTATAGTAAATGTTAGCAGACCCTTGGATTGCATCACTGCAACAAAGTTTGCGGAAAAGCGACTTGTATGAGCGCGTCATACCAAGACGGGTAAGGACGGCTTCGTTAGCGGGATGCCACACACCAAGAGAACCGATTACAAAACCAAAGATGGAACAGTTCTTGCCTTGGGCGATGTAATGGTCTTTCAGGTGATCATACTTTGCGATCTTTTCTTGTTCCGCAATTTTGAGAGCGTCGCTATCATTCTCAAACGGGCAGGTGACGTCAATTATTGAGACTTGGTTGTCGTCAATGATCACAATAGAGAGCTTAAGCATACAGACGTTTTAGAGCCACGGACGGCGATTGAATTCAATAGCATTTCGCATTCAAAACAATGATAATGAGCAATTTAAAATTCCAAGAGCAAAGAGAACGCCGTCGTCGTTCTACAGAAGACGTCATTGAGAGCATTTTCACGTTCTTGAGACGACGGGAACTTCTAGAACGTTGAGGCCTGTCATCGTTGTTTTACTACAATAGACATGCTTTTAAAGTAGACTGAAACTTGTATTTTAAAGGGGATAATTTTTTTACATTACAATATAAAATAAAGGATCTGTATTTTTATATAAAGATGAAATTTAAGCTTATAAGCTAACAGTTTAGATATGTGATTATTCATAGCCTTTGTTTTGGTTAAAATAGTCTTTTCAAAGAATACGCGGTTCAGTAGTTCTGTATTGTATTCCTGTTCTTCCGGTCACCGTCCGTGTCTCAAAAACGCCTAATAATGCTTAAGCTCTCTAATATCAGGATGGGAACCGTCAGGGATGTCGGGAATTTGTTGGTCCAATCTAACTTCACCAGATCGGATCGCGTTGGAGAGGCGGTCGACGATTCTGTTGTGACGATCTCGGATCTCAGTCATGTGTTGGCGACAGTGGCAGATGATGTGTGGCAGGGTTTCGGCTTCTGAACCACATTTCCTGCACGAGGTGGAAATATTGGACCAACGGGATTTATTTTGGTTGGTTGGGACAACATTTAGTCTCGCGCGATGGATGAATCTCCAATCTTTGAAGCTAATGTTATGGCCAGTGTAAGCCCAAGAGGAACCATTGTAAAAGCGGTCAGCGACAAGGGCTCTGGCAACCTTGCCTTGGTCGGGAAGAGAAGTGAGTTTCTCGGCTGCATGACTTTGCACGAGGTGGTGAAGGAAACTACAGCAAGATTTTGCCAGGATGGGACCCCTATCGAGGGAAGCGATAGATGGAGCGCCGTTGTCAGGAACAGAGAAAGACACTTTTTGGCGACGACAAGATGATCGGGCCCGAGTCCAAATGGATTGCTTGCGATAGCGGATCTTGTTGGGATGAAAGTTACCACAAGTGGAGCCAGAAAGGAATTCATAGATGAGGGAAGGAGAAGGGTTGTCTTGAGCAGCAAAGCGGACAGATTGGAGTAACTCGGCTTTGGCAATGTGGGAAACAAAGGTGTCAGAAGAGGATAGCATCTTCAAAGCTTGAACGATGACTTGAACATCAACTTCAGCGAGTGGATCGTGAAAAGCAAGGCCACCAACATTTCTGGAGGCGAAGATGAAGTGGGATGTGGCTCGGAGCGGTAAGTTGCATGCGGAGCGAACTACTTCAATCAACTTCTTCCGATAATTGATGAGAGAGCGTTTGAGGGGGTTGCAAGCACGGAGAACGTATGTAAGACAAGGTTGAATGAAGGTTCGTATAGCATCAAGCTTCTGCCATGGCGCTAGCAGGGAGGAGTTGATCTTATCAAGGTCGTTGCAAAGGTGATCAACGAGGGTGTGAAGATCAGAGACGTCTCGGATAACACCAATAGGAATGCCAAGATAACGATAATGTTCGTGTTGGAGAAGAGCAGGGATGGTTATGCCTTGGACGAGGTAATCGATGGCAGCAACATTCGACTTGGTGAGAGTCAACGAGGCACATTTGTCTGGGCGGAATTCAAGGCCAAGAAGAGTAGCCGAGGAGCTGGCAGCATCGAGGAGATGTTGGAGATCATCAGACTTTCGAGAGATGATGACGAGATCGTCAGCGTACGCCAGAACAGAGATTGGGGCACCATGATGTTTAGCTGGGCCAGATCGCAGAGATTCAGCTTTCGCAGTGACGGAACGGAGGATTAGCTCGATGGATAGATTGAAGAGGATGGGAGATAGAGGGCAACCTTGTTTAACGCCAGCCAAAATGGGGATAGGAGGAGTGGTTCCAGCTGGAGTACGGACTTCAGTGGAAGCATTGGTGTACACATTGCCAATAAGATCAATGATGGATTGAGGAATACCAATGTGAGAAAGAGTTGTGGCGATGACACCATGGGGAACACTACCAAACGCATTGCGGAGGTCCAACCAGGAAATGCAAAGATTTCTATTGAGACGTTGAGCATCGGCGACCAAAGATTGGAGAATGAAGGTGTGTTCATAGCAGCCTTCGGAAGGACGGGCACTCTTCTGGGAAGGAGACATGAGGTCATTGGATATGGAGTAAGACACCAAACGATTGGCCAAAATACTCATGAGGAGTTTGTAGATGCAACTCATCAGGGCAATGGGACGAAAGTTGGACACGTCATCGGAGGAACCTTTCTTGTGGATGAGGACTGTGGTAGAAGTTTTCCAGGAGGCAGGTATATCGCATTCGGATAAACATCTGGCAAAGATGAGTGAAAGGATTTCTCCTTTGGGATCAACAGCTTTAAGGTGGCGATATTCGACTTTGTCAGAACCAGGGGCGGAGTTGGATAGAGAACGGAGTTTCTTAGTAATTTCTGCTGGAGTAGGGTTAGCTGTAAGACTGTCATCAGTGGGGCCAGTTGGGACAAACTCTTCAAGCTTCTGTTTGATGAGTTCAGGATTGCAATCTTTATTGTCGAAGACTTTAGTAAAGAATGCGTTTGCTTCATCGGCTGTGCCAGTAAAGGAAGGCGAGTTGTTGTTAAGTACCTGTCGAGCAGCACGCTTCTTAGAAATTCTGTAGAGACTTTGGATCCTACGAGCGAGAATCGGATTGAACTCAAGATGACGACGGTTGTTGGAAGGAGCACGGGCGGCTGGACGGTCAGGACGACGAGGAGTGGGTCTGGATTTTTTGGAGGTTAAGGCACTGGTTTTGAGGACATCGACCGCAAAGTCAGAGCATTTAGAAGAGAAATCTTGCCAGGAGGAGTCCGCTGAGAAGACGGGAGACCATTTGTTCTGAAAGTCAACTACACCAGGATTTGAATTGCTAGGGAGGTGAATGGGAGACGAACCATTCGTAGGAATAACAGGGGGGTCAACAAAGGTGGCGGCAATGGGATGGGATCGGGAGAAACAGGTGGCAGCGTTTCAGTAGAAGCTTGATGTTGCTGGGAAAATTGGGAGATGGGTGGAAGGGGAGATAATGGAGAAGGGACAATGAAGGCACTGTCATCGTTGGAGAAGGCAGGCGTGGATGGCGATGGCGAGTCTGGATCACTAGGCGGACTTGAGGGTCCTTCTTCGACATAGTTAGTTGGACGAAGTCTAGTGGAGCGGCGAAGAAGAGGTGGCGGAGACGAGTCACAGTGAGATTGGGAGAGGGTGACTTCGGCTGGTTGTTGAGAGACATTAGGTAGATCTTGAGAGACCAAATTAATTTCTGATCTAATAGGCGACGAACTAGAACTGGGATGGCGAAATTTAGACGATTTTTTTTTAGAAATACCATGTTGTCGCAGGCAGTGGACGCTGACGGCTTGGGCGTTTGGAAAATCAAGTTTGCAAATAGAGCAATGGCCAGTGGCGACGAGAAGCGTTGTAGGATGAACGGATTGGAAATGACGTTTGAAATTGGGGAAATTCACAATAATGTTTTCACAAATGCAACAATAAAATTTCTTTCCTTCTGGGTAAGAACGGACAACCGACACGGATTGAACAGATAGGTCTTTAACCCAATGACGTTTGGTACGATGAACACTTAGACCAGCTTGTGAAGAGGAGGAAAACTTGCAATTGAGGCAGCGAAATTGTTTGGAACAGTGATCTGAATCGGACGACATTGATGTGGGTAAGGGGGACACCCCGCTTCGCTAAATGTTGAATTGTCAGTAACGAAACCTTGACAACGAACAAAAAAGGGAAATCCCCAATACGCCACGAACTGAAAAACCGGATAAAAACCAAACCAATAGCACAGATCCTTACAAAAGATGATCACAATGTAGAGAAAAGTCAAGCGATGGACTTGATATCATTAAAAGGTTGGTGTAGAAACATAAAAGGGCAAAATATAGATGAAAATAAACCAGCCAGCTGAGAATAATTATTAACGGTGTTAGAATAATTATTAATGTATGTCGGATCAAATCATAACCTTGCTAAAATTGACAATGAGTTCCCCGTAATGATTAATGATCAACTGATTTCCAGAGTGCACTCAATTTCGTGTTTGGGAGTTAAACTTGATGAAACATTGAATTGGGATGAACATATAGAAATGGTTTGCAAAAAAGTTGGTGCGGGCATAGGAATTTTAAGGCGTATCAAGCCCTATGTTCCTGCAAACACTTTGATATCAATTTATAATGCTCTGATACAGCCTTACTTCGATTACTGCTCTCCCCTTTGGGGAGTCTGTAACAAAACACTGAGAGATAACTTACAAAGGTTTCAAAATCGGGCTGCCAGAATAATAGCTGGCGCCAGTTACGAGATCAGATCTGCTGACGTTCTTCGATCTCTTGATTGGGAAAATTTGGAAACAAGATGGTACTTAACCAAGGCGACATTCTTATATAAAGTCTTGAGTAATAGTGCTGCACCGACTTTGAAAGATTCATTCATCAGTAGGAATATTTTACTAAATAATTATAATCTTAGAAATTCTCAAACTGATCTGTCCCTTCCAAAGCCAAATAGAGAATTTCTCAAAAGAAGTTTTAAATATAGCGGTGCTTATCTTTGGAATAACCTTCCGCTTGAAGCTAAGCAAGCTCAATCAATTTACTCATTGAAAAGTTGTATCAAACAAAATATTCGATGTTAAAAATCGAGTCTGGATTTTTTTTTAATCATATCTTTATCTGGGTCACACCATCGTAAATTATAGTAGTGATGTACATATAGTAGTAGACTTAGTTTCCTTCCTTTTTATATTCTCTGTAATATATTTTATATGGACGCCCCCCGTGGAAATCAACTTTTGTAGTTGTTGGGGCTAGCGTCGTTAAATAAAGTGTAAATAATAACACCGCACCGCACCGCACCACACCGCACCACACTACACCACACCACACACTACAGTGCACTACACCACACTACACTACACTACACACTACACTACACTACACTACACTACACTACACTACACTACACTACACTACACTACACTACACTACACTACACTACACTACACTACACTACACTACACTACACTACACTACACTACACCACACCACACCACACTACACTACACCACATCACATCACATCAACACCACACCACCACACCACACCTACACCGCACCACACTATACACCACACCACCACATCACATCAACACCACACCACCACACCACACCTACACCGCACCACACTATACACCACACCACCACACTACACCACACCACACTACACCACACCACACTACACCACACCGCACACCCCATAACACTGTTGGAGTACATGTCATAAAAAGTTAGAAATAATGTTATATTAATTGAATCTTAATTTGATTTTCTTTAAGGTATCTTCAGAATTCGCTCAGTAACATTTTCCTGTTCAGTCTGGCCATATCTGATTTTTGTTATAGCGCCATGGCTATTCCTTCATACATCCACTGCGACATCACTCGCATGGAGTCGTGTAAAGCCTACGAAATCCTTTTGGTCTTATTCAGTTACTCCACCGTCTATCACATTTTAATAGCAATCACTGAAAAATTATTCGCCATTTGTTTCACTATAAAGCATCTCTCATTATTTACACAATCCCTAGCGATCAAACTGAGTGTGTCTGTGTGGATCATGGCCTTGATCATCCCTCTCTTAACAATGATATGGTGGGAGGAAGATGGGCCACCCCAATCATTTTACACTTTCCATTTTGCTACTTGCTTTGTAGGACCCGCTATTATTTCATCGATCATGTACACCGCCATGGCTTACACGTTGTCGAAACAGTTCTCAAGAATGTCGAGCTTTCGAGCAACTGGGAACAATCAAAATAAGAAACGATTGAGAAAGGAGCGAAAAGCAGTCCTGATGTTCGCGGTTATGTTCTTTGCTTTTCTTCTTTGTTGGGGAGGATGGTTTTTAGGTCGTTATCAGCTTTCGCTTATTACAAACGTAAAACTCGTCACATTTTTTGATATAACAAAGTATTTGGACCCTATTATCAACCCTCTAGTCCACACGTTTGTCAAGAGAGATTTTCATGAAGCGTTGGGAATTAATGGAAGACAAGCGTCAAAGCAAAATCCAACAAACGTGGCGCATCCACTACATCCTCCCCGGAATGATCATCGGGAGAAGATGATCAATGGCAACCAACATGTCACGAGCTTGTAACGTGCGTTTGTGACTAGAAGCCTACCCAGAAAACAAATAAAAAAATAGAAGGATGGATACATGGATAGACAGACAGACAGACGGACGGACGGACGGACGGACGGACGGACGGATGGACAAACGGACAAACAGACAGACAAACAGACAGACAGACAGACAGACAGACAGACAGACAGACAGACAGACAGACAGACAGACAGACAGACAGACAGACAGACAGACAGACAGACAGACAGACAGACAGACAGACAGACAGACAGACAGACAGACAGACAGACAGACAGACAGACAGACAGACAGACAGACAGACAGACAGACAGACAGACAGACAGACAGACAGACAGACAGACAGACAGACAGAGACAGACACAGACAGACAGACAGACAGACAGACAGACAGACAGACAGACAGACAGACAGACAGACAGACAGACAGACAGACAGACAGACAGAACGAACGAACGGACGGACGGACAGATGGACGGACGGACGGACAGACAGACAGACAGATAGACAGACGTAAGACTTTATAATTTAATTGCAAATTTACTCCTTTATTTATATTATATTATTAATAATTCATAAGTGTTCCTGATAATCGGAAGCGCTATTTTTTGTTTGCGTTGATAAAATGACCAAATGTTTTGCTGCAGTCTTATCCGCAGCTTTCGAATAATGTGTGGGTTTTGGTAGACACACGTAAAAACGCAGTCTGTTCAGCTCTGATATCAGATCTGTTCAGAGAAATGTGGCGACCCTTGGTACAGCCTGACAGCACCAGCGCTGATGTATAAACATTTAGTTAGAATTTCTAACAGACTGCCACAGCTCTGTAGACAACATACCTGTTCAGTCTGTTATATCAAACTGATACAACACTGACCGTGTCAGGCTTGATACAGTTTGACAGAATCTGTTCTGAACAGTCTGTTGTAGTGTCAGGCTTGATACAGTTTGACAGAATCTGTTCTGAACAGTCTGTTGTAGCTGCAGGTATGATACAGATATGATATCATAGGTGTAGCATAGCTGATACTGCAACAGGCTGTATCAGGGATCGCTACATTTTTCTGAATAGATCTGACATCATTCTGCATCAGGTCTGACACAGAGTGTGCGTTTTTGCGTGTGTATGCAATAAACGGACGGAGCGCTATAATGTTTTTCCTAAAACGCAACCCGAAGCTCTACAGTAACCTTAAACATCACTTATATATACTGTAGCATGCTTTTTAGTTCTTTCACGTAATACAATACTAGTATTTAAAATTAATCTTTTTTCTGTGATGTAAAAATGTCTGAAGCGGTACAATAAATTGTTGTTGTTGCTGTTTTGTTGTTGTTGTTGTTGTTGTTGTTGTTGTTGTTGTTGTTGTTGTTGTTGTTGTTGTTGTTGTTGTTGTTGTTGTTGTTGTTGTTGTTGTTGTTGTTGTTGTTGTTGTTGTTGTTGTTGTTGTTGTTGTTGTTGTTGTTGTTGTTGTTGTATGATCAAGTAGAACTGATAAAAAAAAACTACACGCGAACTATTATATTTTTGAAAAGACGTAAAGTTTTGAGTACTTTGATTGAGAATTCGGCTCTCTTCTGTTCGTTTTTCAATGCCAGATATTAAAAGCGTTCACCTCACTGATGGTTATTACATCGAGTTCACTGGGTTCACCTCGCTCACGAACTGATTGGCCAAAATAACTGCGAGAAAATTGCGTGTGCATACTTCATACGTTATTTTTGTTCAACAACACTGTTCACGCCTGTTGAAACAACATTAAACAACCATGTTGATACAACAGGTTGTTACGGCATGATGAAGTAACAGTGCTGAACAGCCATGTTATAACGACGGTGAACAATGCTGTTCTAACAGTGTTGTTCTCTCCTGTTCCAACAGCCATGAACAGCTACTGTTGCTTCATCATTGCTGAACAATGCTGTTGGAACAATGATGAACAATACTGTTGGTTCAACAGTGCTGTTCACGCATGATAGCCGCCTTGTTACAGCCAACTGTTCAGCCATCATTGCTGCAACCACCTGTGTTATTTTTGGCTGTGTACACACGCAAAAACGCACACTCTGTGTCAGACCTGATGCAGAATGATGTCAGATCTATTCAGAAGAATGTAGCGACCCCTGATACAGCCTGTTGCAGTATCAGCTAAGATACACCTATGATATCATATCTGTATCATACCGGCAGCTACAACAGACTGTTCAGAACAGATTCTGTCAAACTGTATCAGCCTGACACGGTCAGTGCTGTATCAGTTTACTGAACAGGTATCTTGTCTACGGAGCTGTCCCAGTCTGTTCGAAATTCTAACTAAATGTTTATACATCAACGTTGGTACATTCTGCAGCTGTCAGGCTGTATCAAGTGTCGCTACATTTCTCTGAACAGATCTGATATCAGAGCTGACCTGATTGTGCGTTTTTACGTGTGTAGTCGAAGTGGAGTCAAACATTCTCATCAAAAATCCTTCGTATATTAAATGCTTATATTTAGCGTAGCTCTGTGACGCATGTTATCAAGGCGCTGCGTCGCGAAATATATTCTGTTAGTTCCAGCCTGGCTCCCAGGCCTCTCTTTTTAACGTCGAGCGGCAGACCGAAATTGTGAGAGGCCTGGAATAAAATGTTTGGTCCCAAATCTGGCTCCAAATTATTCAGGCACCAAACGGCCGTTTGGCGGATAACACTCACGTCGGTCTGCACAATTCTTTATAACATCATATAGCAAGGTTGGTCTACTGCCGAAACGTTAAAATAGCATATTTCGATTTGTATAAATGTGTTTCAACACAATCACTTTCTACGCCGAACACTACTTTATAAAGCCTCGTATGTAACAACCTTTTAACGTAATGTAAAAGAAAGAAACCTACTCGTTTGCTATCTGCTCTCAAAAAGAAGTTTGTTTAAGTGCCCTCGTTCATAAAGATTAAAGAATCCGAGCTCCAGCAGGATTCATGATGGATAAAGATGAACATTTTCCGCCAGTCCTCTCGCTCGATCCCTATTCTGTGACGTCACCAAAATACGTTCGAGAGAAAAGAGGACTAGGAACTAGTCTATGTTAGTTCTTCAATCACGTCTCCAACAGAGTCAGCTGTATATTAGCCTATTATGGCGGCGAGGGTTCCCTACAGTGTCCAATTACCAAGCTTTGATTAATTTTTTCTCTCAGTAATATCTCATCTATGATAATGTTATCTGTTTACGATTTGACCGCAGGATGTTGACATTTAGCTAACATAAGAGCGATGTTGTTTCAAGCCCGGCAATCAAATGCACTAGTGCTGGCGGTTCTTCAAAGAATTAGGTTTATTACCCTGGTTAGCTCAAAAAAGGAAAAAAACAACTTTAACACGAAAATCCTACGGGAATACACTTTATTCTGCACTATTCTGATTGGTTGATAAGCGGTGTGAAATTTTAGAGTACGGACCTCGCAGTAAAAATACGGACCTAAACAAGGGGAAAATAAATAGTTTGCTGGGGAAATATATGTTTTTCTGATTCAAATGTGATTTTAAAGTTTTTCCAATTTTTAAAGGTAGTATCGTCTACTACATATGATGCAGCTCCACAATATCTCACATCGAAATTCAACTTGTTGTGTGCTGTGTTCTTACGGCGCAAATTATCACAATTGAGACAATAGGAAAAATCATGAGACATTTACTGTATAGTACTTCAGATACAATCAAATGTTTCTCCACTATATTGCGGTGCCATGAAGAGTTAGCTATGAGCAGTTAGCTTTCATGCAGCTTTATATTTTGCCTCTCTCTCTCTCTCTCTCTCTCTCTCTCTCTCTCTCTCTCTCTCTCTCTCTCTCTCTCTCTCTCTCTCTCTCTCTCTCTCTCTCTCTCTCTCTCTCTCTCTCTCTCTCTTTCTCAGGGATTTCAAAGTAAACAAGCCATGCATCTTTATTACCTAATCTCATTGTTGATGCATATATCAGCTAAGTGATATAATTTATTAAAAGAGAGTTGTAAAAGAGTAGAGTGCTGAGTAGGCAAATGTTTCAGATATAACAAGGGTAGTGAACTGTCGCGATGTTTTCCCAAAATATTGACGTTTCAAGCGGAGCCCTTTTTAATACTAACGAATTTACTGTATTCCGTTGCTAAAAATTTCGGTATCACTGTTTTTCAATAATTAATTAACAGAGCCTCGAGCTAGCTTCCTGCGGTGCCTTGAAAAATCAATCGTATAGAACGATCGTAAGATGAATGACAAAATAATTAACTGTAGGCCAGCTTGCAAGCTGCTCCACATATATCCCGCAAACTATTCAACAGAGCGCCTTAGGAATTGAAATGATATGCGGTTAATAAGCACCGTAAGCCCCTAATAAAAACAACAACGAAACCACGATGTATATCAGCTTGAAAAAAATAGCCCACAAGCCACATTTAGCACTTTCTTGGTTTTCCACCGTACTGTACCGAAAAGTAGCGTTTTCTTTTGTCTTATAAAGTCATTAGTTCTGTATGCTCGAAAGCTCACAAAAAAAGGAAAAACTCAACGTTTCGTACAGTACGTTTGAAATGAAAAACGAGCTTTATTATTTGGCTTATTAGTTGTCTTAAAGGCAACCACGCCCTGTTTTTTTACTTCATGATTGAGCCATGCATGCCAGAATTATAGCCAAACAGTATGGCACTGTCTTAAAACGTATTCCCTAAAATCTCAGCGGTTCATTATGAAGATATATTATATACTAAAACTAGACTGATACAGATTTTCGGTTGCATATTTCAAATGTAGGGGGCGAAAAAGCATTTCCGATGTCTTGTGGTGGCACGAGTCAATTAAATTGTTTGTACAAAAAAATAACAACAACTTGGTTTAAGTTATCAATACTCGGTTTATGTAATAAAGAAATACCTTTAGTTTAGATTGATTCGCGAAATAAGAAAAAATCAAGATAGGACCGTTTTGAAAGCGTAGCACAAAATATTAACGGAGCGATGATAAATACTTGTGTCATTTACTGGATGGCTAAAATTGCTATAGTTTATTCCTAGGACGTGCAGTGTTTCAATTCTATTACAGAATCATCCTCAGAAACATGAGAAAATTTTTTGACTTTAGCAGTGTAAGACATCATGAAAAATTTTCCTCATGTTTCTGAGGATGATTCTGTAATAGAATTGAAACACTGCACGTCCTCACGGATAAGCGTTAAGTTGTCGCGAGAATATCTCGTGCACTTAAAGTTGGATAGAACTTGCCTCCAATCCCTGTGCGGCTCGATAGCTCAACAGGTAGAGCGGCGGACCGGAATCCCGAAGGTGCGAGGTCAAATCCCGCTCGAGTCAGCCGAAATTTTTCGGTTGACTTTAGCAGTGTAAGACATCATGAAAAATTTTATTCCTAGGTTCAGTAGTATTATTAATTTCTGATGCAAAACTAGATATAGCAAAAGATATTTCCTATGCTGAAGAATATTGGTGTAACGTGAGCTACAATACTGGCCAAAATGATTCGGACAGTTCGTTTAAAATTATGTTGACATCAAATTTCCTTGTCTAAAATGCAAAATCACCCCCCCCCCCCCTCCCCAAATCAGTGTTGATCATCATATACATTGACATTTGCTTGTATTAAACCTTTTCAACCAACACTCTACGGGGGAGTGGGAGACGAATTAATAATATACGACTACCGACTTTTGTATACAAATATTTGAGTCTGAATTCTGACCATGTAGGATTGTATAGCTGTAAGGGAATATACACTGTCCCACTGTGTGGGTGTTTCCAATTTCCTATAACTAAGCAAGATTTGTTTTCAGCAGATGAAGGGAGCTAGCTGTGGACGAAATCAAGTTTATACGGGATATTATGACAGGTGGTCAAACTCAATAACAAAATTTTTAAATTGATTTGTAAAGCTATAAGTGGAGCGATCTTATCGTGAGCAGTATATATCTAAGGAGAGCATCTCAGTGATCTTATATAGCGAACCGCAGTGATAGTACACAGCCATCACGGCGACTGTATAACTAAACGTGTAGACAGAAAACCCGAATCACACGTGCACAGCAAAGAGATTGGATAAAAACAGGGCGAAAAAAGAAATCTGGAACACGGTTCTGAAGTGACATTAGAAACGGTCAAGGAGATCTCGCAAGCAGCAAAACATATTAGAAGAAAATATCAGCAAAGCGGTCGTATAGCTATACGTGCAGACAAAACTCGCATCACATGTGCACAGCCGCAAAAAGATTGGACAGACAAGAACAGAACGAAAAAGGGAAAGAAATCTGGAGCACGGTTTTGGGATACACGGCTAACAACAGATCTGCAAGGACAGCTCGTAAGCAGTAAGCCAGTTAACAGTGGAGGTTTTCAAAGCAATCGTACAGCTATACAGCAGAAAACATAGATTCACAATCAGCTAAATAGCACAGAAACTATAGACGAAAAAAGGCAATCTGGAGCACGGTTTTGCGACACACGATTTAACAACAGATCTGCAAGGAGATCTCGTAAACAGTAAGCCTCATTAACAGCGTAGAGATCAGAAAAGCAATCATAGAGGTACAGCTGAAATCACAGATTCACAATCAGCTAAATAGTACAGAAACTATAGACGAAAAAAAGGCAAGAAATCTGGAGCACGGTTTTGCGACACACGGCTTAACAACAGATCTGCGAGGAGATCTCGTAAACAGTAAGCCTCATTAACAGCGTAGAGATCAGAAAAAGTGCAGCCGAAATCACAGATTCACAATCAGCTATACAGTACAGAAACTATAGACGAAAAAAGGCAAGAAATCTGCAGCACGGTTTTGCGACACACGGCCTAACAACAGACTACACTGGAGAGATCTCGCAATGAGCACTGCTAGGCCTAGTTCAAACACCACTACCATCACCAGTTTACCGTTAACAGACCAACTTGTTAGCACCACAACTGAAGAACCAGAAAATGCTGATGAACCATGGGAAGACTACCACAGTGGACTTATCGCCATATCTGTTCTAATTCTCTTCTCCAATGTCTTTGCGATCCAAATTTATATCCGCCAGGAGAAAATCCGTCGTAATTTCAGCAATGTCCTTCTCCTCAGCTTGGCTATCTCTGATCTATTTGCTGGTGTTATCGTCTTGTCGTTCATGATCTTTTGCGAAATCGAATCCGACCAGTTAGTTTCGAAACACAAACCACTCTACTATGCCTGTCGAATCAACTTTCTCCTCATTAATTTTTTCGGCTTCTCTACAATCTTTCACATCATCGCTTTAACGGTTGAGAAATACATAGCAGTCTTACACCCGTTTCAAAAACTAAACGTTTCAACCCGTGGCTATTACAGAAAAATCATCATTTCTGTTTGGCTAATGGCCTTATGCTTTGCACTAATACCGCTTTTTTGGATTTTCAAAGACCCCAGATCAGAAGCGTGGAGAGAGAAATTTCATAACTTTGGTATCCTGCAGATAATTGTATTCTTCGGCTTCTCTGTTATTGTGCTTACCTATTGCTATTGTCGTATGTTTTTTCAAATTCATGCGAAATTGTCGGAACGCGCCCGAACCGGTCGAGTGCAAATTCGCGTCCGAAGCGACCGTAAGACCATAATCGTGTTCCTGCTGTTTTATGTCATTTTTATCATCGGTTGGTTTCCTTGGTTCTTTTTTACTTTAGATCGCAACAAACTTAACATCGTTTCTGATGAAGTGAAGGATTTTTTGATAACGTTGCGTTTCCTTGGCGCCTTCCTTAATCCTCTTCTTTACGCATTTTTGAAAAACGACTACAAGCAAGCCGTCTGTTTGGATTTCGATGGCTTCTGCGCCAGTTGCCCAAAGCGGCTGCGCTTTCATAAGCTTGTCAATCAGCAGGGGGGTACACTGAGGAATAACAATGGTGAACACGGTACCACAGGAACAGCAGGAGTGAGATTGGAGAAAATTGAAATCCTTCGTAGCAAGCAACGTCCTAGTGCTGCAAGTGTGACATCGGGATCAGGGGCGCAATGTGTCTCACAGACAATGGATACGAACCTTTAAAACTGAAGCATACTTAGGAAGTTATAAAATAAAACATATTCCGAAGAATAATGCCATCCTGTAAACTCAAGATATGAGTCAAACAAGTGGAACTACGTTGAAAATTGTAACATTTCGACTTTATTTCAAAGTCATCATCAGACAAGTGAAAATACAAAAACATGCCAGGTCTTATATACAAGTCGAAAGATCGATGACATCATCGGCAACAAAGGGGAAGAAAACCTAACAGTAATTACACGAGAGAAGACCTAACACTAGCTATTTACATATACGTCAGAAAACCTAACACTATTTACAGAACTGAAGCTCTAATTGCTTATCAGGTTATCGAAATATTACAATTTTCAACATAGTTCCACTTGCTTGACTCATATCTTGAGTTTTCAGGATGGCATTATTCTTCGGAATATGTTTTATTCTATACTTTTTCAAGTTGTTGGCTGGGCTTGGTACTTAGGAAGTTACCTTTGAGACTTAAGAGACTTACGTATAATCTTAACGATTAGGATTAGGTTTACAATTAGGTTTACATTTAGAATTACAATTAAGATTAGGGACTACTAATCAGTTTTCAAACGAAAACAGAGACCTTTTGATACAGTTAGGTCTTTCGTCCACACTAATCTGGCGTCTTCTGTGACCGCGAAAACGGAGCGTTTCGAAAACGCTCTCCAGAGTGGAGACATTCGAAGACGCCGTTTTTCTGCAACCAGGCATGTGGACGGCGAAAACGAAGCTTTTCGAAAACGCTGACGTCACAACGATCGTGCGATCTGGGTCCCAGTCACCCACGGCCTTTGTTCAGGGTCGTTTTGGCGTTTCATTAGAGAGCTTAAGCATACAGGCGTTTTAGAGCCACGGACGGCGATTGAATTCAATAGCATTTTTCATTCAAAACAATGATAATGAGCAATTTAAAATCCCAAGAGCAAAGTGAACGCCGTCGTCGTTCTACACAAGACGTCATTGAGAGCATTTTCACGTTCTTGAGACGACGGGGACTTCTAGAACGTTGAGGCCTGTCATCGTTGTTTAACTACAATGAGACATGCTTTTAAAGAAGAAAACTTGTATTTTAAGGGGGGTAATTTCATTGCATTACAATATAAAATAAAGGATCTGTATGTTTATATAAAGATGAAACTTAAGCTTATAAGCTAACAGTTTAGATATGTGATTATTCATAGCCTTTGTTTTGGGTAAAAAACTATTTTCAAAGAATACGCGGTTCAGTAGTTCTGTATTGTATTCCTGTTCTTCCGGTCACCGTCCGTGTCTCAAAAACGCTAATATGCTTGAGGTGCGTAGTGTTCGGACGGCAAAAACGATTCGAAAACGATAGTGTGGATGGAAACCTTTTGATACGTTTTCGATACGAGGTCTCCGGTTTTTGTTTGAAAACGGATTAGTGTGAGCATGGCTTCACTGACACTTTAAAAGTTAATAAATATTTACAGAATATATATATATAGTGGATAGAAGGTTACAAATAGCATTATACTGAATTAGGTCTGTGACATACGGCGTATTTTTCATGCGCCGTATAAAATACCTATTATAGTCGACCCAAATTCTGAAATTGTTCCTGTTGAGTTATACGGCGTATTTTCGTCGTATTTAATAAGTCGAATAAATTACAGTTCTCGAGTGGTAGGTCTGGAAATGATGTTAGAAACATGAATTTTGGATAGAAAATGTATTATCATATTGTAAATTAATGTATGCATTTTATTCGGCGCATGAAAAGTACGCCGTCTGCACCAACGCCGAACTTGAGTCGTATTATACGACTGGGCGCGTCGTATTTAATGGCACTGTCGAACTTAATGAAATTCCGTATTTAATGGTTACAGACGGCGTATTTTTCACGAACTTAATTCTCATATTTTATACGACGCGTGAAAAATACGCCGTTTGTCATAGGCCTTAGATTTATAATTAGGATATACAACTATAGTTTAGGGACGCACTGAAGTGTCTCACAAACAATGGATATATACAAAACGTTGAAACTACAGGATAAAGGTTACCCTGACGGATTAACGTTAGGATTAGAGTCAGGGTAGCGAGGGCATTAGACCACAACGGTGGAAAGTCGGTGAAAATCGCCCTAGCATCGGTCAGTTAATTTTATAATCTAATTGCGCTCTGTTGTGATGATGTCACTATTTAAGTTTGTCCGCTTTTACCCATAATTCTTGCAGTCCGAACAATAGATGATGGCTCATTTGCAAGAATTTGAAAGTCAATTTTGCTTTGTTTGTCCACATTTTGTGCTATAAATAGCAGCTCGACGGTACGCTGTTGAATCCGGTTTAAACACCAATTCAGTTGTAGTATTTTTTTTTTCATAAAATCCAGTTAGTTGAATTAATTTTTAACTCATTTCTGTCCAAGGGCTTCCCCAGAGGTGAATAAAATCGTCTGGCGTTAGCCAGAATAAAATGCCAAAGATCAATTCGGATTAAATCGGATTATAGAATCAACCGGCCGGTGTCAGAGTCGTTTTCATTGAGTTCATTGGCGTAGTGTGGAGTATTGTAATTTGTAAATATGTACAAAATATCAAACTAGTTCGTGTATCACTGTATCTAAGGCATACAGGCCCGGATTTACCGATAGGCTTACCAGGCTATAGCATGTAGGACCACAATTTGGACGGCCCTCGTTTTAAAAAATGTTTAAAAAATGGGATTTCAGACCTTTATATTTTGCTCAAAAGTGTCCTCAAAATGCGGGAAATGCTGTTTCAGAGACCCAAAATTCAAAAAAGTCGGGGGGGGGGGGGGGGGGCATGCCCCCGGCTCCCCTAGAAATGTGCCATCACACTTCGCCTGTACGCCTAAAATTGGTAAATCCAGGCCTGAAGGTATAGTTATATAAAAAAAGACTTGTTATTTCCTAGAGATAAATAGTTAAAAAGCTTCACCTCGTATTTTCAACTTGCTATAATTAATAAAATTAACGTGATACGCCATTGTATTCTTACGTGATTTAATTGATCAGTTGCTTAGTTTACTAAACGACGTGAGCCAACAACTTGTTGTCATTGCTCTGATGAAGGCCTGAGTCAACAGGCCGAAAGCTTAGCAAAGAAATATTTTACGTGGTGTTTCCACAAAACTTATTATATTGGGAAATTTTACAGTTTACCGTACCCGAGTAATTCAGCGATTCCTATGCCACCAAGCGAGATTAATTTGATGACCTAACCCAAACAAAAACCCTAACCCTAATCAGTAACTGTGTTTACCGCTTATTTTATACACTTACCGACCCACTAACGTGTTTATTGCCTAGCTTTATACGCTAACCTGACACAGTGATGTGACTTGGGTACGGTAAAGTGTAAACTACCTAACTTATTTATATTGCTTGGCTGTGTTCAGAAATCGGAGGAACACTCACTCGTGTTGAATATTTTAGGTACAATGTCAGAAGCTCGACTTTTAAATTGTACAAACGGACCCCATAATAGACCACTTCCTATCAACGCCGCTGCCAAACGTTTTGCGCATGTGCGACGTTCAAGCTCGTCCTTGGAAAAAGAGCGGGAAAACACTGAATTATTTGTACTGGTCCAAGAGTCCGACACAAAAGTTAAAATTATAAGCATACTACCAAAAAGATAAGGTAGGTAATTTGTGCATGGCTTCCTTGCCAATATTGTAACATATTCTGAATTTACCCCTTCGTAATTTTCTTTATCCTTTTTTTAAAACACAAATAAATAGTCGAGTCTTACTTAGTCTTCACTGTCTGGTTGTCGCCACGGCTAGTTCCCACTTCTCTTGCAATGTTTACCCAGCGAATTCACGCATGCGCGAACGTTTGGCAGCGGTGTTCTTCTTATCAGGGAACTTGGCAGTACGCAGCTGTCATCTTCAGAGCGACACTTTCTGTAGACGGGTCGATATATCATCGTTGACACACCGCAATGTTGGCAACGAGATGTTGAGAGGCTTGTGATGACCGCGATAGCTGAGGCACTTAACTGACTACGCCGCAAGTATATGTGTGTTATGTTTGGTTGATAAAAACCAAGCTATCATGAGCGCTGGATAGTTAGCACATGATAGCGACTTCCAACCGTTCTCCCCGGCCTCCGGTATACACGACTTCCAACTGTTCTCCCCGGGCCCCGATATAAATACACCTCCCCCGAAAGAGACGGCTGGACGCGTGAGCCACAAAGCGTGTCTGTGACGTTTTGCATAAATTAATTTCACGATATCAGAAACTAAAGAAGCTGACTGAAATATAAGTGATTAGTCCCTGATCCTGTAGCCAGAATGACGAGAACATCTTGGCTATTAACCAATTTCTCTAGAGCTTCCCGTTGTAAATCTTTTAGACAATCAATCTTAAATTCTTTAAAAAATCTTCATACTTCATTGATCGCCATTTTGAACTTACGGGGTAATTCATGCAATATTAACGAGTAATAAGTAATGATTTATTTAACGTCGTAAACATAGGATGTGGTCGCCCAATCATCCGAGCCAGAGGCTCATGTTAAAGTGCACGACATAAGCTAAGACCTAAGTGTTGATTTTACGGAGGGAGGAAAACCGCAGAACCCTGCGAAAAACCCTCGAAGCACAGGGGAGACCAACTAAACTCTACTCACATGAAATTCAAGTTCGAGAACGGGGTTATTCCCAGACAGTCACCCATCCAAGTACTAACCCCGTCCAACTGGGCTTAACTACAGCGGTGAGAGGCAGCGCCCTAACAGCACACGCCACCCGTGTATATATGCCTATATATATTATATGCACATTTGCGATTGGTGCAAATCGACAATGGACAAGCTCACGAATCCAGCCATGATTTCGGGGGAGGAAAGTACCAACCGCCGCATATGTAGCCTAACTCAAACCTGTCATAACATAAAAACCTTGTATTTAATACCACTTTGAAGAAACCATGCGAGAAAAGACAAGAAAAGTTTATCTGAGAGAAGAAAAATGATACTGAATCGACTGCGTATTAACAACGAAATTTTAATAAAGTTTTGTTAGTCCTTGCTCTACAAGCTGTCGTTAGTTTTGTACTTTCAGCTTGGAGTTTGTAAAGTTTCGTTAGTTCTTGCTGTACAAGCTGTCGTAAAGTTTTGTTAGTTCTTGCTGTACAAGCTGTCGTTAGTTAGTATAGTACTTTCAGCTTGGAGTTTGTAAAGTTTTGTTAGTTCTTGCTCTACAAGCTGTCGTTAGTTAGTACAGTACTTTCAGCTTGGAGTTTGTAAAGTTTTGTTAGTTCTTGCTGTACAAGCTGTCGTTAGTTAGTACAATACTTTCAGCTTGGAGTTTGTAAAGTTTTGTTAGTTCTTGCTCTACAAGCTGTTGTTAGTTAGTATAGTACTTTCAGCTTGGAGTTTGTAAAGTTTTGTTAGTTCTTAGTACTTTCAGCTTGGAGTTTGTAATGTTTTGTTAGTTCTTGCTGTACAAGTTGTCTTTACTACTTCCAAGTACTTGGTGTTATTTTTCTTTATTCGTCATAAAAACACTTCAATCTCCCCCAAAAATATCTGGATACTTTCTCATATACAAAGCTACACGTCCTGCTTGTCGATGTTACTGCGAGAACGTTTAAGCAGAGGTGTTAGATTAAAACACTGGAATTGTTTTGGACATCTGGAACAGATCAACGCAAGGTCTAACTTGATTGCCTCTTTATAGTCGTTTTTCAGAAACGCATAAATTAGTGGGTTAAGAAAAGATCCAGCGAAACGCAGTGTTACCAAAAAATCCTGTATCTCCGAAGGAATTTCCAGTTCAGAATGATCCAAGGTGAAGAAAAACCATGGAAACCAACCAATGGCGAAGACAGTGAAGAACAACAGGAACACAAGGATAGTCTTACGGTCATTTCTCACTCGCAATTGAACTCGTCCGGTTAAAGTTACCTCGGCAAGTTGTCTGCGTATTCTGACAAACATACGACAGTAAGAATACGTTAAGATAATAACAGATACGCCAAAGAATATGACAATCTGTAGTATACCGTAGTTGTGAAACTTTTTTCGCCATGATTTCGATTGTTGGTCTTTGAAGATCCAAAACACTGGAATCAACGCGAAAAACAAAGCCATTAACCAAATTAAAATCAGGATTTTTCTATAATAACCACGACTTGCTAAATTCATTCGTTTAAATGGGTGTAAAACTGCTTGGTATTCGTCTAAGGTTAAAGCAATGATATGAAAGATGGTAGAGAAGCCGCATAAGTTGCCGATGGGGTAGCTGCAACGACACATTCTTTGAAGTGCGCTGTCTGTAGGCAACTCCGTCCGCTCGCAACCGATCATCAAAGGCAAAAGAGCGAGAGCGACGATCAGATCAGAAATCGCCAAGCTGAATAAAAGAACGTTGCTGGGATTGCCACGGATTGTTCTATGCCTCAAGTAGAATGAAATAGCGAAGAGATTGGAGACGAACACAAGAACTGCAAGCGCTACTAACCCACTGTGATAATTGCTCAACGAATTGTTTACATCCACACTTTCGGTTGGTTCTCCATTTTGAAAAGCACTGGTCATCGACGTCGTGTTAGGATTGTCTGTGAGCTGCTTCAGAACAGTAACATTCATTATTCGGTGTTTTTGTAGGCCTTCTTGTCGAGAATACTCTTCTAATTTAGCGTGAAGCTTCTAAATCAGTAAAAAACCACGATAACGTCCTGTCCTTGTTACTATACAACCACAACAGCGCATGTGGATATATCTTTTCTATGCGTCAGTTCCAGCGAACATATTTCTTTGATATATTCCTTACATGACCTAACTGTTTGACCAATCAATTTTCCTTGACAGTATCGATTACCGTCGACATATTCTAAGAGATAAAATCTGGGGAATGTCCGCCCTTGTTTCAACAATAATGTGCCGATGAATAGTTTTACTATACATGTCTTGTGACAAAAATTAAAGCTGAACCATCTGTTTATGACACGTCTTTCAGTAAAGTGCTTTCTAATAAAATCTTAACTGCGTTAAAACAAGGCGTATATCAAAAAGCATATATATTCCCTTCGGTGTAAGTAAGATCTGATCGACATTAAGCTCAGTTGAACATGCAAAGTAACACACTGTATGACTGCGGCCACGTCCACACATATACGTTTTCATAGCGTTTTTATATTGTTTCGGTCCTCAGGAGAGCAGAAAACAATGGTCTCATTACCTGAAACAATATGAAAACCCTATGAAAACGTATAGGTGTGGACGTGGCCTGCATGAGAATTAAATAGTACTAATTAGTCTATAGTTAAATAACTATTAGTACTTTCAGCTCGGAGTTTGCAAAGTTTTATTTGCTATTGCTGATGTCGTTAGTTCTTGATACTGAGAAAACTGTGAGCTCAAAACCTATTCGAGTGTAGTGTTAAGAGTTTTTCTGAATTTTAACATCTAAACAACAGCTTGTGTGGTAAAAACTATAGGTGGTGTGTAACAAATCCTTTGAGATCCGAAGGACAAAGATATTTTCGCCATGTTGGATGATATTATAATTGCAGATGATGAAAATCTTTTGAAATCGTCAACCAACATGGTGGCAATGACGTAAGATGCACACCAGCAATACAAAGCTTAATTAATTCTTGTTTACT
>OZ036004.1:6460383-6505383 GCA_964035015.1 Corallium rubrum
AACAAACATACATCAACAAAGAACCAGAGAGTCTTAAGAACGTCAAAGTGAGAGAAAAGGATCCTTGGGCTCAGAGGAATCTCCGTCAGATGGAAGACTCCGTGAAACTGAAACGTTATTTACCCAGCGTTGGATTGATGCTTTGCTGCGCTACACTGTGTGTCATACCAAACACTCTTGCTCAAGGTAAATTATACGCACTCGTAGCATAATTAAACGAAGACAATTTGTCTTTAAAAAATAATGGCATTTTCGAAACTAACCTGCATGTGCCTAACAACTTGTATATCATTTTAACTTTTAACTCATCAACGTGACCTATATTTTTAGATTTTCTACATTTTTTAAATAATCCTTACGCACTCTTAGAAATCAACATTTTAGTTAGTGCGATTAAATTTACAAATATGAGAATATGAATTTACAGTTTTATAAAATTATGACATTGTAAAGTACATCCGAGTGACTTATTTACCAAAATGGGTTTTTTAACACTTTGAGGCCTGGACCTCTCCCTGTGCTGAATAAAATCGTCTGGCGTTAGCCAGAATAAAATCCTCTGGCGTTAGCCAGAACAAAATCCTCTGGGTTTAGCCAGAATAAAATGCTAAAGAATCGTCGTCAGGCTTCAAAGTGTTAAAGAAATTTGTAACATAAATTTCCTGATCTATTTTTTTTTTGAAATGAGAAACTTTGTTTCAAAATGTTGAGCACGTTTTCTTTTGTTCTAATTGTTGTTTCGTTTGCGTGAACGATTCCTCGCGCGTCCCACGCACGGAACACGCAGAGAATCACATGGAGATGCACGTGTTTTTAAACAATCAAGAAAAGATCAGACCATGTGGTGTTAATTAGCATCAAACAAATATTCGGAAATGGAAAGAAAAAGTCACCCAGGATCAATTAGAACTCCATGTTATTCATTAGAACTTGTTCAATCAATGTGTTTTTATAATTCTATCAATCATATTTAACTGTTCTCCCTAGAGATTCAGTAAGAACCATCCCTCATTGGTCTAGTGTTACTACAGGAGGAAACCAGAGTAAACTAAACTAACTTTATTTATACTGGATAACTCTATCAGTTATATCTAAACTGTTCTCTCTAGAGGTCCAGAAGAACCATCCTTCATTGGTCCAGTGTTACTACAGGAGGAAACCAGAGTAAACTAAATTAACTTTATTTATACTGGATAACTCTATCAGTCATATCTAAACTGCTCTCTCTAGAGGTCCAGTAAGGACCATCTCTCATTGGTCCAGCGTTACTACAGGCGGAAACCAGAGTAAACTAAACTAACTTTATTTCTACTGGATAACCCTATCAGTTATATCTAAACTGTTCTCTCTAGAGGTCCAGTAAGGACCATCTCTCATTGATCCAGTGTTACTACAGGAGGAAACCAGAGTAAACTAAACTAAATAGTGTAATAAAAGTAGTGTGCTGCGTAGGCAGTGTTGAAACAACAATCGAAATATGGTATAGTAGGTTAATACTGCCGAAACAGAGAACGTAAGTGGTCTAACGTTTCGAGCGAAGGCCCTTCGTCAGAGAGAAACTAAACTAACGTTTGCTCTATGACCACAAATTAATGAAGAAAATCTTTTTCACTTGTAGCGTCCTCAATAACCTTTAGCTCACCCTCTGGTTCCTTCAGTACCCCTAGCTATCCCTCACAGTACCCCCCAGCAACAGAATATGTTTGGCTGATCAAGGCTAAAGATGGCATGTATATAAAGCTGACATTTGATGTAATAGACGTTGAAGCATACAGAGGAAAGTGCATTGATATTGTTGAAATTAAAGATGGTGATAGTTCAGATGCACCTCTTCTTGGTAAGTTATATAGAAACATGTTGAGTACAGTACAGTGGAGGAGAGAGGAGTGGAGAGGAGTGGAGTGGAGTGGAGTGGAGTGGAGTGGAGTGGAGTGGAGTGGAGTGGAGTGGAGTGGAGTAAAGTGGAGTGGAGTTAAGTGGAGTGGAGTGGAGAGAAGTGGAGTAGAGTGGAGTGGAGTAAAGTGGAGTGGAGTAAAGTGGAGTGGAGTGGAGTAAAGTGGAGTAGAGTGGAGTGGAGTGGAGTGGAGTGGTGTGGAGTGGAGTGGAGTGGAGTGGAGTGGAGTGGAGTGGAGTGGAGTGGAGTGGAGTGGAGTAGAGTAGAGTAGAGTAGAGTAGAGTAGAGTAGAGTAGAGTAGAGTAGAGTGGAGTGGAGTGGAGTAGAAGCAAAATGTCCAATTTTCTTTTAGACAACCATATTTAAAATTCTAGCTGCAATCCTGATTGTGGAGTAGAGGGAATTTATATAATCACAAAAGACAGTGAAAAATATGATCAAAACGAAATATAGATGGCAAGAATGTGTTTCAATTCCTCACTCCATATTACCTAATTTCTTCAGGTGGATATTGCAATGCCAAGAAACCAACAGACAGCATTATGTCAAGTAGTAAAGCACTCCGCATATGGTTTCAGTCAGCCAGAAATAGTGACGGAGGTGCAGGATTCAATGCTTCTTATGTAACATTGAAAGAAGAAGGTTGGTACCAAAATGTCTACTCAGATAGTCAGATACAAACACATATTAACTTACTGTACTGCTGCCTAGGATGTCTGAAAGTTCTCTCTTCTGTTTCTGGTCAGCGTGCGCGTCATCTTTTTACTTGCGCATTGATTTTTTTTTTTAACCTTTTAAATATTAATTGACTACAAATGACATCAGTGGATATTAAATATTTGATCGGTCTATTCTCAACCAATGTTTCCTATGAAAACCGTTGGTATGCTTGCGGGCACTGATTGAAGGCTTCATATTTCAATCATGTGTTCATGCTACATGTTCAGTATACCATGTGACAAGTATATTATAAGAATACTCAACATGTTTCAGATGTCTGTTCAATCAAGCCTTGGGGAAAAAAATAAAAGGCAAAAAAAACAACAACCTGTGTCACCGCGTCGATTTTTGCCCTGACCAGAAACAAAATTGGGTTTTTTTGGCCTTACTTTGATGAGTAAAATTGTCTGGTGCTAGACAGAGTGAAACAATGAAGGGGCCAATTTTGGCCAGCTGACATAATAATAATAATAATTTTAATAATTAGTGATTTATATTGTGTATTCTTCATGATGTAATGATCGAATGCGCATTACAGTGTACAACAGAATAGATAAATAGGTAATAGCTATATATTTACAATACATGAAATAGTTCTTAAGATGTAGGTGTTGATTTTTATGGAGGGAGGAAAACCGGAGACTCTGGCGAAAACCCCTCAAAGCATAGGAGAGACCAACTAAACTCTACTCACCATGAGTCGCAAGCTCGAGAATGGGGTTATTCCCAGACGGTCACCCATCCAAGTACTAACCCCGTCTAACCGGGCTTAACTATTGGTGAGAGGCAGCGCCCTAACAGCACACGCCACCCGTGCTCCCCGTATGACATACATAAGTAGTCCCAGTCATTTGTTCTGACTGGTGCTTTCCAGTCACTTAAAATTTCAACAAACTGATCAATAGACGACTTTCAGGCTCATGCGCAGTAGCAACTTTACTTCAAATTTTCATCGCAGGCAAAAACAACTGTTTTAGCTGGAAAGATCATATTAAAAATAGTAAAAGTGCAAAGTTTAAAATAAATCGGACAAATAGTGCGAAAGCTACGCTCTTCGGAAGTTTTGCTCTCCACTAGGGATTTAATAGGGATTTTGGCTTGGCGTGCAACTCCCGCCCGCCAAGCCAAAATCCCTATTAAATCACTAATAAATCCCTGTTGGAATGGTCAACTTTCCGCTTGTGAAACTTTTTCCATTTGTTAAGCAATTCTTTCAAACTTTGCACTTCTACTATTTTCAATATGCTCGTTCCAGCTAAAACAGTTGTTTTTATCTCCGACGAAAATTTGAATATTTGTTGCTACTGCGCATGATCATGAAAGTCGTCTATTTAATTTGTACTTAATCCCATTTTGTCCCTATTCATCCCCAATTTCAGGTTGCGGAAGTCAGCTCCAGTCATTCCCAGGTGGCTTCCACACTCCTCGTTATCCCTCCCCATACCCAAATAACCATGAATGTACATGGAATATTGCCACTGAACCAGGAAAGTACATCCATCTCAAATTTCATGGAATTTATCACCTCGAAGCGCAATGCTTTGTCAGATTTATGGAAATATGTATGTGCAAAGATATTCTAGATATAAAGGATGGCAATAAACCATTACCATATGCACCACAGTATGGGTGAGTACCATAAATAAATAATGAGACCTAATTTGTATAAAAAATGAACAACCTTCCAGTGTTATAGTCAAGTCCAACTTATATAAGTCCAAAGTCTGAACTAATTGAATCGAAGTTGAATCACTGGGGCCGAGTCCACCAGTAATACATTCCACCCCTTTCGAGTTAAGTCCTTTCATTTACCAGTCCAACAGCAACTGGCTGAAGTGTACTGTTGAACTTTGTGTTTGGTGAACCCAAACACATGTTTATTGGACAAATGACATTTGATTAATTCAATCAAAAAATTATTATCCATAATTGAAAACTTCTCCCTGTTTTCAGTTGGCTGAATTGCCTTGTATGATATAAAGAATTATACGCAGACTTTGGTGAATGTGATCTGCTTCAATAACACTCGCCCCAGTCTGCATATTTCTTAAATGGGGAAGACATTATATCACATCTGCCTAAACCAGCTGACTAAAAAAATTATATCTTAGTTACAAACCTAACCATTACCAAAAAACTCAACACAAACCCTAAACTTAAAATTATCAAGTTTTGGTGACCCCAAAAGTTGGCTAACGTCGCTAACCTGATTTAGACCGATGTGATATAGTAGTTTCCAAACAAAATGGCCGTCCTCAAAATTTTATATTAAATTGTCAATTTTCAACGGCTTGTGGCACATAAACAACTTCTTTATTGAGATAGCTAATACGAATGAGAGTTACTAAACAAACAGTTCTTGAAATTCAAACGAATATAATGAAATAAAGATATTTCTTTAGGTAAATATTTATGTTTTATTTATATTGTCATGACATCATGCCAACTGTGCATTTGTCAATTTACATTTTACGTATACAAACGCAAATATTGGCAAGTTATTTCGCTTCTACTGTCATATTCAAACATTTTAGTCGTTTACTAACCTTAATTAAACTCCATAAAACGACTTGTAATCTTTAAACAGTCTGTTTTCCCAAAGTAAAATGTTGAAATCAGTCCACCAGTTTAATGGCAAAATGAAGCAATTAATTTTCGCGCCATTGACCAGGAATCGTAAACTATCGTTCCGACCATTTTCCGACAGTGTTGGCAGGAAAGCGCGCGGGAGCGCAGCAATTGCGAGACCTATATTATATTCATTTAAAAATAATAATTTAATTTAATTCAATTCAGAATTGACGTCTATAACCTCTCTTTTTATTTGATAGATATTGTTTCTCAAAACCTCGCGCGTTTACCTCCAAGACTAACTCAATTTCAGTGAAATTTATCACAAATAATTCTGGAAGATTTGAAGGATTTAACGCAACATATTCGACGTCACTAACACCAGGTAATAACATTGCGTTGCGTAACGGATTTTCTAATTGACTATAACTTCTCGCTATACTACTTTTAAGTACCTAACCTGCCATCATGTTCTAAGGATTTAAGATGAAGGAAAATTCCAGTGTGAAATATATACATTTTAAGACCAAACCGCGAAAAATGCAACTACACAGGTCTTCCGGCAGGAATTGAACCCACGACCTTGCGATTCTAGTGCAAAGCTCTGACCACTGAGCCACGGAGGGCGTTGCCGAGAGCTTGATCGCGAGTTCTGTATATATGATGAGGTGGTAATGCCAGGAGAGAATTGGGTATATTATAAGTAAAATCAGTCGTCTTCTCGCCCGCCCGCCTGCCTCATTCCAGAAATATTCCATATTAAAAACACATATCACTCTATCCTTACGTTAGCTATTTATTGTATCATATTTTTTAGACTGTGGAGCTGACCTACATGATAACAGCGGAGTCATCGCCAGTCCTAATTACCCTCACAGCTACCACTCGTTTAAACGATGCATTTGGCGAATCACAGCGCAGCCTGGTCATTACATCTCTCTGAAATTTCTCACATTTGACGTCAACCAGCAGACAGACGGCACGTGTTTCCTAGACAGCGTCTTACTTTACGATGGATACACGAAAAATAGTCCGTTGTTGGGTAATTTTAACATTTTGTTAATATCTATTTTAACATCTTAATTTTAAGTCAAGCTCTTCCAAATACAAGGCTAGATAAGATAGAAAAAATATATATAAGCTTAGTGGTTTTTATCAGATTTATAGTGTAGTTTATAGTATGTGCAAAAAGATAATAAAAAGTTGCAGTCTGTAATTCTTGGAAATTACGATAAACTCTACACATTTCACATTAATAAAGAATACCAGACTCTTAACCAAACACTTGGGAAATTGCGAGACTGGAGAAAAGCGTAACAAAACACGAGCTGTAGGCGAGTGTTTTTAGCTTTTCGAAAGTCGAGCAATTTCCCAAGTGTTTGGATAAGAGTCTCCAAACACGGAAAAAAACATTTGGGTATTTCTTTTATAAAATAATCACAAATGAATATGATATACTGTCCGAAATTTTCAAAAAATCGTTTTGGCGGGAATTTTCCGTGTTTGGACTCTGATCCAAACACGGCAATTGACCAATCAGGGCTCGCGTAGTATACATGTTATTTTATAAGACATCATCTAATAAGCCTGGCATTACACTAGAGAATTACATTTCCGAAACATGTTATCGAAACATGGTTTCAAAAACAAGTTTCCAATGTTGAAAAGTTTACAAAACTTAGTTTCAAAAACCAAGTTTCCCTGATTAGAACACTGTTCTATTTTTTGAAACAAGTTTCGTAAACTTTCCCGAGAATGTGTTTCAGTGTATAAACGTTTTTTTTCTTCCTGGTTTTTATTTAGCAAAATTATGCAACGCCAATGCCGTCAATATGGTGAATTCAACTGGAAATGAATTGTATATCCTATTTCAAGCATGGTTTAATTGGGATGCAAAAGGATTTAAAGCAACGTACAGCAGCCTTTTAAAAGGTAAACGAACATGAAACAAGCTTTCATATATCATTGTGCTAATAGTACAGTTACTTCAGTTCTTTTTTCTTGGTCGGAATTTAATTGATTGCCTTTGCAAATGTGAACTACACTCTCTTTGCAAAGTTTGTTAGGAACATTTGCAATTTTTCTATACTTTTTTTTTAAATATTCCCTAACCTTGTGGTTCTGTGTAGAAGACATACAAAATATTGTATTACTGAACCTTCTAGTGGACTAGCTTCTACAGCTTGTATGGAATTACTAGTAAAATGTATTATAAAGAATTTTGTATGTTTAATTAATTATAGGGAATTTTTAACACCAGTTTAGGAGAATTCGAAAGGAAATTTGCAAAACTAATGAACCCAAACTCTAACCAAGTTAGAACTAAAAGTAGGAACACTTGAATTATGTAAAAGGTTTATACGCAAACCATTTCACTAATTATTCTCATTTTCTACGAAAACTCTTAGTCGATGCGAAAGACAGGAAACCCAGACACAAAGGGGAGACAGGTAAATGAGGTTTTAACTTCTCTAAATTTTTTTGATTAATTTTGTTCACACTGAATTCATGCAACTGCCATAATTCATGGAATTGTATATATCGTTTTTATAGATCTCGACTCTTCAGTCAACAGTCCGTCAAACATTGCCCCACATCTAACATCGACATCGTGGAAACTCACTTTCGGATTTCTTGGAATTCTCGCTCTGATTCGATAGACAGACTTAAGACTTTGTCGTGTTTTAAAAAAGCAGTAACGTTTAGGATTAGAGTGATCAGCTGCTTTTAACATACGTAATCGTAAAATTAGTACTTCGGTTTAACAAGAACATAGTCATTGGAAACATGGTTTGGAAACTCAGCTCAAGTCTTTGTTCTACTTTTTGGTCGCCTTTATGCATTTTTGTGCACGGTCACTGAACCCATTGTATTTTAGTATAATGAACGAATTATCCAATAGCAACGTTTCAGTTTAACCACTCAACCGTGCTATTTAAATATTAATAAACCTAAAATAAAGGATGTCCACGGTGTAAGGTAACGGTTCAACATAAAATCACAGCTCATTAAAGTTTGCCGAGTTTCCAGACCATATCTCTGTTGACTAGCCTTTTACCCAAGAGACAAACAGAGAACCCTCTGAAGAATAAACTATAAAACAAGACTGTAAATACTTAACAGCAAATAAACCTTTACATCCGCCGTGCCTCTTCCGTTTTTTAAACAACTTCCGAAAAATAGAACAAAGAAAATTGTGCAGGTATGGAAAAGAAATTCTTTCACACAAGGAAAATCCCCTCTGAACATCACGCACACAATCAATTTATAGACGAGAAATTCTCAACATGACTGGACGCGAATATTTTTGTTCAAATCTTCTGAAAACATTATTTTGAATTAAAAATCTTTGACAAAGACCACAAAATCACAATCTTTTGAAAACTGAGACTGCAAGCACAAGTACGGGATATATATTCAGGCAGAACAACTTTGAATTTAGAATTCAAAGGATCAAAAAACTCCGTCGGTGAGAGGTCTCTTGTAATTTCTTATTGCAGACAGACAACATTTGCACACATGCGTAAAGTCCTTACAAGACAAAGGACATTTAACACGTGACACATAGCTGGTTTTAATCTTCGCGTCACCGAGAATGACGTCACGGAAATGACGTCATACGGAATATACGAAAATCCGGTTCCCCAACCACTGCAAATTTTTCTGGCTTTCAACGACATCGTGTTGCACTGAGTGCAAATCTGTTTTTCCATTTTGCAATGGCTTTAGAAGAGACTTCTCGCACGCAGAAAAAAAAAACAAAGTCTGAAAGGGATTATACAGCAAAAAATAAGTTCGGGAGTCTTATTTCAAAGAACTTTTGAAGTTATAAAGATTGACGTTTGCAGCACTTCCATATCTCACTTCGTTCTTTAGATATTGAGATATGCAAATAACATCACTTAGACGTCACACTGTAGGACTTGTTGGAAAATCATGTCTATTCTTGCAATAGTTCAAGTAAATGACTTGAAACTTTTCATGTAGTGTCCTGCGGTACACAGAAGCAAGTGCACAGTTAAAGTGATTTCGTTAAATAATATCAAATTGATATTCAAGATTTTCCAACAGTCATTATGCAGTGTGACGTCTAAGTGATGCTATTTACATATAAAACAATCACAAGAACGAAATGAAATATGGAAGAGCTGTAAACGTCTTTTTTTATAACTTCGAAAGTTCTTTTAAATATAAGTCTCTCCCGAACATATTTTTCGCTGCACAAGCTCTTTAATTTAAATACAATTAAAAACTGAAAAGCAAAGCGGAAATGAGATGGGACTATCCATTTTTATTATATCGTTGGTTTTACGATAACCTAGATTTAGACAGTTTAACGCAACTCTGGCTTAAACGTTTTTTGAACGTTTGAACGTAGTTTAAAAGTCACTGTTCATGAGCCAACGTTTCGACATTGGGTCATGAACAGTAACTTTTTAAGTTATATATCATACACGAGGAGGAGAGTTTCATCAGGATTTCCAAACACGGAGACTTTTGTTGAAAACTGAGGCGATATAGCTTCTCAAACAAATCAGTATTTGAAGAGAAAATCGAGGTGAAAGTTGGCTTAATTTACGTAATTTCTTCCTCCGATATCGAAACCTCCGTCTTGGTACTGATTTCCTGTTTTCGGTTCATGAATAATTTCATTAATTAATTTGAGAAGCTACGTTCAAAAAATGTTTAAGCCAGAGTAGCGTTAAGCTATGTCTGATTCTTCACCTGGCTGTGTTCGGAACTTATTTGTTAACCTAGATTTGTTTTTCAACCAAAAAAATCAGGTCGTTGAATAATCGTTTACACTACATCATATTTTGACATCAGGGGTGTTGTAAAAGATGGCGAAAAAAACCCAAATCGGAGGTGATGAAAGGGAGTGAAATCTTGCAGTAACATCTCGTTTTCAAACGACTGCCATCATCATTGTCAAATATTTTAACAAGTCTACAATAATATCACAAATAATTTCTTGGATTTATCCATAACAAAAGTTCATTACAAAGTGCTGGCTCACTATTCTTCATGACATAAAATAACTATTATTCAAGAGATGACCACCCCCAAACACCACCACATCCCACCCCTTATCTCCCCTCCCGCGTCCCTACCAAAAATTTTTTTGCCAGCACCTAAATTATAGCTCATTGATAGAAAACCATTTCTTTAAATATAAACTGTACATCATCCCAGGGCAAACAGGAGTCTAAAAATCCTGTTCATTAAATTTTCTTTGCACTTTGCGTTCTACAATCTGGTCCTTCCACAGAAGAAAAAAACACGTTTGAACGATTTCGCGGAAAATACGAGCAATACACGAAAGATACATGATCACTCATCTGGATCATTCCAACATTGGACGGAACATTTGTTGTTGCAGAGGTCAACACGGATTTCAGGATAAGAATTGTGAAAATCAAGTGACATAGATTGCGTCAAAAGTAACGAATGCTACCGGCTAGGCAACGCTGCGTGCTTCGAATCAGCCGACATAGGACCATTAGTTCGATTTTGAAGATTTGCTTGCGTCATTTGTTGCGAGGCTCCCGGTCCCGGATGAAAGTGTGACGGTCCGTTGGCAGGCCATGACACAACCTCGGTACTCGTCACTTGACGACTACCATCGGGAAATGTCATTTGTTGCTGTCCTCGCTGATTAGTACTGCTTTCAATATTGGCTTGACTTGTCCAACTCTGGTTCTCCAGTCCCGCTGGCCACCGTTCGGCTCCGTTCGTCCAGTACTGATGATGTACCTGTCCTTGCTGTTGTTGTTGTTGTTGTTGTTGCTGCTGCTGTTGTTGTTGCTGCTGTTGTTGTTGCTGTTGTTGTCCTAAATTACCGTGCATACTACTCATAGTGTTCTGAGGGTTGGCAAAAACCACGGAAGACGAAGAATGGGGATTGTACGCCTGCGTGTTCGGCGGGATATGAGGCATGGAGGCACTGGTCGGTGGTGTAGTTACCCGGGGTCCTTTAGCGGTTCCCTGCCCGGGTGCTGTACCCGGTTGAGGTTTCAATGGATTGAATCCATGTTTGTTCGACGACCAGCCTCCCATTGCTGCACTGCTCCCTTTCTTCTTCGAAGCGTCGTATTCAAATTGTTGCATGCTTCTTTGCTGAAGTTTTTTCAAATTTTCATCCGAATGCATAGTCTGTTTCTTCATCGTTGATTTTACAGTATGTCCATTGGATGACCTGTGTTCCACAACAACAGTTTGCTGTGACGTAGTTACAGTTGTTTTGGTTATTGCAGACGAACCACTAGACACCGCTGACCGCTTGCTTTCTTTCAACGACTTGTCACTTTTTCTCTGCTCCAGTCTTTTGTATAACTCCTGTTCCTCCTTGTGGTGTCGTTTACCCATTTCTTCACGTTCTTTTTCTTGCCTGAAAACGGCATAAATTACAAATAAATTAACATAAATTACAAATAACTTAACATAAATTACAAATAAATTAACATAAATTACAAAGAAATTAACATAAATTAAAAAGAAATTAACATAAATTACAAATAAATTAACATAAATTACAAATAAATTAACATAAATCACAAATAAATTAACATACATAAATCACAAATAAATTAACATAAATACAAATAAATTAACACAAGTCAACATAAATCAAAACTTACTTTCTTCGTAGTCGTTTAAGTTCTTCCTCTTCCTCACGAGACATCTGCGCATGTGCCACACCACTGTCACTTTCTGGATCAGAAATATTAACCGTCTGACAAGAAATATTGACAAACTAAACGTTAGCCCAAAACTTCCCTCCTTCCTTCCTTCCCTCTTTCTTGCTTTGTTTGTTTGTTTGTTTGTTTGTTTGTTTGTTTGTTTGTTTGTTTGTTTGTTTGTTTGTTTGTTTGTTTGTTTGTTTGTTTGTTTGTTTGTTTGTTTGTTTGTTTGTTTGTTTGTTTGTTTGTTTGTTTGTTTGTTTGTGTTTGTTTGTTTGTGTTTGTTTGTTTGTTTGTGTTTGTTTGTTTGTGTTTGTTTGTTTGTTTGTTTGTTTGTGTTTGTTTGTTTGTTTGTTTGTTTGTTTGTTTGTTTGTTTGTTTGTTTGTTTGTTTGTTTGTTTGTTTGTTTGTTTGTTTGTTTGTTTGTTTGTGTTGTTTGTTTGTTTGTTTGTTTGTTGTGTGTTTGTTTGTTTGTTTGTTTGTTTGTTTGTTTGTTTGTTTGTTTGTTTGTTTGTTTGTTCCCTCCCTCCCTCCCTCCCTCCCTCCCTCCCTCCCTCCCTCCCTCCCTCCTTCCTTCCCTCCCTCCTTCCCTCCCTCCCTCCCTCCCTTCCTCCTTCCTTCCTTCCTTCCTTCCTTCCTTCCTTCCTTCCTTCCTTCCTTCCTTCCTTCCTTCCTTCCTTCCTTCCTTCCTTCCTTCCTTCCTTCCTTCCTTCCTTCCTTCCTTCCTTCCTTCCTTCCTTCCTTCCTTCCTTCCTTCCTTCCTTCCCTCCGTCCCTCCCTCCTTAACTTAAAAATACAATACAAAAATATAATCACAGTACATAACTTTACCTGACTCAACCAATTTTCAACATCTGATTCACTTTTCTTTCCTTGAGTCCCTATGATATTTTTCCCTCCGGTTTGTATCCCGCCGAGTCCACCCACCAACGAATCAATGTCCGGTGCAATATAACTATCAGAAGATTGACGACTGTAAGATTTCTCACTGCATACTGATCCATCACTATTATCAAATCCAACCTCAAGTTCCTCCAACGCGGAACGTTCTTGATTCTTTTCAAAAGACCGTTGTTCAGGTACATTGGTTTTCTTGCTTGGAGCACTAGAGGGCTCAGTCATAACAGTGGAGGAAGATCCACTACCAGGTTTATCGAAACTCGTTTGAGTTTGAATCGATGTCAGTTGTAAGATGGCCTCAACAGATTTCTCTAATTTCTGTTCACTTTCAGTGTCTTTTACGTTATCACTTTTGGGAATTTTTTCAATCGCCGTCAGAGCAGCGTCTGTTGAAGCAGTCTGCGAGGATACTGAAGTATTATCTTCCGAAGATATTTCAGAGTTTGCAGAAATAGGAAGGGAAGATGGAATGTATATAGGCGGGTGACTAGTCATTGGGGATTGAACAGAGATGTTATCAAGAGGTAGTTCAGGTGTTGTTGTACTAATAGGTTCCTGTGCAACTGCAGTTGTTGCTGCAACCGTTGAGGGTGCTTCGCTTGTAGGCTGCTCTTGAACGACAGAAGTTTGAGTTGTTGTGGTGATCAAATCTTGACTAGTGCTCACTGTAGCCATGTCTGTTGCTGGTGGCGACGGAATTGTAGACCCCTGTGTCGCTGTTGGAGGCTGACGAGGAGACGTTTGTGTTGTAACAGTTTGTGTTTTTAAGTCTGGGCTACTAGGTCTTTGCATTGATGTAGCCTGCGTTGTTGAAACGTGCGCAGCGGCTTGCGCGGTAGTTACAGCTGTTGTTGGCGAAACACGAGCCTCTTGCGTTGCTACAGTTGGTGTGGCAAGCCCTTGGGTTGCTGTAGGTTGTGCTGTGGAACCTTGAGGCACTTGGGTTGCTGTAGGCTGGCTTGTGGAACCTTGGGTTGCTGTAGGCTGGCTTGTGGAACCTTGGGTTGCTGTAGGCTGGCTTGTGGAACCTTGGGTTGCTGTAGGCTGGCTTGTGGAACCTTGGGTTGCTGTAGGCTGGCTTGTGGAACCTTGGGTTGCTGTAGGCTGGCTGGAACCTTGGGTTGCTGTAGGCTGGCTTGTGGAACCTTGGGGTGCTGTAGGCTGGTTTGTGGAACCTTGGCTTGCTGTAGGCTGGCTTGTGGAACCTTGGCTTGCTGTAGGCTGGCTTGTGGAACCTTGGGTTACTGTAGGCTGGCTTGTGGAACCTTGGCTTGCTGTAGGCTGGCTTGTGGAACCTTGGCTTGCTGTAGGCTGGCTTGTGGAACCTTGAAGCCTTTGGGTTGCTGCAGTTAGTGTTGTAGAACCAGGAAGCTCTTGTGTTGCTGCAGCTTTTGTTCCTGTCGCTTGTGTTACTGCAGCTTGTGCTCCTGCAGCTTGTGTTGTGGAACTTTGAAGTGTTTGGGTCGGCATAGCTTCTGCTGTTGAACGCTGTATCTCCTGCGTTGCTGCAGTTTGTGTCGCAGAAGCTTGGCCATCTTGTCCTGCAAGTGCTTGCGTTGTCACACCTTCCCCTGCTTGTGGTGATGCAGCATGCGTTGTTGAAGGTTGTACTCCTAGTGTTGCTTCAGATTGCGTTTTAGTGAGTTGATTTTCTTGTAGGACTCCAGGTTGTGGTGTAGACGGCTCGGTAACTGGAGCTTGCGCTGTGGAAACTAAAGCTTGCGCTGTGAAAACTAAAGCTTGCGCTGTGGTAACTAAAGCTTGCACAACATCTTGTGTTGGAGGAACTTGGCTATCTTTGGCCAAAGGAGCTGTAGCGTCTTGGGGTGTTGATATTTGAGCAATGGGTAATTCTTTCGCGGCAGTATTCTGTGGCTCTTCAAGCACTTGTACTTGAAACTGTTTTTTCTTAGCTTTCACAGTTCGAACCTCAGTAGGAGTTTTTGTGGAAGGAGCTTTGGTCTCAGATTCTTCAGATTTAGAAAACAAAGGCTGAGGGAAGCTCGTTGGTGGTTTTACAGCTTGTGGTTGTTGAGTGGGAGACGAAGGGAGGGTCGATACAGCTGCACTCTCCTTTGATGACGATAGGTTAGGAAATTGAAAGGTCTCGCCTTTTTCAGTTGGAGTAGGCAATGTCTAAAATGCGATAGAAAATTTAGGTAAGTCAGGGATCCATCAGAACGTGAAAAGCATTCTGTTCATTACGATATGTGAGGAGTTTGTTAGCTTGTGTGTAAGATTGTCTGTTGGTTGTTCCTTCCTTCCTTCCTTCCTTCCTTCCTTCCTCCCTCCCTCCCTCCCTCCCTCCCTCCCTCCCTCCCTCCCTCCCTCCCTCCCTCCCCCTCCCTCCCTCCCTCCCTCCCTCCCCTCCTTCTCTCCCTGCTTCCTTCCCTCCCTGCTTCCTTCCCTCCCTCCTTCCTCCCTCCCTGTATAAATAGTTATTTTCTAAAGTGTGAGTAGTGGTTGTGATCGGTATAAGAGTTGTTGTTAAATGTTGTACATAAACTTTCTTTTTAAGTCGTTGCAGTATATGTTATATAATTCCATCTATACCTGCGCTGATCCAGGATTGCTCTCAGTGGAAGTTTGATGTTCCAGACGTCCTAATGCACCATCAGTGTCCTTTCCAGCGTCTTTCTTATTACGAGCGTCGCTCAGGATTCGCCGCAATCTCTCCACAAAAACTTGCTTATTGGCATCTCGCAAGTGACCAGACTCGATCTAGTAAAGTACAGTATAGAGTAAAGTAGAGTAGAGTAGAGTAGAGTAAAGTAGAGTAGAGTAGAGTAGAGTAGAGTAGAGTAGAGTAGAGTAGAGTAGAGTAGAGTAGAGTAGAGTAGAGTAGAGTAGAGTAGAGTAGAGTAGAGTAGAGTAGAGTAGAGTAGAGTAGAGTAGAGTAGAGTAGAGTAGAGTAGAGTAGAGTAGAGTAGAGTAGAGTAGAGTAGAGTAGAGTAGAGTAGAGTAGAGTAGAGTAGAGTAGAGTAGAGTAGAGTAGAGTACAGTACAGTAGAGTACAGTAGAGCATAAAAGATTTGAAACATGAGCTTACCATACTCTTGGCGATATCCATAGATTCATCTTCATTGATATCAAACTTAAAGTTAATTTTATAATTCATGTACGAATCAAAAGAACATTCAATTTCATCTCCAGTCACAGTGAGTAACGTCAGTTTAAAAGCACGTTCCTTTTTCTGCTTTTTCCCAATCGATGGAGCAGGTGTCTGGACGGGCTGCTGTGGCTGTTGTCCGCCAGGCTGTTGGGCTAGTTGCTGACCTGATCCTTGAACACTCTGGACAGACGTGGTGGAGGAGTTTGCGCTGGGAGTCCCACTGCTTTCTGCTGAAGCTGGAGCTGAAAATCACATTCAAAGGTAAACACATACTGACATAAACACTACAACATGTACTCTCAGATCCACCTTACTATACGTTATATCAGGGAATTCAGTAAAGAACAAAACCTAAAATACACTATGCAAAAAATAGAAACAATGACACAATATACTAATTATATTAATTATTTTAGACCCCGTTTACACGATGCCGGTACAATTTGAAAACGGAACAAAATCATGCCGTTTAGGCCTTGCGTTTATACGATACCGGTACAAAAATAACATGAAATGTTATATGCTGTATTTGCATACCGGCATGATTTTGTTCCGTTTTCAAATTGTACCGGCATCGTGTAAACGGGGTCTTAGATTCAGACTTGTATAAGCAGTGAAGAAAATCCTAAATTTTTCCTTCATTATTAATACAAGTGTTTCATTAATTAACACTGATATATCTACAGTTCGTGTTCTGCGTTGTTGATAAGACCACAACAGGTTGTTTGTTTAATTGCGTCTAGTAACAACTTTGCCGACTAAGGAAACATCATTGGACCCTGCTCGAATTTCTCACAGTAATTCTAATATCAGGGTATTTTACTGTATCAAAAAATTCAAACGTAGCCGACAAATAAGCGAGTAAAAAACTTTTCGAGCTAAATTTTTCCAACATCTAAATGACGTTATGGAAATCAGATTCGAAAAGACTGTACAAATTTTAAGAATATTATACGATACCGGTACAAAAATGACTTGACGGCATGAAATGAAAACGGAACACTAACCGGTATCGTGTAAACGCCCGTGCCGTAACAGTTTGATGACGGTAATCACGATATATACGACCACAGTATTCGGGTCAGTAGTATTCACAAAGTCTTCTCAATTCTCATTGGAAGAGAATAGTCACATGCTAATCCATCATTATATTATACCGGCATCATGTAAACGCAAGACTTTTTGGCCTGTATTTACACACCGGCATGATTTTGTTCCGTTTTCAAATTGTACCGGCATCGTGTAAACGGGGTCTTAATGTATTATCGTTGCCACTAATCATACGCAAGGTTTTTGCCGGTTTTTAATAGTTTGAGGAATTAGGTCCGACGAATTAAGTTCGAGAGCCGCTCCAAAGTCGAATCTATTTGTATTAGGCACGGCGCATGAGAAGAGCAACCGTACGGAACCGGACAAATTCGACACCGGTTCCGAATTCGTCCAGTAGGGTGTAAACGGGGTCTAAGTCTGTCCAACACTAACCTTTCTCAATGATAGTCGTTGCAGACTCGGCACTGACCAGAGCGTTTTTCTCCACCAATACATCGGGTGAGACGGGACGTGAACTACTACTTTCAGCGTTAGTTGTAGGAACAGTTGGAGGTTCCTTAAAAAGATAACGTGAAAAGTTGTCACAACGCCCGCCCATCACCTCTGGCTAAGCATCACAACGTTCCATTCATCCCTTCAAGAGTTAAAAACATTACCACACGTTGTCCTGGCTCCTCAGGTAACACGGAACGTGCAACTGGGGTACTGGAAATACCAGAATCCTTGCTGGCATCCGAGGTCTTTTAATTAAAAAGAAAGAAAAAATATACGCAAATTACTCAAAATGAACGATAAACGAAAAAAGATTATTTTGCTGGCATCAAACTGACATTTCGCCGTAAATCTGAAGTATAGCATTTTGATTTAAGAAAGAGAATACATTATTTGGAAAAAAGAAAGGAAGAAACAATGGAAGAAAGAAAGAGGGGAAGGAAGGAAGGACGGAGAAACAGAAAGGAAGGAAGGAGAGGGAAGGAAAGGGAGGGAGGGAAGGGAAGGAGGGAAGGAGGGAAGGAAGGAGGGAGGGAGGGAGGGAGGGAGGGAGGGAGGGAGGGAGGGAGGGAGGGAGGGAGGGAGGAAGGAAGGGAGGGAGGAAGGAAGGGAGGGAGGAAGGAAGGAAGGAAGGAAGGAAGGAAGGAAAGGAAGGAAGGAAGGAAAGGAAGGAAAGGAAGGAAAGGAAGGAAAGGAAGGAAGGAAGGAAGGAAGGAAGGAAGGGAAGGAAGGAAGGAAGGAAGGAAGGAAGGAAGGAAGGAAGGAAGGAAGGAAGGAAGGAAGGAAGGAAGGAAGGAAGGAAGGAAGGAAGGAAGGAAGGAAGGGAAGGAAGGGAAGGAAGGGAAGGAAGGAAGGAAGGAAGGAAGGAAGGAAGGAAGGGAAGGAAGGGAAGGAAGGGAAGGAAGGGAAGGAAGGGAAGGAAGGGAAGGAAGGGAAGGAAGGGAAGGAAGGGAAGGAAGGGAAGGAAGGGAAGGAAGGGAAGGAAGGGAAGGAAGGGAAGGAAGGGAAGGAAGGGAAGGAAGGGAAGGAAGGGAAGGAAGGGAAGGAAGGGAAGGAAGGAGGGAGGGAGGGACTGACGGAAGGAAGGAAGGAAGGAAGGAAGGAAGGAAGGAAGGAAGGAAGGAAGGAAGGAAGGAAGGAAGGAAGGAAGGAAGCAACACTTACTGCCACCTTTAGTGGTATGGATGGTTCCTCGTTTGTAGAATTCTGTCGGGATCTAACCTCCTGGTTTTCATGCGGTTGTGGTAGTTGAGTAGTGGACTGTGATTGAGGCTGCACCGCTGGCTGTTGGTGCAACGATTGTCCTTGTTTAATTGATTGACTACTTGGCACACTATGGGCTTGACTTGAACCTTTCACCTGCAACTGATCAGTTGCTTCTTCAATCACTCCTTTAGCCTGCTCTTCCGTACCAGCAACATTTCGAGTGCTTTCTTTGTTCTCGATTTTCTCCGACGACTCTTTGTCGCTTTCTCTATCCTTCTCCTTCTCTTCAGTTGCGCCTTTATCACGGTTTCTTTTCACTTTTTCCACACATTCCTTGATTGTCTTAGTCGCAAGCAACATACTACTTGCATCAATGAAACCGGATGAAGCCTAGATATTTGAGAGAAAAAAAAGTAATTCATGCAATATTCCCAATAATATTACCCTGTAAGTCAGAGCCCCTTTCAGACCTACGCAGGCTTCGGGGGAAAGTGGGCTCTGTCAACAAACTCGATATTTCTTTTTGAGCATGCGTGAACGGTTTCCAAGATACTATTTTGGGCCCAGGCTCTATAACGCGTCACTTGCTATTTTCCTGCTAACGTGTGTTCGTAAACTAGAACTTGTTTAACCAGTTTAAAACCTGACTTCGTAGGTCGGAAAGGGGCTCTGACTTGCAGGGTACAATATATGCCTGCTGAAAATGTGCAGGCGCCTACGTTTGTCATTGGTGCAAATCGACAAGCTCACGAGTCCAGTCGTGATTTCGTGGGAGGAAAGCACCGGCCCCGAGATACGACTGGAAAGCGAGCGTACTCTTGAAACCGTGGTAAAAAAAGAACTTTCAGAAATGAAAACGATTTTTGACTTTCTCATTGAAAAGTGATTCGTTTGAAAAGCTGCATCAAAAAAATCGCAACTGTTGTTCACGATCGTATCAACTAAGTTAGCGGTGTTATGATATCGTAGTAAAAACGGTTTATCGTGCTTAGTTTGCGTTACAATACATTGAGAGAACTGAGAGATCTTACTATAAATAATGTTGGAATATACTTAGTAAACGTATCTCAGTAATTGAAGACATTTCGGACAATGCTCCTTTCTTCAGGGTCAAAAAGAACAGGTCATGCGAAACGTCAACAAGAGAAACATGTCAATATTCCTACTTATGTAATTATAAAAAATAAAAACCCCAAGGTTTCGGTCAAGACTGTTTTAAACCCCCCAACATTTCGACTTCATTGCAAAATGTTCAGCAGACCAATTGACAACAATGAGTATTACTAACACAGCTTGTACAGCAAACAACTGACAATTATTACTAACATCAAGCTGCAATTTCTGAAACTAACTAACAGTGTTTAACTGGAAACTTACTGTTACAACGCGACTTGTAGACCAACAAGTACTTGTAACCGAGCGGTTAAGACTCGTTCCTAGAGGACTGGGCACAGTCTAAGAGTCTAAGGTATTTATAAGTACCTTAATTAACCTTGCTCCGCTATCTGAGTTCTAGCGGCTCAATAGTTAGAGCGTCTGGCTAGCATTCAGAAGGTTGTGGGTTCGAGTCCCGCTTAGAGCTCAGAGTTTTTCTGAGTATTACTAACTAACACAGCTTGTACAGCAAACAACTGACAATTATTAATATACACTTATTAGATACATCTTAGCCTGTTATAACCGAGGAAGGAGGGAGCGGAAGCAGTTAAATGTTGAAATTCGAGACTTAAATATTTTCTATATATAAAGCAGATGAATTCAGTGTGTGTTTTATTAAACTGAACATATAATCTTGTGATTGATAAGTTAATATACTTTGTACCACCTGTCTAAAGATTGCTCTTCAATATGTGGTTGTAAAATATTGGACTGGCACGTGACGCTAATGCAGACGGGTGATTATTTGTGAGGATATAACAACAGCATGGTTCAGAGAAGAAAACTATAAGCTAGCTTAGACATGAGTATTGTATTACAACATTAACATGTACACAGTAGTATATACATATATCTTATTAGATGTTTCGGTGTGTAGTATCGCTGTATATTTTTATGCCGTATTTTGACGAGTCCGCAGGGGGAATCAAAATACAAACGAGTAAAAATATACAGCGATACCACACGCCAAAACATCTTATAAGAGATTTGTTATACAACTGCTCTGACCAACAAATTTTTATGGAAAAAGAAAACTCTAAAAAGGCCAGAGAAGTAGCGTGACTTGCACCAGGACAAAATAATAAGCATACATGAAGTAGTCTCCCGTGTGATACATTTGATTGGTTAACAATCCAAATAACTAACTATCCAAATATCGCTGTAGATTTGCACTCACTTTTAGCGTTATGTGGACAGTTTTTAATGCAGTTGTATAATAAAATGCCATATACCGAACTCAACGAACGTTCAGATCATCTGAGTTCCAACTAACTCAATGGTTAGAGCATCTCACCGGCGTCGGATCAGAAGGTTGTGGGTTCGAGTCCCGCATGGGGAACTCATAAATTTTGCTGAGTAAAATACCGTAGAATCCCGAAAGTAGCGCCCCCCCCGGAAGTAGCGAAAAAGATGTCTACAAACTTTCCGAAAGTAGTGGCCCCCAAGTCATCGCTTGATTAACTCGAAAGTGTAGTCAATGGCATAAGGAAAAACTAAAGCATATTAAATGTGGTAAATATGGTATACACATGTGCAATGAGGTCATTGAAGGAGAAACTGAAAGACAGCACCCTTGTCACTACTGATACATGTTATTATGCTAATTGCTTGTTTCCTGTCAGTGTGATCACATGAGATTGAAAGAAACATTGTGACAAGAATGACAACAAAGATAACAAAAAAGCTAACAATGTGCTTGAAAAGCTGCTAAACAACAGGTCTTAACTAGTCCAAATGAGATCCAAGTTTAATTCAGGTTTGTTAGTTTACCTAATGTTTATAGTAAATTAAAATTTTGTAAATGGCCAGAGATCAGAAGTTTCACGAAAGACAGTCACATGAAAGGCTTATAATTACAGTCGAAATGAAAATACAGTACCTTCCCACTTCCGCAGTTGGTTGTGTATTTCTGTATTTCTGTAGTCGCTACTGAAGTGTGAGGAAAGTCTAGCGATAAAAGTCGCCAATTCTTGATGTATATAGACGACTTTCAGGCTCATGCGCAGTAGCAACTTTACTTCAAATTTTCATCTGAGGTAAAAACAACTGTTTTAGCTGGAAAGATCATATTAAGAATAGTAAAAGTGCAAAGTTTAAAATAAATCGGACAAATAGTGCGAAAGCTACGCTCTTCGGAAGTTTTGCTCTCCACTAGGGATTTAATAGGGATTTTGGCTTGGCGTGCAACTCCCGCCCGCCAAGCCAAAATCCCTATTAAATCACTAATAAATCCCTGTTGGAATGGTCAACTTTCCGCTTGTGAAACTTTTTCCATTTGTTAAGCAATTCGTTTCAAACTTTGCACTTCTACTATTTTCAATATGCTCGTTCCAGCTAAAACAGTTGTTTTTATCTCCGACGAAAATTTGAATATTTGTTGCTACTGCGCATGATCGTGAAAGTCGTCTATTCATCTGTTGGTATCGATTTGGGATAAACATCCATTGTATCATGATTAAATGCCATTTAAAGCTAAATTATACTATTTATGTACAGTTTTCAACAAAAAAAATTCTTAGGCTTCGGTAGCGACTACAGAAATACAGTAATACGCAACGAACTACAGAAGAAGAAGTGGGAAGGTATTTCGATTTGGACTGTTAAGGTTATCAGTAATTGGGTAAGTTAGTGAGGAATTGTGTGTTACCCTGGGTTTCAGAAACAACAATAGTGAAAAGAGAAGAAAAAAAGTGCCCATTGTTTAAATGCACTGCACCAATGGATTTGAACTACACACGTAAAAACGCACAAGCTGTTTACACGACTTTTCAACAGGCTGTCGCCGTCATGTGTTCGCACTGGCTGTCCCAGTCTGTTAACATGTCTGTAACAGGTTGTTGACAACTTGTAACAAGGCTGATGACTCCAACAGACTGATGACAAGTTGTTCCAACAACCTGTTACTGCTCTGCACTCAACAAGTTGTTAACAGGTTGATGCTAACAAGGTTGTAGCAGCTTCTTGAATGAACAGCATTGTTACAACCTATTAACAGCCATGCTACAAGCCTGTTGCGAACACATCCTGTTGACAAGCTGTGAGATTTTTCGTGTGTAGATTCAATGTGAAGTAAGGTCAGACTTGGACTTTGTTTTTTTCATCAGGGGAATACTAATAACATCCCTTGATTGGCTAATGAAATATTTTATAAAATAACATTTTGAAAACGCAAGCAGTGATTGGTTCCATTTTGCCGTTGTCTGTTCAGTTATAGATGCACAGATGACGTTACAACGTGGTAAGAACAAAAAAGTGGCCCACAACACGCAGTCATTGATGTCTTTACCACACTGTGACGTCTTCTGTGAATCTATAACTGAACAGACAACAAAAAAATGGAATCTATTTGTTTCATACAATAAAAATTTAAAAAGTTTTATCAAAACTCTTGCCAGGTTTTGGGGGATGAAGAAAGAAAAAAGCAAGTCAACTGACGTGATCTGATGGCCCATGTGTCTGTCCTCTAATAGATCATTGGTAATAACCAATAGAAAACACGTATAGCAACCAGGGTATTGTATAAATCTTTCTGGAAAACATGGATGGATTATTGTTCCCAACGTAATTTCTCGTTCTCCCAAACTTCCCCTTGTGTTTCTAAACTATATAGAAACACAGAAAATGTTTTCTATTTCTTAAATATAATCACATGCAAAAATCAGAGGGTTATTCTAACCCTCCTTTTTCTAACCCACATTTCCCCCCAAAACCCTACAAACTAGGCCAATCACACTTTCAGCCCCTATACATACCAACTCTTTTGAAATCTTTTCTGGATTATCTTCACGCAAATCAAAGTCGAATTGAATAGCTTCATTGTCCTTGTGTTTGTCCTTTCTCAATTTTGGGTCCCCCAAACGAAGCTGCAACTTGACCAGTTCTGGTCTGTCTGGATTCACCTCTGTTTGCAGGACCAGGTCAACTTTGATGCCAACATCGAGTTTGAAAAAAGGACAATTGAGAAGGTAGGGAATGGTGTACCTTTGGTGGAGTAAAAGAGGTAATTTAAAATGATTAAGAAAACAGACAGTAAAGAGCACCTTAAACTAAAATAAGAATAGCTAAGCTACTAAAGTATATGTTGGAGTGTTCAACAAATGTTGGTTAATTTACAGACAGACAAACAGACAAACAAACAAACAAACAAACAAACAAACAAACAAACAAACAAACAAACAAACAAACAAACAAACAAACAAACAAACAAACAGACAAACAGACAAACAGACAAACAGACAAACACACACACACACACACACACACACACACACACACACACACACACATACATAAACACACAGACAGATACACAGGCAGACACATGGACAGACAAATACAGTAGACACAGACACAGACACAGACACAGACACAGACACAGACACAGACACAGACACAGACACAGACACAGACACAGACACAGACACAGACACAGACACAGACACAGACACAGACACAGACACAGACACAGACACACCAACAGATTACAACCATACCTTTCTTGTTTCTTGTATTTTGTACATCCCTCAATGATGTCATAGATATCTTTATTTTTCACCTTGGCCAAACAATCTGGTGGTATGCCCTAAAATTAAGATCAACCCAAATTTTCACACAAAAAGCACAATATCATCAATGAAAATACCTGGTAATCTGACAAAAAAATTCCACTCAACCGTACACTGTACAGGTGTACAGTACCTAACACACCAGTGACTTGCCTCAGACAGTCTGCATACTTGTGTGGTGAATAAGGTTATTTATTAGTGGTGTTGTCAGTGAACCACACGGAGAAAATAAGAGAAAAACTCTACCAGCTGCAATGGAGGTTTTCTCTACTTGCACAATATGTTTAATTCACTCGGAGTAACACCACTAACATTTATTGTTATATAGCCAGAGCTTCTCTGGGTACAACGATGACTGTCATTGGTTGGCTTGTGGTCACATGACCTTAGCAAAATTTCAATGTCTACCGAGTGGGTAATAATTGAGAACTTATTGCCTGCTTGGTCAATAAGTTTTTAATTGTTGCCCACTAGAACTTTGAACTCTTCACGGCATCCTAAAGCTTGTTTGGTACAAAAAAAAAATTTATAGGTCTTCAAAGCATGTGTGAAGATTAACTGGAGAAATGTATATTTGCTGTTCTTTTGTTCTGAGACTCATATTTGTTTGGTCGAAGTGAAATTACAGAGCCAGGGGAAATGTTTTGGTAAGTCTTAGCATTTGTCTTTTGTGTACTTTCCCTTGATAAACGTCAAAATTATTCAGTGAAACTCAAGCTATATAATAACAAAACACTTAATGTCTGCTCCCTCGGAAAACAATTACATGTAGTTTTGTTTTCCCTCGAGTCTCAATGTTTCCCTCGACTTCATCTCAGGAAATATGAAGACTCTTGGGAAAACAAAACTGTTTCCCTCGGGAGCAGACATTAAGTGTATAGTGCACAGTATGTACCTGAGTGACTCGTTTGTAAATCTGAGCAGCATTTTGGCATTCCATGTACGGATATTCTAGTGTCACCATTTCTAACATGCACATTCCAAATGCATACACATCAACAGACTCATCGTAACGTTCCTCGTACATCTCAGGTGCCATGAACTCTGGAGTACCTGTTATAGAAAAAACCATGAAGGAATTGGTCTGAGAATATGTACACATGTTAACCATTTCAGCCTCAAGCCACAGAATAGTAAGACAACCAGAAGTCCAACTCGCATCAGAACCTTTGAAGTTTATGTCCTCGCGCAAATATCGCCTCGTGCATCTATATTCGTCGCCATCCTACACCATCCCATGCAATCCTGGTGGGGGAACTTGCCAGGATTGCATAGGATGGCATGGGACATTGTGTAGGATCACGTAGGATGGCATCGGATGGCATAAAATATCACGCATGCGCATTGAAGAAATGCAGACAAGTTTTCACTTGAGTCGGACTTCTGGTTGTCTTACTATTCTGTGCCCAAGCCAAGTATTAAAAATTTTATTCTGGCCAGACAATTTTACTCAGAATTGAGAAGAAAAAAACTGATTTCTTGAGTTTCTCTCACTGTTAGCTCCAATTTCTCATAGCCTTTTCTAATTAATTATTTTGAATAAAATACATTGAATTTATAACCCCTATTTGCTTGCTTACCAATCACACTTTTAGCAAATGAATGTTTCTTCAAAGTTGCTAAGCCCAAATCACCAATCTTGATCAGGCCTGTTGAACCATTCACAAAAATATTGTCACACTTTAGATCACGGTGGATGATTGGGGTTGTTCTGGTATGAAGAAAGTACAAGCCTTCTAAAATTTGTCGACACCAACTCTTCAGAACTTTTTCTTTGACACCTTTGAACCTTTTGAGGTACCTAAAACCACAAAAAACAAACTTGAATTACATAAACATATTACTTTACCAGGAAACCAAGACATTTTATACTACAGTACCACTCAGAAATGACCTAACAGTGCGGTTGTGGTTGAACAATGATAGAAATGATAATAAACTTTAATAAAGCACAATAAAATTATCTAGTAATGCAGAAAACAGTCCATATTTTGATTCATAGTGATTTAGAGACAGTTTAACACTGAACAGAGTTATATTACAATTAGTGTAATAAAACTAGCGTGCTACGTAGGCAGTGTAGAAACAACAATCGAAATATAGTAAGGTTAGATATACTGCCAAAACAGAGAATGTAGGAGTCTAACGTTTCGAGCAAATGCCCTTCGTCAGAGAAACCACATTTTTCTCTGACAAAGGGCCTTCGCTCGAAACGTTAGACTCCTATGTTCTCTGTTTTGGCAGTATATCTAACCTTACTATATTTCGATTTATATTACAATTAAGCTGAGGTTAAACCTAGGTTCGACCTCGGTTTTTGTTAAGTTATTTCAGAGCAGTACTGTACATGTATTTAATGAAAAGCATATATCTAACCATTTCACTCCCAAATACGTAATTTCCTGTCCTTTATCATTTTACTGTCTAACACGAGACGATTTGACTTGTCGATGGGAGAGCGCTTGGAAAGTTAGGAGTAAAAGGGTTAACTACCCAGATAAATTCTTTGAATTTTATTGCTTATGAACAACCCAGTGTTTTATGAAGACCCTGCAACATCTAAGTCAAATTCTTACAATACTTCTGTCAGGAAACTTTTTACCAAAAGAATGTGCATGGGTACACCAGTATTGTATGTAGAAAACAGATATTTTCAAACTAAGTGTGGGTGGCTATGTGGTAGATTTCTAATAGTTAATTTTTAACTTATTTACTGTAGATAGGACTACTCTGATTGCAGTCAAAAATCGTTTACTTAAGCCCATCCTTGCCTCTTATAAAAAGTTTTGGTTTATAAACAGTTACTGTATTTACATTAGTTGCTATTTCTGGGGTATAAATAAGCAATTTACTGTCAGAAAGAACCCAACTTTTAGAAAACACTGCCAAAGAGTCATTAGTATCCACAAAGACAATGCTTTGTCACAAAATAAACCAAAAAAGACTAAAACATTGCATTATAGTACTCCTTTAACAAACAGTCAATACTAAAAGTAAAATATTTGAATGGAAATTTCTAGCAGGTGACAAAGTTAATAATTGGAAACAAACCAAACTACATAAACTAAAGATATTAAAGCAGTACAAAAAGTAAAACCCAGTGAATTCAGCATTTTAAAGCTTGATATCATTGTGTACTAACGTATGTAAAAAGATTTAAATAAGTAAAAGTTTAGCAATGTATTTGTAGAATGTTTATGCAGATGTCAAAAAGTAAATATAACCAGTTAACACCTGTGAGTGGTTTGAAATTAACAATCATAATATACAAACAGAATGTATAGGAATAAGAAATTGATGTGCAGTAGTTTCAATGTAAAATCTAGTGTTCAGATATATCCAAGTATCGTTTGTGCCTTGTTTTAACTGATTAAATAGAAAATTAGGGGACATTCAGAGGATGAAAGTCAAATAATAAAAACCACTAGCATTGTAAACATTCGGTTGTCCTTCAGCAGTGCATAATTATATGCGAAGAAGAATTTCAAATAAAGTTGAATCACCGCTGTACAGAAAAGTTTTCTGACTTCCCTAACAGAAAACGTTTCTCTACAGCAGTGATTCGACTTCATATTAAATTATTCTTGTTCACATATATACTGTACGCTGCTGAAGGACAACTGAATGTTTATAACTTACAGTGGCTTCGTCCTGCAGAAAGATACCTAACTCTTCAGTTTGGTGGATTAGATATCCACTGATGAGCTATGGTAATGTATTTGATATAAGGATATTCCTCACTACCTCAGCTGGAAGTCCCAATAGCTCAATGGTAGAGCACTGGTACGTGAAACCAGAGACTTTGGGTTTGATTCCTGGTTGGGGGAGTCAGAAACCTTTTCTATACAGTGGTGACTCAACTTCATTTGAAATTATTATTCTACACTAGCACAGACCTGCGAACCTACCCCAAGCAAAAACAGTGAGATTCAATTTTTTCCTCCCAAAAAATTGTGAGAAAACAACGTTCATGTTCAAATCAATTCATTTTGCTTTTTTAACAAATACAGTAGTATTAATAAAAGATAAGACTTTTTGTTGTGGTTTTTTGGGTTTTGTTTTATTTGACAATGGTATATACCATTGTATATGTCGCTGATGTGGAAATTAATTTTTCGTGACTGCTAAACTACTGTACTAACAGCTACAAGTGCAGACTATATAATCTATATCCATATTTGTTTTGTCACTAAATTTCTGTAAATTAAGATACTGAAATCATACCAATGAAGACTCTAGTTTTAGGATTTTCATTTATCATGAGAATCGAGTATGGAATCGTGAGACCGTGAGATTGTAGTCAAAATCGTGAGTCTCAAGGCAAAACTGTGAGACTTGGCAGGTCTGCTAGCATTTTAAGCCAAATAAACAATGCTAGTTCTAAGATTTAATGATAGTCTTATTTAAAAAAAAAATTAACAAAGTTGCTTATCTATACAAATGCAGTTTCCCATGCATTATAAACTGTCAAATATACATAATGAATTCAGGTAAAATAAAAACAAAACCGTTGTTTTGCCTTCTGGAGGCTTCTTTGTTAAAACATTCACAACATGAAACAAATACGAAACAAAAAATCTCTAAAACAACACTGAATTAAAATAAAAACATAGCAGCTTGTCTCTGAAGATAAAAAATTCATTAAATCAAATATATCTTAACTATGCACATTCACTTCACACTATCTACAGTACATCCATCTGTGACACAAAATATTTAGTGTTTAACAAATAAAACATAAAGCTCCATGAATACGTACTCGTATAAAGGTACGTTTGGCATCATCTGAACATAGACTATTACATTCTCTGTTTCGGCAGTATAGCAGAGTATATAAGAACAGCTTGTGTTTCACAAAAATATTTTAAAAATAAAATTGTAGAAATAACTTCATTTATGATTAAGCAATTTCATAGGCTACTTTCAGTATAGATTCTACTGTGTATACTTTTATCCTTCGCTTAGAAATTCACCAAATATGGTATATGTAGGCTTGTCATTGAGCAATCACTACATTCCACTATACTGAATTATTTTGCTGTGTTTTAGCAGGAAATAATTAAAAAGGTTTACACTTGCGTTATATAATATGCAACTGAACCATGAAAATTTAATAAAAATTTCTAAACTTCTTAGAAGATAGATTTCTCCTGTCAGGAAAACCATGGACTGTTGTAATTAGAGGTGAGCCGCTCATCGGCAAAACATCGGCAGAGCCGATTAATGGCTAGTTTTTCTCACAATCAGCTATCGGCTGATTGTCTTTCACCATCGGATCGACTGTCTCGTGACTCTTGTCCTCGTATTTCTGCTCTCTCATCCTCATTTATCATAGCCTGTGTACAGCCGCAACCCTCCCATCAAAATCGGGGAGCGAGCATCTGTGGTACAGTGTCAACAATCGCGTTCTCAGTCACGTTACAAATCGGTTTGCGCTCAAAATACGAGAATTGTCTTGACGACTTCCTCTCATTGCAAAACTTGAGATGAATAAAATGACAAAACGGGAACACTGAGTATCAGGTTAGCAACATCGGTTTTGCCGATTAATCGGCCGATGGTGGGGAAATATCGGCTCTTAACAATCGATATCAACAATCGGCTTTTTTTTAACATCGGCTCACCTCTAGTTGTAATTCTTTTCAATAGTCAAATGTAACAATAGAGATGTACGAGTAAGAAAACACAAATCTACACTCCAAAAACCTTTTGGAGGAAATAGACCAATTTTTCATTGGTTTCTCCTATAACAAAGCCATAACAAATAACTAATGATGTCAATACTATCAAATAATCCATAAAAGATCCAAATTATTTCATTTTGTGGTGGTGAAAGTTGTTACATGAAAAAATTAAAACTGCCTATGTCTACATAAAAAAATAGTCTTGGAATTTAAAACTTCCTGAATTAAAAAATCTAAAACTGTTATCCTAGAAAACATATTGCTAGGTCTACTGGTGTATACTGGAAACCTTTGGTAGAGAAAAATAAACCAGGGAAATAAAACAATCGCATAAAATCAACACTCTGGTTGCCCAGACAATATGTGTTATTTATTTTCACTTTCCAAAGTTGCCCTTGAAAATTGATATGCAGGAAGTATTCAATTTTTAGGCAAAGTAAATAGATTTCAGATTTCAACATATATAATTTGAAAGATACAGCAACACAATATCAGTGTAGTAGTTTGGTAATAATATAACCTCCGAGTTTCAACCCAAAACATGATGATGATGAAAATAAAAGAAAACTGTAACTTGTCACTTGTGTGAATGAGATACAACTGTCAGTAATTAGAAATAAAAACAAACCCACAGCTTTCATTAACTTTATAAGCAGGAGGTTATGGTGGGCCATTACAATCATTATTTAAAAATTAGCCACTGAAAGAATGGCCAGGCAGAGTTCAAACTCCTGTGGTAGCCTTTTAAAAAAGAGAATACTAGAGCAATATTTTGTACCAGTTGTTAATGGAATTTAAATAAATCCACAAGAAAATCTTAGCCAACCCTGTGGAAAATCACATTCAACCACAAAGTATCACAATGTCAAACAAAAACATAAATTTGATTAACACTTCAACAAATAAAGTATTTCATAAGATATTTTGACAGGAAGAAATACTAATATGGAGATCGAGAAACAGCATTGTTAATTCCATTTTCCCCCCTTTTGAACAAAAGGGGGGATAGTTCAAAAGGGGGGATAAGACGAAAATTGATAAGAATGAATGAGAAAGATAAGAATAAAAAGATAAGAAGGGATTAATATGTATAAATAGAAATAAAAAGGTTGTTTTGAAAAGATCGATCAAAGCGAATTATCTTGGACATACAAACCAGAAGAAATAATAGGTTTGGAAATGCAGACACATTGTTTACATTTATGCAATCACGCATTAAGGGACAAACCTCTTCTGAACTGAAGTACATCTAAATTCAATTAAATGCTGTGCCTCTACTACAACACTCCCTACTAACTCGTTGATCATGGGTTTATAATGCTTATCGGGAAACCATTATGGAACTTGCTATTACCCCAAACTGTTCCCAAGTACTTTATAGATTATTTAAATGGTATTCAACATACAATGTACCAAACGACTGTATTGTACACCTTATAAAGCAGACAATGATATATCATTGTTTACAGTACAGTATTTCAGGTAATACTGTACCATATACCATTTTTTCGTGATGGAGAATTTCAATACATCTACTGGTTAGGGCGGATAACTTAAGTGTTTTAGGGTGATTTTATAAGTCCTTATTATTTTGATGTCTGAGCCAGTGGGGTTCATGCCAAATGGGGATCTTACTTTCTTTTGCCTTCAATACAATAACTGTGGTCTACAGGAATAAATCATTGATCAAACTTATTAGATTAGTCATGCAAATCAATGGTTTAAGTCTGGAAAAAATGAATATCTCGTCTGAACGATGAAATCGACGAAAAAGGAAACTGATTGCGTAGGATGCTTATTGAGCTAAGACAAGACGATGGTATATAGCGGAAGGGTGAAAAATAACCTCAGGAAGATTGAACCCACGTCAATAAATGATAGAGTTTCCCAAGAATGGCATAACCAAGCAGAAACACATGAGATCGGGGGCAAACCACAAGCGGTTTTACATTTAAAATGCCATGCAAATAAATATACATTCTCGACCAGCACAGAATGGCCTGAAGCTAATTTGGTCGTCAGGGGAATTGCTGTCTCGTCACAAGATTTTCAACCGCTAGTATACTTACGTTTTTAAAGTTCCTGATGTCATGAGTTCGGTGACAAGAATCAGTTGTTTTTTATCCTTTGTGCCAGCTTTAATTCGTTCAAAGAACTCGTGAAATTTGACGATATTTGGATGAGTGAGTTGTTTCAGCATCACGGCCTCCTCTTTGAAACGAGTCCTTTCCGACTTGGAATACTTATCCTAAAAATAACAGAAACAGTGTTTAAAAGCAACTTTTTTTTTAAATCAACCATTAATAGATAACACAATACAAATTTGAACAGAACAATGGTAAAAATCCACGAAATATTTGCAGCTTAAAAATTATTAATACCTGTAACTCGCACCAAGCGACAGCAACACCAGTTTCGGTATCCAAACCTTTAAACACAGTTTTGAAAGAACCTCTTCCAATTTCGATATCAAATTCAAGGAACCTGCCATCTGGACTCAAAGCTACTGCCTTTTCTTCAGCTTCTGTGCTTTCATTTAATAAACTAGAAGCCTTCTCGTCGACGGGTCTGTCGCCAAACGAGTGAACTGAATTGGTTTCCACATCCGAAGTTGCTTTCGAGTTGTCCGTCTTCTTCGACTGGTCTTCTTCGGTCATTATAGCTTGGGAACTTTCTGCAGTCATGTTCCCTGTTTGTTTTTCTCGCGTAGAGCTCATTAAATGTCTTTAAAAAGCGTATAACGATACCCGGCTGAATCGACGTCCAACACGAACCTTCAAACAGAACGAACCCGAAGACATGTTCACGAGACTTGCCTTAAAATTGTAGGCTTAAAAACCGAAAAACTCGTTCTGTGATTACATTTTCCAATAAACTACACCGTACACTTTGTCTCACTTCGTTCAGAGAAGTCAGAAACGTTCTAGGTGGACAGAAAGCGGCTACGCACGGTCGACGACCGGTTTCTTCATCACGACGACAAGGGGGAAATGGCTTCGCGGATAACAAACTTTCAGCGACGATTTCCTCCCTTTCTCGGCGAGCAAACACCTTTCCCAAAGCTTGGAGGGACTCTCCAGTTAGGGATGAACCCCAAATCGAGGACGTTCTCGTAATAAGCCTACCAATTCGCTCTCCTTTCGATGAGAAGTAACCGCTTCGAAACTACAAAGACCACTAGTGAAGCACATGAATGAAGCTTGGCCAACAGAAACAAGTGAGATCGGGACGGAATGCGCATGCGCTCAGCGTCGGTTAATTCCGGTCATGCTTCCCCCCAAAACCAGAATGAAAAAAGAAATTCTTGAAATATCTTCAACGATATCATCCTTTTACCTCTCGTTTTCGCATTTCCTTTTCCTGTTATACCCAATAGGTTTTTTATGCAACTATTAATTTATAAAGTCACAAAAGCGCAAAAGAACTTTAAAATAAAACTTAAAAAGTGCCCCTGCCCAATGGCGGACATGGTCTATTTCAAAACTCACTTGTGTCGTCACGTATATTATGTGAAATGTTTGACCGGAAAACGCAGGGAGGGGAATAATTTGATTATTTGGTTAACCTACATCTATAAATACGGTTTCTACTTTTTTGAATAGATGGCTTATATAAATTTTTAAGTTTTATACAAATTTAAAAAGACCCCTACTGTGAAAATTGTTTCAAGACTTCACAGGCAGTCACAAGACCTGCGCGCGTGAAATCAACACTTCATTAACCCTTTGAAGCCTGAAGACGAGTAAAAGCCAGACGATTTTATTCAACACAGGGAGCTAGCCACGTCCCAGTGCGAATTTGGGTCTGTTTTTTTAATATATATTTTTATCTTTGTTTAACTTAAAAATTAATTCGTTGCGAGTTCAGTTGCTGGGAGTAGCTAGGGCAGTGGAGTGTAACGAATTTCACTTCACCGCAGGTTGTCCAATCATAAATGCTTACAGGCAGACAACCATTTACTAAGGCCAAATAATTAACCATCTGCTAGAGCGCTAATCCTTTTTTGTTGTCATAACATATTAAGTGAATAATCAAGGGACCGTAAGCTTAGAGCTGTGAGTATTATTCATGTACTTGTCTGGCTTTTCTTAATATCCTACGGTTATGAACACAAAAGAAAGTTCCCTACAGAGTCAGTGTCTTCTTAAAACATGCACAGTAAGGGCTTTTTAACACCGTCGCGCACCCAAACGATATCGGATGAAACAATGATTTACGGGTTTAAAATTTGTTATTAGTATTTGTATAATGTCTTTTCTTCATGTTTTATGGAAAATTGATCATTTATATCATAATGCGCCGTACTTTCCCTTCATAACGATTGTCACCCTGATTAATCCGTTTTAGAGTGCGGACACTTGTTTCCATCTTCCAAAATGACATGACGTCGTCATAATAGGCGAGTTTCAGGGTGTTGCGCGCGCATCATTTTTTAAAGAAACTGGCAAGCTCCACTCAAAGTAAACATACTGTTGAAGATAAACAAAGTATAGATACAGTTTCTGGATGTTTAACACTGTTATTCTGCTGTTGTTGCTTACTTTATGGGGAGCCCACCAAGAGCCCGCCAATTTCTATCCAAAACGATGTGCGCGCAACACCCTGAAACTCGCCTATTGTCAAGAAATTTCTTCAACAATCATGAATACCCACTCTTTCCTAAACCAAAAAAACTAATATTCCAATCATAAAAACTATTTTTCGGTTTAAACTCTAACCCTAAATCAAAAACCCCACTTAATTAGCCGAAAATGTTGAAAAAAGAATTAACGCCAAAATGACAGTTTCCCATCTATGAAAATGAGATTACGTGTTGCGTGTGGTCGCACTGATTATTTGCCTAATCGGTTCGGTCGTATAGCACGCTGTATAAATTAAGTTGGCTTGCTCTTTGAATTAGATCGACCCGCTCTTAACCGTGCGGCTCGCTCGTTGAAGGCGTGCGGAACGCTCTTAGCACGGTGAAGCATGCTGTGCGATCCAGCCAACACCGTACGACCTAAACAAGCGATGATTGAATATAGTTTATTATAATCCATGATTTAATTTTAGCATAATAAATTTGGTTCCTTCGGAATTTTATTTTCTAATCTATGTACTAATCGGACAGCGTAGTCAGCGTGCCAAGACCGCACCAATTAATTAATTAGTTCGGTGCGCTCATAATATCGAAGCTTTGCTGTCAGGGAAACACAATTGGAACGAACGGTACGTATAAGCAAGACTGTACTAGGGGACGTAGCCAGGATTTTGAAAGGGGGGAGCCGAAATAAAAATAGAATTTTAGGGGGGTCCGGGGGCATGCTCCCCCGGGAAATTTTTGAAATCGAGAGTCGCTGAAATGCCATTTCCTGGCTTTTGGAGGAAGATTTTACAGACTCTAAAGGTTAAAAAACGTCATATAAAATACTCAAAACCCGCAAATGTCACATAGACACTCAAAATGCATACACTTCAGTAGATTGAATACACTGTTTACAGTTTATTTCCGGACACAATTCATATTGCATCAGTTTTGTAGTTACATGTCTGTTGTTTTATATCAAAAGGGGGGGAGCCGCGGCTCCCCCGGCTCCCCCCCTGGCTACGTCCCTGGTCGAGACTGAAGCAAGAGGTTGTTGACTGAGCTGTTGGGTTAGCACGAGTTCGTGGTGAGCACTCAGTGTCTCCGCTCGTGTATATGTATATACAGATCATATAATAGTACTTATGCTGTTATGCGGGATTACGTCATTTTCTTCAGCTTATGGACAAAAAATTTCTAACCCTAATCTCTATTTTCTTCAATTAATTCCATCTCAAATTTCTAACTTCCTAAATTCCATACGTTCTTAAATTCATTCAAATATTCTGAATTCCTTTCCAATTTTCTAAATTCCTTCTTTTCTAAATTCCTACTCATCCTCGTAAAGGTGTTGCTAATATCTCGAATTCTTTGGTACCTAAATTCCTTCAGAGTTTTCCAAATTTCTTTCAAATTTCTTTCTTCCTTCCTTCCTTCCTTCCTTCCTTCCTTCCTTCCTTCCTTCCTTCCTTCCTTCCTTCCTTCGATCCTTCCTTCCTTCCTTCCTTCCTTCCTTCGATCCTTCCTTCCGTCCGTCCGTCCGTCCGTCCGTCCGTCCGTCCGTCCGTCCGTCCGTCCTTCCTTCCTTCCTTCCTTCCTTCCTTCCTTCCTTCCTTCCTTCCTTCCTTCCTTCCTTCCTTCCTTCCTTCCTTCGATCCTTCCTTCCGTCCGTCCGTCCGTCCGTCCTTCCTTCCTTCCTTCCTTCCTTCCTTCCTTCCTTCCTTCCTTCCTTCCTTCCTTCCTTCGATCCTTCCTTCCGTCCGTCCGTCCGTCCGTCCTTCCTTCCTTCCTTCCTTCCTTCCTTCCTTCCTTCCTTCCTTCCTTCCTTCCGTCCGTCCGTCCGTCCGTCCTTCCTTCCTTCCTTCCTTCCTTCCTTCCTTCCTTCCTTCCTTCCTTCCTTCCTTCCTTCCTTCCTTCGATCCTTCCTTCCTTCCTTCCTTCGATCCTTCCTTCCGTCCGTCCGTCCGTCCGTCCGTCCGTCCGTCCGTCCGTCCGTCCTTCCTTCCTTCCTTCCTTCCTTCCTTCCTTCCTTCCTTCCTTCCTTCCTTCCTTCCTTCCTTCCTTCCTTCCTTCCTTCCTTCCTTCCTTCCTTCCTCCCTTTCATTAACCCTTCACTCCTTTTTTCCCTCCTTCAAAATCATTCTCAGACTAAAACTTGGTCTATGCCATACCGGCTTGCAAAAAATGCAACCCCGGTATAACTGTTTTTGGATGTATGTAATAAAAGACACGGGAACCATTAGGAGTGTCGTTCATTACTAAAAACGGAACCGATACTTAAGAAGTGGGTAAATTACCCATTAGTGGGTCGGGTTAGCAAATAAGCTTAGCGCCCTAGCGGTAAATACGCTTACTGACAAGTCCAAGGCTTAATAGAGGGCTTCTTGCAGAATGATTAACATGAATTAATGTTCTGCATGTTCTGTTCCGTAGTCAAACCCTTAGCCTTTGGACTGAAGTGTTGTTACTGATTATATTCAAATAGTGTATATACGACATTTTTGGCAACAGATCATGTTATTCTGCTTCAAGGAGACCTTCCAAACGCAAACGCCGTTTCCTTCTATTGTTCACACACGGACATGTCGTCATTTATCTTTAAATCTTCATGCACTGTAGACAAGCTGATTGCCTTTGTAGACGCTAGTCGTGTGACATACGCAGGTCTACCTTGGCTTTGCGTTCTGGGGTTTCTCAATGTTCGTTCACAGGCGTTGACAACGTTGGCCTATTTGCTGTTTCTCACGAGACTGGCAGTAGCTAAAAACTGCTGAAGCACATGACCAATATCAACATTGTTTTCTGTCGTTAAATGTTACTGTTAATATAGCGGCCATTTAAATGAATGGCCCAGAACACCGTTTAATGATTGAGATTTTAACGATTAGCCTAATTAAACAACAAACCCTAACCCGACTTGTCTGTGAGCAAATATATTCAAAAAGGCGCAAGTCAAAAACAAACTTCGGACATATAGCATCTGGTGAACTCGATATTCAAGTTAAAACAGGAATATAAAATATATACCGTTTCATAATCCCTTTTTTTGGCTATAACTTGAATTTTCGGTTTATAATTAACATGCGCGCTTATTTTCAGAAAATATTAAACTCAACTATTTCGTTTTAGATAAGCCATAATCTAAGCCATATTATTTAAAATATTCTGCGATTTCTGTACACCTCGAGTTTGACAATTCAAGTTTAAAAATAGTTTAATATTTCTAATTCCTGCATGTAATAGTATACTTTATTATATAGATGCGAGTGTTTTATCAGAAAATATGCAGTGTCGTATTTTCCATATCCTCACAGAATTTTACCTCTTTTTGCATTGAATCTATATAATAAAAAGAAAATTACACGCTGGCTTGAAGATATGAATTTTATCTTCTCGTAGTAAAAACGATATTTTACTCATTCGCTACGCTCATTCGTAAAATATTGTTTTCACCACTCGAAGATATTACACGGTGGTGCGAAGATATGCTTCGCACCACCGTGTAATATCCTCTATATATACCAATCGTACAAGCGGAAAGCGTAATCCCAAGGTATGGAGTTCAAAATCATTATCTCCGGCGAGCAATGCGGAAAACGCATCTCCGGGCCCCCAGTGGACTCCAAAAAGCCTTTAAATTGCGCTCTATTTCTGTAAACAATTGTAAAGCAAGACTAGATATTCATTGTGGACGAACATGTTTTTCGGCCATCTGGTCCATGACTAAACATAATGGTTTCGGATGCATTAAGAATGTGTTTATTGGCGATGCACATGTATTAATTAATGGCTGATAATACCAGACCCCCCAGAAGTATAAGAAAAACACAATAGGAAGAAAACAGGTATTTTCTCGGCGGGCAACTCAGTCGGGCTTTCTTGTTTTTGATACGAGTTATAGAATGACAAAAGATTTAATAAACCACAACTGGTCAGCGACCACAACCTTTGACACACTTGTTTAATTTTCATTCCAAATCCAACTTTTTTAATAATAATTCCAGAGATCAGTATTTAAATATTGTATCAAGACCTGTTTAAACGGATCCAACACCATCCAACATTGTTGCAGGCCTCAAAATGTTGGATGAAAAGTTTGAAACGAATCAAACCTGATAATCCTACAACCTCATGGTGTGCAAAAGGCTTCAACATGTTGCATCCGTTTAAACGGACCCTATAACAGTGTTCTTGCCGTGTATTTAAAAAAATAATCGTAAGATGTGATGTGCGGTGCATGACAAATATCCAACAACTCTAATAATTATTCCATTATTCCAACACACACACACAATATATATATATATATATATATTTGGGGTTAAGTTTTTCAAAAGCAGATTAGCAGTAATTATTAAATCTCATAATCTCTTGGGGTTTGTTTTTCATTTCCGCAGACTCACTTCAAACTTCAGAGCCATAAAACTTCATTAATTCTTCAAAAACTCATTACACTGTAATAATAATTCATGAGGAAAACACCAACGAAATCAGTACTATAAATGTCACTCTTTAGTTGTTTTTCAAAATTACTACGTCAATTAACTTACGAAATGGTTCGTTTTGGAAGATATTTAAAACATTCGTAGTACGTGATTTATCAGATCTAAAAACACTCGGCTTATCGCCTCGTGTTTTAAATCTGATAAAACATTGCTGTTCTTGTTTTAAATAGTGCAAAGTTGAACCTTATTGTTCAATATTGCCCTGATGAAAGTTAGCTGCGCGCGCAGCTAACTTTCACACCCCTTTATATTCTGTGTGTGATTTCATTCGAATCAATAGAAAGCCGCATTTTTGACGCGACATTTTTAACGCGACGTTTTGAACGCCACAGACCACCGCTTAATTTTAGCACTGTCTGTTTTTATCACTAACCAGTCTTTTGAACAACTAACCCCTTTTTATTATATGGACAATAGCACAATACATTTCTACACTTATTCAAAATGAATTTTCTCTGCCACGTATTTCCGGAAACGCGCTCAAAACTTTAGTAACCTCTCAATTTTGCTTTACGCTGACGTCAGCTAAAAAGAAGCGGGAAAAACAACAAGGACAGTCAAACGAGCTTGAACTTCAAAAGAAAGCTTTCATATTCGTTTCCCGCTTCAAAATAGCAAACTGTGGAACTAATATCCAGGTAATTGAGTACAAATACTATGAGAAATTAATTGATAGTTAAGAAAATGCATTTAAAGTGATTTTTGGGCAATTAAATGCAATTGAATAACTGACTTTAGTTGACCAATTTCACTCTTATTTCACCTTCAATGGTTCCTCATTTTAAATTGAATATTTTTTGTTTTATCGCCTAGATAGTTGAGCCAATGTACTGTACACGGCTCACTGGTAGTTGAAAGTCTTGAAAGAAAGTATTAAATAATATTTTTAGTGTAAATTAAGTTTGTCTTATTTGAAAGAACACTTAAAATTATAGAGTAACATCTTTTGCAGTTTTTCGTTTCCTTGCTTTGTTCTTGAGATATTTCAGTTTGTTTGATATGCAAATTCATCATTCTGACGTCGTAGGTGCATAATGAGCTATCGAAGAAGGTTAGATATCTTTTCTATTATCAAACCAAATTAATTTGAATGAAGCATGTGGATGCGTTTTGCCCACAAAACTAAACATGTAGATCTTCAAGTGATTATTATATTTAACAAATAAAACATAAAGCTCCGTGCATATGTACTCTTATAAAGGCACGTTTGACGTCATTTGAACACGAAAGAAGTTGAGTAGAGGCACGAGGCGATAGCCGAGTGCCTTTACACTTCTTTCGTGTTCAAATCACGTCAAACGTACCTTTTTAAGAGTACATATGCACAGGAGCGATATGTTTTATTTGTTTTATAAAATAATAAGAAGAAAATCAAACTAAAAGTGAAGTAGTTTTAGAATTTGGCGGGCTTTTCCGGCCGGCTGACGCCATTCTACGTCATTCATGATCTATGTTCGCTTATAAATGCACGGAGCCCAACCAATCAGAGCGTGCGTAGAGGACACCTTATTTTATAATTGATAATAGCAAAGATATATAACTTTTTCGATAACTCATTATGCACGTATGACGTCAAAATATTTAACTTACATATCAAACAAACTGAAATATCTCAAGAACGAAGCATGGAAACGAAAAACTGCAAAAGATGTTACTCTACCATCTTAAGTGTTCTTTCAAATATTAAGACAAATTTAATTTTCGTTTCATGGGCACTTCAAATGCTTTGAGGGAAATAATTCTACTCTTAATAATTCGTGAAATAATTCGTCAAATCAGAGAAAAACATTTCAAGTGCATGACTATTGAAACCTTTGCCCATATAATATAATAAAATACAATACGTGCTTTGTATAATATATACCTTAATATTTACATACAGATATTTTCTGATGCAATCTATAGACCACTTTCATAATGGCCACCACTTTAAATATTCTTTTATGTGCATCTAAATAAGCCTTCCTAGCCTCGTTATGAAGCAAAGATTCTTTTGAATTGCAGACACACAAACGAGGCCAGAAAGGCTTATTAAGATGCACATAAAAGAATATTCAGATTAGTTACTATTATGAAAGCGGTCTATATAAAATATTTTTACACCATGTGTGAATGTTTCACATAAAAACAGTAATCATAAACATTAATTTTAATTTTTCTCTCCCGGTGTTCAGGTCGCGCACTCAATGAAAGTATTAAAAGGATTTCTAACTATGCTCACTTTAATCGTTGAAGGACCGTGATGAAGAATTTGAATTATTTCATAAATATTTAATTGAGTTAGGTCTCTGTCGTCAATCTGAAGAAAGGAAACAGGAAAAAAGTGGGAAAAAATGAGTAAATATATAAATTCAACTCGAAAATGTCAAAAGATCGGTTCGGTTATACTGTACTGCGGAAATAAAGCTTATATGTATTTATACTGAATTTATAATCCTATCAGTCGTATCTAAACTGTTCTCCCTAGAGGTCCAGCAAGGACCATCCTTCATTGATCCAGTGTTACTACAGGAGGAAACCAGAGTAAACTAAACTAACTTTATTTCTACTGAATTTATAATCCTATCAGTCATATCTAAACTGTTCTCTCTAGAAGTCCAGCAAGGACCATCCTTCATTGATCCAGTGTTAATACAGAAGGAAATCAGAGTAAACTAAACTAACTTTATTTATACTGAATTTATAATCCTATCAGTCATATCTAAACTGTTCTCTCTAGAGGTCCCGTAAGGACCATCCTTCATTGGTCCAGTGTTACTACAGGAGGAAACCAGAGTAAACTAAACTAACTTTATTTATACTGGATAATCCTATCAGTCATATCTAAACTGTTCTCTCTAGAGGTCCAGTAAGGACCATCCTTCATTGGTCCAGTGTTACTACAGGAGGAAACCAGAGTAAACTAAACTAACTTTATTTATACTGGATAACCCTATCAGTCATATCTAAACTGTTCTCCTTAGAGGTCCAGTAAGGACCATCCCTCATTGATCCAGTGTTACTACAGGAGGAAACCAGAGTAAACTAAACTAACTTTATTTATACTGGATAACCCTATCAGTCATATCTGAACTGTTCTCCTTAGAGGTCCAGTAAGGACCATCCCTCATTGGTCCAGTGTTACTACAGGAGGAAACCAGAGTAAACTAAACTAACTTTATTTATACTGGATAACCCTATCAGTCATATCTAAACTGTTCTCCTTAGAGGTCCAGTAAGGACCATCCCTCATTGATCCAGTGTTACTACAGAAGGAAACCAGAGTAAACTAAACTAACTTTATTTATACTGGATAACCCTATCAGTTATATCTAAACTGTTCTCTCTACTGAGGTCTAGTAAGGACCATCCTTCATTGATCTAGTGTTACTACAGAAGGAAACCAACGTAAATTAAACTAACTTCATTTATTCTGAATAACCCTATCAGTCATATCTAAACTGTTCTCTCTACTGAGGTCTAGTAAGGGCCATCCCTCATTGGTCCAGTGTTACTACAGAAGGAAACTAGAGTAACTAAACTAACTTTATTTATACTGGATAACTCTATCAGTCATATCTAAATTGTTCTCTCTAGAGGTCCAGCAAGGACCATCCTCCATTGCTCTAGTGTTACTGCAGGAGGAAACCAGAGTAAACTAAACTAACTTTATTTATACTGGATAACCCTATCAGTCATATCTAAACTGTTCTCTCTACTGAGGTCTAGTAAGGACCATCCCTCATTGGTCCAGTGTTACTACAGGAGGAAACCAGAGTAAACTAAACAAACTTTATTTATACTGGATAACTCTATCAGTCATATCTAAATTGTTCTCTCTAGAGGTCCAGCAAGGACCATCCTTCATTGATCCAGTGTTAATACAGAAGGAAACCAGAGTAAACTAAACTAAGTAAACTTTATTTATACTGGATAACCCTATCAGCGGTCATATCTAAACTGCTCTCTCTACTGAGGTCTAGTAAGGGCCATCCCTCATTGGTCCAGTGTTACTACAGGAGCTGAATTAACTTTATTTATAAATCAAATATACCGAAATTATTGAACGTAGTTTTCCAACGTTTCGAGCGAAGGCCCTTCGTCTGAGAGAAACTTTATTTATACTAGATAGCTCTATCAGTCATATCTAAACTGTTATCCCTATAGAGGTCCAGTAAGGACTATCCCTCATTGGTCCAGCGTTACTACAGGAGGAAACCAGAGTAAACTAAACTAACTTTATTTATACTGGATAACTCTATCAGTCATATCTAAAGTGTTATCCTTAGAGGTCCAGTAAGGACCATCCCTCGTTGATCCAGTGTTACTGCAGGAGGAAACCGGAGTACCCGGGGAAACCTGTGGTGTTTGGTAGAGTCAAACTGGAAGTACTCTTCTCATATACGGCCAAGGTGAAATTTCAATCTCATACTGCACCGAGCAAGAATCGAACCTACCACTTTGCCACTCGTTCTAGTCCCCACTCGGTTACAGCCCGCCTCACCGTTACTTAATAATAAAACAACCTCAACTCACCTTGGTAATCTTGTCTAGCGGTTGTAACATGCCATCGCAAGGTCCGCCGGGAAGAACTGACGCAATGTACACTTCCTGTTTAAATTTATCCGGCATTAAACTAAATCCAAAACCATCCTCTCCCGATTTACGCACAGAAAATGTCCGTGTTTGTAAAATATCCGTTGAAGGAGACTGGGGAGACTTTTTGTCCCCCATACACAGTTTATCATCTGCGTCATTTGAAATATCAAAAGAATCCACACTTGCAAAGGGCTCAGATTCCGTACGGGACATTCTCCCACACTGGCGAACATCGTTGACCGAGTCGGTCTCGTAACCGGACGCCACCGATGAACTTCTCTCGAGCGTGTTCTCGCGGGAGTTTTGCGCGGGAGTCATGCATTTCTCGCGCACGACGTAACGCACTGAAATACACTTTCCTTTAATTGTCCCGGATCTGGAATCATTACCGGCAAACTTAGCGCCTGTATCTGTAGTTCTAGACCTCTGTAATGTGATTGCGGCGCGATGTAAGATATGGTCGGTCTCCGATTTGTCGTCTGTACTTGCACTGTGAGTATGACATTCTGACTCCGTGTTTTGCGCCAAGTTTTTTACACATTCGCTTCTCGAATCATCGTCTGCTTTCTCACTTCCAGCCGAACTCATGTGTTCTTCCCACAATGCATCAAAATGTTCCCAGAAGTCTCCGTTTTCGCTTTCTACCTGTTTACATACAGTTGCTGTTATTTCACTTTCCGCCATCTCATTCTCTTTCCCAGACTTCTCGTCAACCACGTCCTCCATTCCTTTGGATACTTTCACAGAATTCCCATCATCCTTTGCCGCCTCATTCTCGTTTCCATGCCCTTTCTGCGCTCCAGCTACCTTGCTTGACGCAACAATCTGATCGAGTTCATCAAATATTTCTGCCCAAGCAGAAACTCTGTGGAGGGAAGACATATCCGGGATTTCGAGACTTCCTGGATCTTTTTCATTGCTGCTCTGTGACCTTTTATCATTGATGCTTCGTAGACGAAGTTTCACGAGCTCTCCGCTGAAATCTAACATCTGGTACACAGATTTGACAGTTTTACCTTTGACTAAAACATCGTTGATTGCTAAGATTCTATCTCCAACGTGAACTGCGCCGCTTCTATAAGAAAGAAGAAAAAAATAATATTCAATAATTCATTCATTCTTACTTTTGTCCGGAGGTCTGTTTGTTTGTTTGTTTGTTTGTCTGTTTGTTTGTTTGTTTGTTTGTTTGTTTGTTTGTTTGTTTGTTTGTTTGTTTGTTTGTTTGTTTGTTTGTTTGTTTGTTTGTTTGTTTGTTTGTTTGTTTGTTTGTTTGTTTGTTTGTTTGTTTGTTTGTTTGTTTGTTTGTTTGTTTGTTTGTTTG
>OZ036004.1:6510383-6555383 GCA_964035015.1 Corallium rubrum
GAAAGAAGAACGGAAGGAAGGAAAAAAGAAAGGAAAGAAAGAAAGAAAGAAAGTCTTTTTATATTATTATTTTCGATATTTTCTCTTGATTCTCATGATGACGGTCTACTCCTTTGACGATGATTTTAAAATGACCAATACCTTCAATTTCTTCTTCCTTGTGAACAGTTACGCTGACTATTTCTCCCATGGGAATAGCGTCAATCAATGCAATGGCATCTTCAACATTGCTCATTTTTCGACCATTTAATGCAATAAGCTTATCACCAAGATGTAACATTCCAGTTCTAAAACCCAAAAAATAATATAAAAACAATAAAACCAGCATAATTCTGTCTTGGCCTGCCGGGCCAGTCTGCCTAGCCGAGATCATAGTCAATCTAGATATGGTCTGGAAACTCGGCACACTTCAAAGCGCCTATAATGAGCTGTGATTTTATGTTGAACCGTACCTTACACCGTGCACATCCTTTGTTTTAGGTTTATTAATATTTAAATAGCACGGTTGAGTGATTGAACTTAAACGTTGTTATTGGACAATTCGTTCATTATACTAAAATACAATGTGTTCAGTGACCGTGCACCGTGCACAAAAATGCATAAAGGCGAACAAAAAGATAGAACAAAGACTTTAGCTGAGTTTCCAGACCATATCTCGATTGACTATGCCGAGATCAGATCTCGCTACATTTAATAAAGTTGTGTTTAAGCCAAAGTCTCACCTATAACCCATACTTCCTTTGCGAACATGGCTTATTATTATACAAGGCTTTTCATCATTCTCTCTTGCAATATCTGTAAGCAATCATGTAGAAACTATGTAGTACATTAAGGAGACAATTTGCACGAACCATTGATGCCCGGGCCATACACCAAATGGTAGTTTCATTTAGGCCCACATGCAAATTAGTTTCCTATTCAATTTGGGCCCCTGTAAATTACATCGTGTCTATTAAAGCATAACGGGAAGATAACATAGGCTGGGACTGTTTTTTCATGTTTTGAGTTCATTATTTTTAGACACTACGTTTAGGATTATTGTCAAGGATAATCGAAAAGCAAAGTTTATCCTTATAGAAATACATAAACATTAAAAAGTTTCTGAAATCAGAAATGTTATGTTTACTAACATCGTGTTATAAATGAACTACGTTTTATCCCGACGCAGATTGTATGCGCAGTCGAAACTCCTATTTCGTCTATTGCCGTTGCGAGATAAGTTTCATGAAGAATTACACCATATAACGGGGCCATTAATCTCTAACAATGGGGATAAAATGTTGCTTACCACTGAAGGTAATTCCTAAACCAAAGTAGTGTTTTGGTAATTTTACGCTGAATGTGCCAGAAGTAGCCACAATTGATTCTGAAATAACAATTAAATAAGCTATAGGGTGAGAAATATTGTTTAGCAAAAGTACTAACAGCAGCAGCAGCAACAAAACAACAACAGCAGCAGCAGCAGCAACAACAGCAGCAGCAGCAGCAACAAAACAACAACAGCAGCAACAGCAACAACAACAGCAGCAGCAGCAACAACAATAACAACAACAACAACAACAACAACACACAACAACAACAACAGTACCAACAGCAACAACAACAACAACAACAACAACAACAACAACAACAACAACAACAACAACAACAACAACAACAACCCACAACAACAACAACAACAGTACCAACAGCAACAGCTACAACCACAACAACAACAACAGCAGCAGCAATATAATACCACACAACAACAGCAGCAGCAGCAACAACAACAATACCACACAACAACAACAGTACCAACAGCAACAACAACAACAATACCACACAACAACAACAACAATACCACACACACACACACACACACACAACAACAACAATACCACACAACAACAACAACAATACCACACAACAACAACAACAGTACCAACAGCAACAACAACAACAACAATACCACACAACAACAACAACAATACCACATAACAACAACAACAATACCACACAACAACAACAACAACAGTACCAACAGCAACAGCTACAACAACAACAACAACAGCAATATAATACCACACAACAACAATGACAATAACAACAACAGCAACAACAATACCAATACCAACAGCAACAGCTACAACAACAGCAGAAGCAACAACAGCAACAACACCACCACCACCACCACCATAACCACCAAGAGCAACAACAACAGCAACACCAACACACAGACAACGCGCATTCCTACCCAGTCTTTCTAGAGTAGCGCGGTCTTACCAGCCACAGTAAATCCAACCAAAATATTAGCATGTGTTCCAAAACTCTGCAACATCCCATTACACTGCTCAGCTGTCATCATTGCTACGTCAGTGTCATTGATACCAAGAACTTCATCATTCACCTCGAGTACTCCAGATCTACAGCGAATATCAAATTGAAAAATAAACCATTAAACCCCGATCGTCCATCCGTCCGTTCGTTCGTTCGTCCCTACCTTCTCCTCTCCCTCCCTCCCACCCTTCCTCTCTCTCTCCCTCCATCCCAACCACCGTCCCTCCTTCCTTCCTTCCTTCCTTCCTTCCTTCCTTCCTTCCTTCCTTCCTTCCTTCCTTCCTTCCTTCCCCTCCTTCCTTCTTTCCTTCCTTCCTTCCTTCCTTCCTTCCTTCCTTCCTTCCTTCCTTCCTTCCTTCCTTCCCTCCCTCCCTCCCTCCCTCCCTCCCTCCCTCCCTCCCTCCCTCCCTCCCTCCCTCCCTCCCTCCCTCCCTCCCTCCCTCCCTCCCTCCCTCCCTCCCTCCCTCCCTCCCTCCCTCCCTCCCTCCCTCCCTCCCTCCCTCCCTCCCTGCCTCCCTCCCTCCCCTTCAAAAGCTCCTCCCTCCTTCCCTTCTTCATAGTTCATCGACAACCCACCTCTCAGCTGGTCCACCACACTCAATCTCCGCAATAACCAGTATACTATGTCTTCCCACAAAGCTCTCCGCAATCGTCAATCCAAATCCTTGATTGTCCGCTGTCAGATTAACCTCAACATACTCCAAGCGACACATCTGCGAGTTGCCCACAGACTGTAGACTACCTGACGACCAAAACCCATTATTCCTCGGCGCAACCTGCCTCCGTCCACGTCCAGGAGACTGGGAGTTAGAGAAGGAGGATCGTCTGCTACCCAGCATGCCACGGTGTCCATACCACGGTGAAGTTCTTCCAGTTTGGCTAATACTAGGACCGACACTATTTGAACGTTGTTTTCTTACTTTAGCATAAAGACCTTCAGTAGTTTTACTATTAGCGTGTTGCTTGGATTCTGGTTCGCTGTTTAGATCCACGTGATCTCGTGTCTGGCCAATCAAATCAGCTATTTCTTGGTAAGGGTTAACGTCAGACATAAAAGCTCCGGTAGTGTTATCGTAGCCCGCGATATTACTAGAAGGTGTCCGCGGTAACTCGCGACGTAGTCGTTGTCTCGCGTCATCGTCGTTCCTAGTCCCCGGGCGTTCTTTCATGGCCGTCTCGTCGTGAGCGGTTGATTCCGACAGCTGATCGTCGGAGAACTCACCTTGGGAACACACCCATGTGTCCACTTTACCGTACCTAAACGTCAGTTTGGCACACGGTTAAAGGAGAACCAAAACTAAACTAACTACAGTATATTTATACTGGATAGCTCTATCAGTTATATCCCTAGAGGTCCAGTGTTACTACAGGATGAAACTGGAGTACCCGGAGGAAACATGCGATGTTTGGTCGAAAAAAAAAGGAATACCGCTTTGGCGGAGCACGCGTGCCTAACTAGACATGAGATAACGTGGAATAATTCAATCACCACCAAGCCACGATATCATCAAAGACTTGGCATATTAATGGAGCCCACGCTCTATTAAATCGTGATGACAGCGGTCTATTACCAGAAGCCTATTTGCATCTTGTTAATTAATAGATAACGTCATCAACGGTTCTATTTGAGAGTATAAGTAAGGGACCTGTCTTCACAACGATCACCCCCTGATGAAGACACTAGGGGCCTTTAGCAAACACAACGGGAACGTCGTGACAACGTCCTTCGTACAAAAGAAATTTACATCTAAAACAAAGACAATGAACAATTTGAAGTCCCAAGAGTAATCCCTGCACCGTCCTCGTTGTGTATACAACGTCAACTGATGCATCTTCACGTATTCAGGACGACCTTGACACATTGAACAGTGAAAGCTGTTGGGTGAATTTGACGTTAACCTATATAGCGGACAGCATCTTTTAGAGGCTCTAAACCTTTTTGAAAGTCGAAACATATACACATCAAGCCCAAGAAATTCCGTGTCAGTGATGCATGATTACTTTGAAATGTTGTAATTCATATTGCGCGCTTCGTTCTAGCTTTGTCTAAAATCTTTGAAAGGTGGTGTTTGAAAAAATAGTTAACGTCAAACTCGCCCAACAACAACTTTCACTGCATGTGTATAACACGTCGTTCTGCGTACAACGAGGACGATGCATGAATTCATGATATTTTGGATTTTACATTGTATGAATTGAAGGATGCCGTCACTGACGTTCCCGTTGTCTTTGCTAAAGGTCCTTACTAGATTGGAGTGTCGAAACGTTGGGTCATGAACAGTAACTTTTTAAGCTTCGTTCAAAAAACTTTGAAGCCAGAGTAGCGTTAAACTGTGTCTGATTCTTCACCTGGCTGCGTTGAGAATTTATTTGATCACATCAGTTGTCAAGTCTCAGTGCCTACCTGTCAGGTTCTAGAGCTTCATCAGCATTATTCACAACATGAACTGAGAGAAATTCTATCTTTAAACGACTTCCACTTTTTGCAAGAAGTTCTACCACTTGAGTCAAAGACATTTCTTTTACAAAAGTACCGTTTAAACTAATGATCTGATCATCCTTGTGAAAGACTCCCAATCTAAAATGTTTGAATTACAATTAGGTGACTCACTTCCTTCATTTCTCCACTCCAACAATCCGTCATTCCTCCACTCCTCTCATCCTTCATTTTTCATCCTTCATTTTTCTTTCCACTCCTCCCATCTTTCATTTTTCTCTCCACTCCCCCCATCCTTCATTCCTTCACTACTTCCTATCTTCTTTCCTCCCATCCTTCATTCCTCCACTACTCCCTTTCTTCTTTCCTCCACTCCTCCCATCCTTCATTTTTCTCTCCACTCCTCCCATCCTTCATTCTTCTCTTCACTCCTCCCATCCTTCATTATTCTCTCCACTCCTTCCATCCTTCATTCTTCTCTCCACTCCTCCCATCCTTCATTCTTCTCTCCACTCCTCCCATCCTTCATTCTTCTCTCCACTCCTCCCATCCTTCATTCTTCTCTCTACTCCTCCCATCCTTCATTCTTCTCTCCACTCCTCCCATCCTTCATTTTTCTCTCCACTCCTCCCATCCTTCATTCTTCTCTTCACTCCTCCCATCCTTCATTCTTCTCTCCACTCCTCCCATCCTTCATTTTTCTCTCCACTCCTCCCATCCTTCATTCTTCTCTTCACTCCTCCCATCCTTCATTCTTCTCTCCACTCCTTCCATCCTTCATTCTTCTCTCCACTCCTCCCATCCTTCATTCTTCTCTCCACTCCTTCCATCCTTCATTCTTCTCTCCACTCCTCCCATCCTTCATTCTTCTCTCCACTCCTCCCATCCTTCAATCCTCTCTCCACTCCTCCCATCCTTCATTCTTCTCTCCACTCCTTCCATCCTTCATTCTTCTCTCCACTCCTTCCATCCTTCATTCTTCTCTCCACTCCTTCCATCCTTCATTCTTCTCTCCACTCCTCCCATCCTTCATTCTTCTCTCCACTCCTCCCATCCTTCATTCTTCTCTCCACTCCATCCTTCATTCTTCTCTCCACTCCTTCCATCCTTCATTCTTCTCTCCACTCCTCCCATCCTTCATTCTTCTCTCCACTCCTCCCATCCTTCATTCTTCTCTCCACTCCTTCCATCCTTCATTCTTCTCTCCACTCCTCCCATCCTTCATTCTTCTCTCCACTCCTCCCATCATCCTTCATTCTTCTCTCCACTCCTCCCATCCTTCATTTTTCTCTCCACTCCTTCCATCCTTCATTCTTCTCTTCACTCCTTCCATCCTTCATTCTTCTCTTCACTCCTCCCATCATTCATTCTTCTCTCCACTCCTTCCATCCTTCATTCTTCTCTTCACTCCTCTCATCCTTCATTCTTCTCTCCACTCCTTCCATCCTTCATTCTTCTCTCCACTCCTTCCATCCTTCATTCTTCTCTCCACTCCTCCCATCCTTCATTCTTCTCTCCACTCCTCCCATCCTTCATTCTTCTCTCCACTCCTCCCATCATCCTTCATTCTTCTCTCCACTCCTCCCATCCTTCATTTTTCTCTCCACTCCTCCCATCCTTCATTCTTCTCTTCACTCCTCCCATCCTTCATTCTTCTCTCCACTCCTTCCATCCTTCATTCTTCTCTCCACTCCTCCCATCCTTCAATCCTCTCTCCACTCCTCCCATCCTTCATTCTTCTCTCCACTCCTCCCATCCTTCATTCTTCTCTCCACTCCTTCCATCCTTCATTCTTCTCTCCACTCCTCCCATCCTTCATTCTTCTCTCCACTCCTCCCATCCTTCATTCTTCTCTCCACTCCTCCCATCCTTCATTCTTCTCTCCACTCCTTCCCTCCTTCATTCTTCTCTTCATTCCTCCCATCCTTCATTCTTCTCTCTACTCCTTCCATCCTTCATTCTTCTCTCCACTCCCCCCATCCTTCATTCCTCCACTACTCCCTTTCTTCTTTCCTCCACTCCTCCCATCCTTCATTCTTCTCTCCACTCCTTCCATCCTTCATTCTTCTCTCCACTCCTTCCATCCTTCATTCTTCTCTCCACTCCTTCCATCCTTCATTCTTCTCTCCACTCCTTCCATCCTTCATTCTTCTCTCCACTCCTTCCATCCTTCATTCTTCTCTTCACTCCTTCCATCCTTCATTCTTCTCTCCACTCCTTCCATCCTTCATTCTTCTCTCCACTCCTTCCATCCTTCATTCTTCTCTCCACTCCTTCCATCCTTCATTCTTCTCTCCACTCCTCCCATCCTTCATTCTTCTCTCCACTCCTCCCATCCTTCATTCTTCTCTCCACTCCTTCCCTCCTTCATTCTTCTCTTCATTCCTCCCATCATTCATTCTTCTCTCTACTCCTTCCATCCTTCATTCTTCTCTCCACTCCCCCCATCCTTCATTCCTCCACTACTCCCTTTCTTCTTTCCTCCACTCCTCCCATCCTTCATTCTTCTCTCCACTCCTTCCATCCTTCATTCTTCTCTTCACTCCTTCCATCCTTCATTCTTCTCTTCACTCCTCCCATCCTTCACTCTTCTCTCCACTCCTCCCATCCTTCATTTTTCTCTCCACTCCTTCCATCCTTCATTCTTCTCTCCACTCCTTCCATCCTTCATTCTTCTCTTCACTCCTCCCATCCTTCATTCTTCTCTCTACTCCTTCCATCCTTCATTCTTCTCTCCACTCCCCCCATCCTTCATTCCTCCACTACTCCCTTTCTTCTTTCCTCCACTCCTCCCATCCTTCATTCTTCTCTCCACTCCTTCCATCCTTCATTCTTCTCTTCACTCCTTCCATCCTTCATTCTTCTCTTCACTCCTCCCATCCTTCATTCTTCTCTCCACTCCTCCCATCCTTCATTTTTCTCTCCACTCCTTCCATCCTTCATTCTTCTCTTCACTCCTTCCATCCTTCATTCTTCTCTTCACTCCTTCCATCCTTCATTCTTCTCTTCACTCCTTCCATCCTTCATTCTTCTCTTCACTCCTCCCATCATTCATTCTTCTCTCCACTCCTTCCATCCTTCATTCTTCTCTTCACTCCTCTCATCCTTCATTCTTCTCTCCACTCCTCCCATCCTTCATTTTTCTCTCCACTCCTTCCATCCTTCATTCTTCTCTCCACTCCTTCCATCCTTCATTCTTCTCTCCACTCCTTCCATCCTTCATTCTTCTCTCCACTCCTTCCATCCTTCATTCTTCTCTCCACTCCTTCCATCCTTCATTCTTCTCTCCACTCCTTCTATCCTTTATTCTTCTCTTCACTCCTTCCATCCTTCATTCTTCTCTCCACTCCTCCCATCCTTCATTCTTCTCTCCACTCCTTCCTTCCTTCATTCTTCTCTTCACTCCTTCCATCCTTCATTCTTCTCTCCACTCCTTCCATCCTTCATTCTTCTCTCCACTCCTCCCATCCTTCATTTTTCTCTCCACTCCTCCCATCCCTCATTCTTCTCTTCATTCCTCCCATCCTTCATTTTTCTCTCCACTCCTTCCACCCTTCATTCTTCTCTCCACTCTTTCCATCCTTCATTCTTCTCTCCACTCCTCCCATCCTTCATTCTTCTCTTCACTCCTCCCATCCTTCATTCTTCTCTCCACTCCTTCCATCCTTCATTCTTCTCTCCACTCCTTCCATCCTTCATTCTTCTCTCCACTCCTCCCATCCTTCACTCTTCTCTCCACTCCTCCCATCCTTCATTCTTCTCTTCACTCCTCCCATCCTTCATTCTTCTCTCCACTCCTCCCATCCTTCATTCTTCTCTCCACTCCTCCCATCCTTCATTCTTCTCTTCACTCCTTCCATCATTCATTCTTCTCTTCACTCCTCCCATCCTTCATTCTTCTCTCCACTCCTCCCATCCTTCATTCTTCTCTCCACTCCTCCCATCATTCATTCTTCTCTTCACTCCTCCCATCATTCATTCTTCTCTCCACTCCTCCCATCCTTCATTCTTCTCTCCACTCCTCCCATCTTCATTCTTCTCTCCACTCCTCCCATCATTCATTCTTCTCTTCACTCCTCCCAGCATTCATTCTTCTCTTCACTCCTCCCATCATTCATTCTTCTCTTCACTCCTCCCATCCTTCATTCTTCTCTCCACTCCTGCCATCCTTCATTCGTCTCTCCACTCCTCCCATCCTTCATTTTTCTCTCCACTCCTCCCATCTTTCATTCTTCTCTCCACTCCTCCCATCCTTCATTCTTCTGTTCACTTCTCCCATCCTTCATTCTTCTCTCCACTCCTCCCATTCTTCATTCTTCTCTCCATTCCTCCCATCCTTCATTCTTCTCTCCACTCCTTCCATCCTTCATTCTTCTCTCCACTCCTTCCATCCTTCATTCTTCTCTCCACTCCTTCCATCCTTCATTCTTCTCTTCACTTCTCCCATCCTTTCTCTTCACTTCTCCCATCCTTCGTTCTTCTCTCCACTCCTGCCATCCTTCATTCGTCTCTCCACTCCTCCCATCCTTCATTTTTCTCTCCACTCCTCCCATCTTTCATTCTTCTCTCCACTCCTCCCATCCTTCATTCTTCTGTTCACTTCTCCCATCCTTCATTCTTCTCTCCACTCCTCCCATCCTTCATTCTTCTCTCCATTCCTCCCATCCTTCATTCTTCTCTCCACTCCTTCCATCCTTCATTCTTCTCTCCACTCCTTCCATCCTTCATTCTTCTCTCCACTCCTTCCATCCTTCATTCTTCTCTTCACTCCTCCCATCATTCATTCTTCTCTTCACTCCTTCCATCCTTCATTCTTCTCTCCACTCCTCCCATCCTTCAATCTTCTCTCCACTCCTCCCATCCTTCATTCTTCTCTCCACTCCTTCCATCCTTCATTCTTCTCTCCACTCCTTCCATCCTTCATTCTTCTCTCCACTCCTTCCATCCTTCATTCTTCTCTCCACTCCTCCCATCCTTCATTATTCTCTCCACTCCTCCCATCCTTCATTATTCTCTCCACTCCTCCCATCCCTCATTCTTCTCTTCATTCCTCCCATCCTTCATTTTTCTCTCCACTCCTTCCACCCTTCATTCTTCTCTCCACTCTTTCCATCCTTCATTCTTCTCTCCACTCCTCCCATCCTTCATTCTTCTCTCCACTCCTCCCATCCTTCATTCTTCTGTTCACTTCTCCCATCCTTCATTCTTCTCTCCACTCCTCCCATCCTTCATTCTTCTCTCCATTCCTCCCATCCTTCATTCTTCTCTCCACTCCTTCCATCCTTCATTCTTCTCTCCACTCCTTCCATCCTTCATTCTTCTCTCCACTCCTTCCATCCTTCATTCTTCTCTTCACTCCTCCCATCATTCATTCTTCTCTTCACTCCTTCCATCCTTCATTCTTCTCTCCACTCCTCCCATCCTTCAATCCTCTCTCCACTCCTCCCATCCTTCATTCTTCTCTCCACTCCTTCCATCCTTCATTCTTCTCTCCACTCCTTCCATCCTTCATTCTTCTCTCCACTCCTTCCATCCTTCATTCTTCTCTCCACTCCTCCCATCCTTCATTTTTCTCTCCACTCCTCCCATCCTTCATTTTTCTCTCCACTCCTCCCATCCCTCATTCTTCTCTTCATTCCTCCCATCCTTCATTTTTCTCTCCACTCCTTCCACCCTTCATTCTTCTCTCCACTCTTTCCATCCTTCATTCTTCTCTCCACTCCTCCCATCCTTCATTCTTCTCTCCACTCCTCCCATCCTTCATTCTTCTCTCCACTCCTTCCATCCTTCATTCTTCTCTCCACTCCTCCCATCCTTCATTCTTCTCTCCACTCCTTCCATCCTTCATTCTTCTCTCCACTCCTTCTATCCTTTATTCTTCTCTTCACTCCTTCCATCCTTCATTCTTCTCTCCACTCCTCCCATCCTTCATTCTTCTCTCCACTCCTTCCTTCCTTCATTCTTCTCTTCACTCCTTCCATCCTTCATTCTTCTCTCCACTCCTTCCATCCTTCATTCTTCTCTCCACTCCTCCCATCCTTCATTTTTCTCTCCACTCCTCCCATCCCTCATTCTTCTCTTCATTCCTCCCATCCTTCATTATTCTCTCCACTCCTTCCACCCTTCATTCTTCTCTCCACTCTTTCCATCCTTCATTCTTCTCTCCACTCCTCCCATCCTTCATTCTTCTCTCCACTCCTCCCATCCTTCATTCTTCTCTCCACTCCTTCCATCCTTCATTCTTCTCTCCACTCCTTCCATCCTTCATTCTTCTCTCCACTCCTCCCATCCTTCACTCTTCTCTCCACTCCTCCCATCCTTCATTCTTCTCTTCACTCCTCCCATCCTTCATTCTTCTCTCCACTCCTCCCATCCTTCATTCTTCTCTCCACTCCTCCCATCCTTCATTCTTCTCTTCACTCCTTCCATCATTCATTCTTCTCTTCACTCCTCCCATCCTTCATTCTTCTCTCCACTCCTCCCATCCTTCATTCTTCTCTCCACTCCTCCCATCTTCATTCTTCTCTCCACTCCTCCCATCATTCATTCTTCTCTTCACTCCTCCCAGCATTCATTCTTCTCTTCACTCCTCCCATCATTCATTCTTCTCTTCACTCCTCCCATCCTTCATTCTTCTCTCCACTCCTGCCATCCTTCATTCTTCTCTCCATTCCTCCCATCCTTCATTCTTCTCTTCACTCCTCCCATCCTTCATTCTTCTCTCCACTCCTGCCATCCTTCATTCTTCTCTCCATTCCTCCCATCCTTCATTCTTCTCTTCACTCCTCCCATCCTTCATTCTTCTCTTCACTCCTCCCATCCTTCATTCTTCTCTTCACTCCTCCCATCCTTCATTCTTCTCTCCACTCCTGCCATCCTTCATTCTTCTCTCCATTCCTCCCATCCTTCATTCTTCTCTTCACTCCTCCCATCCTTCATTCTTCTCTCCACTCCTGCCATCCTTCATTCGTCTCTCCACTCCTCCCATCCTTCATTTTTCTCTCCACTCCTCCCATCTTTCATTCTTCTCTCCACTCCTCCCATCCTTCATTCTTCTGTTCACTTCTCCCATCCTTCATTCTTCTCTCCACTCCTCCCATCCTTCATTCTTCTCTCCATTCCTCCCATCCTTCATTCTTCTCTCCACTCCTTCCATCCTTCATTCTTCTCTCCACTCCTTCCATCCTTCATTCTTCTCTCCACTCCTTCCATCCTTCATTCTTCTCTTCACTCCTCCCATCATTCATTCTTCTCTTCACTCCTTCCATCCTTCATTCTTCTCTCCACTCCTCCCATCCTTCATTCTTCTCTCCACTCCTCCCATCCTTCATTCTTCTCTCCACTCCTCCCATCCTTCATTCTTCTCTCCACTCCTCCCATCCTTCATTCTTCTCTTCACTCCTTCCATCCTTCATTTTCTCTTCACTCCTCCCATCCTTCATTCTTATCTTCACTCATTCTTCTCTCCACTCCTCCCATCCTTCATTCTTCTCTCCACTCCTTCCTTCCTTCCTTCCCTAATTCTTAAATATTCAATTTCACATCAGTCTCCTTTCCGCTTTTCTTTTTCGATCTTTTCTCTTCTCCTTTAAAAATTACACGCACTCACCTGTCTGCCACTCCACCTTCATTAATATCCGAGATAACAATCACTCCTGATCTATCCTCTACTAAACACAAAGACAATTTAGATGAGGAAAAAGCTTAATACATTTATAAATTATTGGATAACGTGTTTCTGTAAGAAAACGATCAATTAACGGTTAATTATGAGAAAGTAACGGTTAATTATGAGAGTAATGGTTAATTACGAGAGAGTAACGGTTAATTACGAGAGAGTAACGGTTAATTACGAGAGTAACGGTTAATTACGAGAAAGTAACGGTTAATTACGAGAGAGTAGCGGTTAATTACGAGAACGTAACGGTTAATTACGAGAAAGTAACGGTTAATTACGAGAAAGTAACGGTTGCAAGTTAAAGCGTCCCAGTCAATCGGAACGTGCCGTGTATCTCCGTGTCTTTTTACAAAACAAACTCACCTAAGATTAGTCCCAGACTGACAGTAGGAGCTGGTTTCTCAACCTCGATAATATATGTACCACGGCTGGAACTGATGGGTTCTAAAATCCAAGAAGCAAGCAGGAATTTTAAAAGAGAAAAGAAACGATTAGAAAAGGAAATAGCAAGTGCAAACTGTATGACTCCAGCTCACCCTTATGAAGCACATCGTACTCTATCTGCAACGAGACCTGATCATGAGCGTGTTTTAATAATAACACGGCATCATCACGTGATAAGCCAAGTAAAGCTTGACCATTGATGGCTAGAAGACGATCACCAACATGAATTACTCCGCGACTAGAAAACAAAGAAGAAATATTATTTGCGTATTTTAAAGGTTTGAAAGGCCACGTTGCGTGAGTGCGTGAGTTCATTCGTTCATTCATTAGTTCGTTCGTTCGTTCCTTGATTCATCTGTCTGTCTGTCTGTCTGTCTGTCTGTCCGTCCGTCCGTCCGTCCGTCCGTCCGTCCGTCCGTCCGTCCGTCCGTCCGTCCGTCCGTCCGTCCGTCCGTCCGTCCGTCCGTCCGTCCGTCCGTCCGTCCGTCTGTCCGTCTGCCCATCTGTCCGTCAGTCCGTCTGTGTCTGTCTGTGCGTATGTCTGTCTGTGTCTGTGTCTGTGTCTGTGTCTGTGTCTGTGCATCTGTCTGTCTCTGTGTGTCTGTGTATACTGTATGTATATTTATTTGTCTGTCTCTGTCTATATGTGTGTGTGTGTGTGTCTGTCTGTCTGTCTGCCTGCCTGCCTGCCTGCCTGCCTGCCTGCCTGCCTGTCTGTCTGTCTGTCTGTCTGTCTGTCTGTCTGTCTGTCTGTCTGTCTGTCTGTCTGTCTGTCTGTCTGTCTGTCTGTCTGTCTGTCTGTCTGTCTGTCTGTCTGTCTGTCTGTCTGTCTGTCTGTCTGTCTGTCTGTCTGTCTGTCTGTCTGGTTATTCCTTCCTTCATTTAAGTTAGGCAAATGTAATCCACCTTTGAGATGCACTTCCTGGTCTTACACAAGCCACAACCAGTGGTCGATACCCATGAATTGAAGTTTGTGGAGATTCTGCAAAAAAGAAGACCTTGGTCATATGATTTCCATATTAAGTGTCTTTCACATGCATTATTAATTATAAAGACAAACAGTTCTTGACTTCATGTCTGCACCTCGTGCAACAATGCCAAAGCCATCGACTTCTTTTTTCAACTGGATAACAGCTGTCTTACAAGAACTATACACGTTTGGATCTATAACAGAAAATAAAACAAAAAAAAAACAAATTACTGAATACAGTATAGCCCTGCACAAACCAGCATAAAATGGACAAATTGTAAAATGGACATTTACCTGGTGTTGGGATCTTGTACTGAATTCTTAGGTGAACATGTTGTCCGGCGTTACGAAGAAGATCAACAACCTCTTGATGGGTCAAATTATCAGTTTTCTTTTTATTTACAGCTAAAATAATATCACCAACAACCAATGATTCACTTCTAAACAAAATAAACAAGAAATCTGGAAAAGTTTATATATACCGGTAGTTACAGTACGACCATTTATATAGTTGGGGTCAGCACAACCACCCTGTACAAACGTCTTGGGATTCCTAGTTTGGATAAAGTGGTGCGAAGCAATCGTCTGAGATGGTTTGGGCACGTAGAATGCAATGACGGTTGGATCACACTCGAGTGTGGTGCTCCACACTCAAGGATGGTAGAATCTGCAGAGGGTGCCCAAGGAAGACATGGCGAGATACCATTAAGGAAGATCTGCGAGCCTGGGACTTGACCTGTGATATAGCTAGTGACAGATGCAAGTGGTGGAGTAGTGTTAGTGCAGCCGTGGCCAGCAGGTAGCTGTTTAAGTCCAACCCCCAGTTTAATAATGTTAGACACTGACTCAACCCATATTCGTTCCACAAGCTCCACACTCTCTGCAGAAATAAATATTAAAACAGTTACCTATCTGATATGCCCCCAAGTCTAATATGAGAAATAACAGGATATTGACTGCCACGATCTACACCACCTAGAAGCATTTATTAATAGAAAAAAATCCTTTTGTGATGACAATAATTACCAGAGGCAGGCAGTAAAATATTCTTACTATGTTTAGTTACCTGACACAGTGAGGCCAAGACCTTTATCATGTTTTGATTTTACAAGTTTCACAACAAGAATTCCTGAAAAAGTTTTAAAAAAATGCTTTTCCAATCTTACTAATGTCCGTTTAAAAATACTGACCATCTACCAGTTAACGTTATTTTGTTTATTAAAAAAAAAGATTCACAGTAGAACCGGAGTCTTACCACAATTGTCCTTTGAATCAAGATTGGTAGTGGTACTAGAATAGATAAGAAGAATTATTAAAACAAGAAGAGATGGTTGGAATGCAAGTTCTTAATTAAACATAATTCTTTGTAAACTTACCTAACTGAGGCACTGTCTTTGGTCAAATTCTTGTCATTTTTGGCAATTTCTACAGATTAAACCAAAGATTACCAGTGTCAGTATTCTGATATCCAAATGAGACAGTATAGTACAGTACAGTACAGCACAGTACAGTATAGTACAATACAATACAATACAGTACAGTACAGCACAGCACAGTACAGTACAGTGCAGCGCAGCAGTGTAGTACAGTACAGTACAGTACAGCACAGTACAGTACAGTACAGTGCAGCAGTACAGTACAGTACAGTGCAGCAGTACAGTACAGTATAGTACAGCACAGTACAGTACAGTACAGTACAGTACAGTACAGTACAGTACAGTGCAGCAGTACAGTACAGTACAGTACAGTGCAGTGCAGCAGTGTAGTACAGTACAGTACAGTACAGTACAGTACAGTACAGTACAATAGTTCATTGATTATTATTATTATTATTATTATTATTATTATTATTATTATTCTTCTTCTTCTTCTTCTTCTTCTTTATTTAAGGAGGATAAGTTTTTCAGCAGAGCTGGTGGGTCCTCCATTTACAGCTAAGACCTATAGGTGTTGAGGGAGGAAAACCGGAGAATCCGGTGAAAAACCCTCGAAGCACAGGAGAGACCAACTAAACTCTACTCACATAAGTCCCCACCCCGAGAACGGGGTTATTCCCAGACAGTCACCCATCCAAGTACTAATCCTGTCTAACTGGGCTTAACTATTGGTGAGAGGCAGCACCTTATTAGCACACACCACCTGTGATCACCACCCCAGGGGCGTAGGAAGCGGGGGGGCTGCGGCCCCCCCCAATATTTTATAAAGGGGGGCTGGAATAGCTTTCGGCCCCCCCAAAAATAATTGAATTTTAAAAAAATGCATTATAAGTGCGACTTCGATTGCACTGATCGGCCAATTAATAATAATAATCCATCCTGACTCACGGATAGCATAGACTCACAAATTATAATGAAAGAATTAATGAAAGGGCCTAACGAAAGAGGTAGAGGAGACTCTGAAAATGCCATTTCCGACGATCTAGAGACTCCAAATTTTCAAAAATTTTCCGCTCGGCGCCAACCATGGTGGCGCCTCGTGGGAGTCGGCCCCCCTAACTTTATCAAGCTTCCTACGCCCCTGCACCACCCAACAATTAGGTGTTGATACCAGACATATTTGACAGTCTAGATATTGGTCCTCTAAAGTTTAAATAGATCTGCATAGTCAGTCTTACATGTAATAGTGTAAATGTCATGTAGCTCTGACAATTTTAATTAAAACTCTTGCAGATGAACCATGTAATTTTGTTTTGGCTAAGTATTTGTCCAGTGTTAATTAGTATTTCTCCAATGCATGCAAACGAAATATTTCTATTTCACTAAAATTATTTTATGCAGCCAAAAAGCTGATTGCAATTCAAATCAAAGTGTTCATCACAGCAAGAGCTTGCAACACTTCTGATCACCTTATAAGGCCTGAGTGTTGTCAACAAAGCACTGTCACAATGTCTGACCACAAACAAAGAATACACTTGAAATCTGAGACAAAAAGGAAACAGTCTAATTATTTGATGAGCTGCTGTTCACTGAATTTTACACTTCCTTAATAGTAATGGCAATTTTTGGAAACCATTGATTGTCTTATTACAGTAAGATTGAATTAATGTTACTTAACTTTTATAAACATTTTACACAAGCAAGTTATAAGATGACTAGCAAACATGCAGTATATTGTACAATAGAAATTATTTAAATTATATGAATGCCAAATAATAATATTTGCATATTGACAGCTATACTATCATAGCTAATAATAAAATATCATTGCACTTTCATTAATAACAAAGACCTGTTATTTAAAAAAGAGAAAACTGTCTTCCCATCAAGTTAGAGAATTATAATAGTGAAAGTTTGAGAAAATGAAAAATGATAATCATATGAACATGTGTCCAAAAGATTAAGTATTTTCACAGCTGCTACATTGTAACTACAAACTAATATGCTACTGCAAACTAATATGATTTTAAATGCAATAATATTTTTATTTTCTGTGTAAACCATACAGTTAGGAAATTTCACATCATGCTGGTATTCTGAGATATATTGAACATGACTTTAACATAATTTATCCCAATAATATTACATTTTTGTTGTAGCACAGTCGTTAACACACACATGCCTTTCACCTGTTCAACCCGGGTTCAATTCCTGCTCAGGCAATTGTTTCAATAAAACTTCACCTTTGCCACATGTGATAAGAGCTGTTTAGCAGAAATCCACACTCGTAAGATGACAACCTGAGAAGGTATATAATTTTATATACCTTCTCAGGTTGTCATCTCGTTAATTGGGGTTTATCTTGGGTACAGATTCAGTGTTTGAGTCACTTGTATTAGTTTATAGTAAGTGTTTCAGACCAATTTGAGTGCACAAAACATTGCACGTTTTCTTAGAACACATTGGTTTCCCCTTGTAACAAGCCAGACCTATCAGAGATGGCTGTTACTGGAATTCTAGAGAAAATGAGTACATGGTGGCATAGATACAAGGACCAGGATTATGATGAAAACGAGCTGTGTACGTTACAAATCTACATATACACGACAAGATTTCTGTTTATAAATATTCTCTTATTGATAGTTTTATCAAAAAGTTCCTAAGATGCCAAGCATATTACAAATAGCAAAGAAGCTGTGTCCTGTATACATTTACAAACAGCCTAGCAACACTATAAACCCAACCACAACCCTGGATAGAATAGAAAGACCTAAAGCAGGTACATTATATGATAAAAAAACAAACAGAAAATATTAACACATGGCTTAAGACAGATGGTGTTGACATTATATTATATTATATTAATACCCTAATATTAATGTTCTCCCTATGAAACTGAACTGTTTATTAACAGTTAGGATTGTGAATAATATGACATTTGTTAAATCAATTTAACTCCCAGGCATAAGAGAAGACAAGAAAGGATCTGAAAGCCATTTGCTAGGACACAACAGCTGTACAGAAAATCAATTTTAATCGTATCCCAGTCTTACAAAAGACACAAAATGTACACAAAAAATCAGACAAATAATTAACAGTTAAATTAATTAAAACCCCTTCTCTGTTGCGAAATAAAAGCGTAGAAAATTAATCAGATTAGTACACTATACCTGACATGGCTCAAGCTCTTCTTGTAGTGGCGATGAAAATATGATATAGTTTCTCTAAAGTTTAATTAACTTCTAACAGCAGAGGTGAAGACGAATACAATGTCAAAGCAAAAGACATCAGGGCAGTCCCTATTGCTGACAGCTGATGAGAAAACAAAGCAAGAGCGCTTTGTTATGCAGAACAAATAAATTCATATATCTTCCTCGCAAGCTGTTGTTCACTAACTGTTTTCAGATGGTCGCCAACAGGAACGTCTCTTAACCTTCACAACTATTGAAAAGACTGGAAAATATACTCTGGGTGCATACACGATGTTTTTAAAACACGCAGATTGTTCAATCTTTTGTTTATAAAAACAATCAAACTTCCTGGTATTTTAAACAAATGTTACAAACCAGTTAGTCCCTCCTTTCATCTGCTTAAAAAATCTGTTTCCACTAACGCAGAAGATATTTTGAAATAGATCAAAACACGTGCGAGCCTGTTGAAAAACAAGGACGAAATTGACCACGAAATTTGTCAGAATAAAGATTGATTTTCTTCTCCAGTTCTGCTTATAAAACGAAACCAGGAAATTCTCAGATATTTGAAAAGTGGAAATCCGGACCACATGTGTGTCCGATCTCGACTTTTTTAACTGTATTGTGGTCTACTTTAAACAGCTTTGCTATTGCAATTTATTTATTTATACCATCTCAATGTAGTTTTTCGGCTTTTGTCTTTTACTAAATGTAATTGCTTTTAAACAATGCGAGATATTTTGATGAAGATTAACCTTGCCAAATGTATCCAAGTTGTTTAATATTAACACACACTAAAACAGCAAAGCATTTAGAAAGATCGAAGGAAATGAAGTGATCAAAACACAGGTTAAAATCTGTAAACATTAATTAACTCAAATGTTCATTTGCTATTAAAATTACTACCTTTGGAAAAGCAGGCATGCGATCGTTTACACTTACTTGATCTCACCCGAGAAAAGAAAGTTGTCATTTCTCTTTCTGATGTAGTATTTGATCAAGAGTTTCGATGGTCAGAGTTTGTTGAAAATCGTTTATTGCTGTGCCGAATAACGTCTCTGAACAGCCATTGGGAGCAATCTGTTTACATTTCGTCTTCGAGAGGATAATCAGGGAGTGGTAGGGATCTTTGGGAATAATCAGGGAGTGGTAGGGATCTTTGGGAATAATCAGGGAGTGGTAGGGATCTTTGGGAATAATTAAAAAAAGTTGGGTGAGGTGACCTTAGGGGGTGTTTACTGTATATGAGAGGCGAGCCAGCCCGGTAAGCGGGATAGCCGGTAAGCGAGATCTCACTGTGTAGTTATTTTCCTGTTAAAAATTCCTCTGCGTTTATAAACGTTTATATGGCCAAGCGGGCTAGCCCGGTTAGCGAGATCTCACTTGAAAGAGGCGAGATCTCGGAAAGCGGGATGAAAATTTCCCATGTAAACAGTCGCTAATAACCGCACTGACCCGCTTACTGGGATGGTTTTTCAAAGGGATGCCGACGCCATCTTAGGCGGGATGAAATTCGTTCATATAAACGCGAGCCAGAAAACAGTGGTTCGCGCAATTTATCTCCCAACTGAAGTTAACGGTTACGCATGGTTTTCGAAAGAAATTGCATAGAAAATTGCACAATGTTTCTTTTACGTTGTATTTTTTTAAATAGCCTGAAGCATTAGCAATTTAAATTTTTTAAATTTAGCATTTTGGTGTAGATTTGAGCGAAGCTAGAAATAGAAAATCACCTTTGTTCCAGAGATATATGCATATTGACATGTGTCACGTACTGATCTCAAATAATAGCAAAACGGAAGGAAACCACGCCTCCTTGGATTCGCGCCATTAATTTTACGGAGGGAGAACTAGAGGTTAATAAACGTAAAAACCTGATTAGCTTTTAAAGAGGAAAATGTATTGAATGACACCAGACAATAACCAAATTTATTCACAAAAGAATTCTGTTGCAGCAATATAAAGGAGGGTTTATCAAAGAGAATTCGAAGTGGGATATATGTTGCCCGTGAAATATGAAATATAATTAATTATATCAGGGCCGGGTGTCCTGGAACTTTAGCGTAAAGGGGGGAGGGGTGTCATTGACTTGGCGTTATAACTGGGTGTATGAGTGTGTGTAGGGTGTGTGTGCTTTTTTACAATCATATTTCCATTTACTTTTACCACTTTCAATTCCCTTTCTTTCTCCCGATTGCTTAATTGCTTTCTTCTTCTCCCCTTGCCTTTAATTTGGTCTTCCTCGCTCCTTCCCCCATCCAGGTCTATTTCCGGTAGCCAGGGCTTCCTGTGGTTGGTCTCTCTACCAGGAAAACCCAGACGAATTCTACGAGACGACGTTGCATTGCGAATGCACCTTTGTCCTTTTCACGCTGCGTGAGTGTCTTTTCTATACTGCCTTCTTCTTCAAACATGAACTCGGAAAAGAACCAACCTTCGACCAACTTTCACTGCGCAATTTGCCAGTTTTCTACTCATTATGACTATCGTGGAAACAAACCACCATTCTCGAAAGGAATTGTGTAAGTATACACCTTTTATTTACTGAAAGGCATTTCATGTCTGAGAAATATGGCGTCCGCCTTCGAGACTCGCTTGGCCCTCGCAGAAATCACTAAATACGAGTCTACATTCGTATCGTGATTTCTTACGCAAAATATAACCATTTGGCGAGAGGGTTTTCGAAGAGTGAGTTTCTGAAGGGTTTTTTAGGTAGTTTTAGAGTAATATTTTATAATGAAATTCTTCAAACTCGAGCCAAGGCGGCGGCACATCTTCAAACAACTAAAGCATCATTTCATATATTTATCAACAGTCATCTTCCCCTTCGGGCACGTTTGGAAAGCTAAACTATCGTTAGTTTCTTTCTCGCAGCGTGTTTTTCAATTTAGCGGTTTTTCTGCGGCATTTTACCAATTCTGGGAGTTTTACGTTTTCAATCCAAAGCGGGGCCGGTTTTTTCAAAGAAATGGCCGTCTACTCGAACTGCGAAGAGACGGACGGATATTTTAAGGGTCTTTAACTCGTCGCCAAATATTTAAAACTGTTTCTCCTAGATTAATGATATAACTTCTGCTATCTTAGTGTTTAATAGTAGTAAACAACTAGTTCAAATACTCAGTTTCCACAAATCTGCAAGTTTCTGGAAAGATTGGAATAATTACTTGAAAAGTAAACAGATGGCTTCGAATTAACTGTTTTTCTCCAAAACGGTTGGCTGTCGTTTTCATTATAAATTGATGTCCAAGACATTTTAGGTTTCCTGGCAGGAGCTACTGTAACTAAATAGTTTTGGCTCGGTTTACCAATTCTATGAATGACGTCACTGTATAATTATATAGTACATGTACTAGGTTTGTCGATATAATAGACTACATTTACACTAGAGCAAAAACATCTGGATTCACATTTTTTTTTATTCCCATGAGGATGAAAAACAATGTGAATCTGGATACTTTTGCTCTAGTGTAAACGCAGTCATGGTTTCATCATATATTTCTATTTCCCTATTTGTGCGCATGTTCGGCAGGAGTAGAGTACAGTGTAATTGGTTTGTCTTTCTGTCTGTCCATCTGTTTCCGGTGCGAAGGTCTAGGAACTGAATGTATTTCTATCACGTCATTTCAGTCTGTCTATAATCATCGATAGGCATATTAGACATTCGCGTCACAAAGCACTTCTCATTTTTCTAGAATCTCTGTCTGTATTATATAGGAATACGGATTGTCGAACAATCATGCACTTGTAGCAATATAGGAAATTACCATTATTCTGGTAAACATTTTTGTGCCGATACTGACATTTTATCTGTAGGCAGCAAAAAACAGTTGAAAGTATTAAAGATTGTTAGTGTCTAAGTCTTACAGTCAAAGCAGATGTTCTTTCCAACTTGATCTTGCAATATTGATAGCAACATTGCACTTACCAAGTTGCTAAAAATTCACATTTTAAATATTGAACTTCACGTAACATGAAGTTTACTTAGAGTTAGTTGTTCTGACTTTCAATAGAACTTCATATTATGTAAAGTTCGATATTTAAAACGAGAATTTTTAGCAACTTGCTAAGTGCAATGTTGCTATCAATATTGCAAGGTTGCGCAGCAAACGTCCAGTTTGACCTTAAGATGGCTGTTATGAGAAATATCTGTAAAAACTATTTTTCATGGAAATTATTATCAAACACTTCATTACATGTAAGGTCTTTGTCTGAGATGTATTAGTGGTCAAAAAACACCTTCACTGATCCTGTTTGGTTACAATGTTAATCCTTTTATAAGCAAATTATGTGGGATGCCAGTGGTTTTCATAGAGGGGCAATGTGACATGAGGAAACAAAAACTGCTGGTCCCACCGTATAGTAACTTTTGATCAATAATAGTAATTTCTGGTGGTTTCTTTTTCTTGTAAATATTTTTTTTGTAAATATTATGTCAATAATTCAACAAAGTACAGTACTATCAAGATAGAGAGGTATCTATATTTTTGCGACTTCTTATTAGTAACAATTAGTTTTCCAAGGTATAAAAAGCCAATATATATAATTATATTGCTCTAACCTGCGTAGCAGGAGTTTCTTTGTTTGTATTTTGGGTTCTTGCTTCAAAGGCTAGCAAACGTACCACATGCACTACATGTATACGTGCAACTTAGTACCATAAAGGCTAGCTAATATTGCTCAAGAAACTTATCTCTACTGCCTGAGACCACATTTGGTCTTTGGATATTTTTAACACCTTTCTACATTTCTAGAATTCTGTCACTTTATTGCCTGTGTTTTGATTGTATATGTATTATAAGTTAAAATAACAAAAATATCACAAGGAAGGTGATTCATTGGATCTACCTCAGATCAATCAACTACAGTAACACAGTCCTTTCTTGGGGACATATGGATATTTCCTTTCTCACATGTCAGTTTACCTTTTCTTTAAAACTTATGTCAGTATAGCATCTAAGGACTTGCCGTAAATATCATTAAGAACACTTGTGGTAAATATCTAAGGCCTTGCAGTAAATATCATTTATAAGATTACTTGCGGTAAATATCATTAAGAACATCTAAGGACTTGCGGTAAATATCATTAAGAAAAATGCTGTTATAGGTGTTGTCATATTGGTGCCGATAGGCTGAGTTCCTGACACAAATATTGAGTGCATCATGTCACATGAGCTACAATATAAGGTCACGAACGGAAGTAGTTGTTATAATTCTAAAAAAAAGGATTCTGATACATGTTTTTATGGCTAATTTTATGGTTATTGAACTTTTTTTAAAGTTCTGACATTCTGATTTACAACTCTCTGCTAGTACAGTATATTTTGGTGGATTAATTTAGGGAGTTTTTTTTGAATGGAAGTTTCTGGTGTAATTGTAGTAACACTTGTCGATTTGCGTCTGTCAATTTTCAAGGGGTCAATGACTTAAAATAATCTTTTCTTAATGAATGACAGCTGTGGTTTCTCAGTAAGCCAATTGCAGGAAAGGGTTAACACACTTTAGTAATAAAGTAGTCATATGCGCTGCATGTGTAATGCCAGGTGATTTTACTCCTTGAGGAGAGACTCTGCAAGTCATGCATGAAATGGTTAATTAAGAGCTGATAATATATTTTGCTGTATCTTACAATCATGTATATGTTGTATACAGTAGGATAAATTTTTAACATAGTATAGGCATGTTTTGACATAACTTACTTTACTTGTATGCCATCTTTAGTACTGATAAGCAGTTGATCATACTAACTAATTTACAAGTACGGTAGATTCAAATGTTTATATTAAAGTTGAGGTAATTTGTTGAGGTAATTTGAATTTGAGGTTACATGTAATTTGAAATTCAAATATTACAATCTGCCATGTATCCTGTGCGGTAACTCGTATATCAATATTTGACAGCTTGAGTTGTTAAAAGTTGCGGACTGCAGATGAAAATTGCTTTGCATTTACCACTTATAGTACTCTGTGAGCCATGTCTTCAGAGTAATAAGGCAATTATCAAAATAACTTTTAAATGGCATACTGTCAGAGGTTGTAAAATTGCCTGCCTAACAATTCCTAGGGCAATCACAAGTTTTTTTTAGACAGCTGCAATTTTCTGACTTGCGTCATGAGGGATGTCAGAGATTAAGGGTACATTAGATATTCATTTACATGTATTATCTCTTGTCCACGTCATTGGTGGGTTGGATGTGTCATAGTGCACACAAGAGGTGAGCTTAAAAAAAAGAGTTAAAAAGCCGATTGCCGATACTGATTGTTAAGAGCCGATATTTCCCCACCATCCTGTTTTGTTGTTTTATTCATGTCAAGTTTTGCAATGAGAGGAAGTCATCAAGCCAATTCTCGTATTTTGAGTGCAAACCAATTTCCGATTTTGTAACGTGACTAAGAATGTGGTTATTGATGCCGTACCGCAGACACTCGCTCCCCGATTTTGATGGGAGGGTTGCGGCTGTACACAAGCTATGATAAATGAGGATGAGAGAGCAGAAATACAAGGACGAGAGTCAGGAGACAGCTAATCCAATTTATTTATTTAAATTTATTTAAACACGGTTGTCTTTCAGATTTAAACTGAAAGACAATCGGCCCATGGCAGATTGTGAGAAACACTAGCTGTTAATCAGCTCTGCCGATGTTTTGCAGATTCACCTCTAGTGCACACTGGACTCCTCTAAGAACTAATCTACTTCCATATCCATCTTCCACCTTTTTTCTGTCAGTCATCACTTTGTTCCAAGCCTTGTTGAGGCATCCTCTCTCCATTCTCCCAGGCTGTGCTCCTGCACATAACCTGCATAGCAAGCTTTTCAACCTTTATACTCAGGCTACTAGGAAATGCAGGCTATTTTGCATATGGTGAAATAAAAGTAGTGTGCTGTGTAGGCAGTGTTGAAACAACAATCGAAGTATAGTAAGGTTGATATACTGCCAAAACAGAGAACGTAAGAGTCTAACATTTCAAGCAAAGGCCCTGTGTCATGTTTCTCTCTGAGGAAGGGCCTTCACTCAAACATTAGACTCCTACTGTGCATTCTCTGTTTCGGCAGTATATCTAACCTTACTAATTACTTCGATACTTTGCATATGGCCTTGTAATCTGTTCCTTAAGGTGGCTCCCTATAGTTTCAATAAATGCGCGCTATTTCATACGCTCGTTATCTAATGTTATTCATAAGTTTAAAGCATTTGTTAGATAAATACTAAGTAGACCTTACTATAGCAGAACTATTGCAGATATAAAATATTTATTAAAAAGTTAAATTATTTGCTGTTACTGTAGTAATACATGTAATGACATTGGAATTTTGGTATATTTTCAAATATTGCATAAGTGGCATCTCTTCCGTTTGCTTTGGTGAATTTTCTTAAAAATTGCTGAGATGATAGATATTGTTGTAGAGAATATCCATGCAAAAAATGAAGGTAGGTTGTAGGGACAGATTTTTCACTATAAAAATTATCAATTTAAAAAAAGTTCTGTTGAAATTTTTTTTAAATTATATATACTTTAGAACTTTTTATAAACTACTTATTTACAAAATTTTACCAAAATTCACCAAAGAAAACGTCCACAAGTCTAACATCCATGTCGACGCTGTCATAGAATTTCGAATTAACGACAAGATTGCTGTTAGGCTCAAACCTGTATTAAGCGGACACCCTTGGACAATTTGTTAGTGTCCGCTTAAAGTGCTTATGTCACAAAATTTTTTTTTTAACTTTTGAATAGAGGACAAAAAGTTAGTTAATAGGTTCTTTAACATTTTTTGGTTTTCTCTTTTCATTCGCGAGATGTGCGGCTCTAAACAGCAATTTTCATGAAAATGTCACGTATCAACAAGAGTCTGGGACGAGCGTGTGTGACGTAGCTTAAGGGACTTATTAATTTTAACAATAGCTTTTTAGTACTCCTTCACATGTGAATTCGAACCTCCGTCCCTTAAGCTACGTCACACGGCTGTCGCGCCATACCCTTTTCCGTTTTTTTCTCAGGCGCAACAATTTTTTGCTAAAAGCCAATTTTTCAAGGTTTAGAGCCGCATATCTCGCGAATGAAAAGAGAAAACCGAAAAATGTTAAAGAACCTATTAACTAACTTTTTGTCCTCTACTCAAAAGTCAAAAAAAATATTTTGTGACATAAGCACTTTAATAGAGGTGTCCGCTCAATAGAGGTTCTCATACCCACACCCCCTGTCAATCTCGCACCCATTCCTGTACACCCCCCTGGATGAAAAATATGCAAGAAACTATCTACTGATTATTGTCATGCATTTAGTGATTTCCATCCTGAGGCATTGAAAACAAGAAAGACACCAATCTAATATCAACCATCTTAAGGAGAAACATATGTTAAATAAATAAATGAATAAAAGAAAACACTTACCATATGATACACTGTTTTAGGTGTCAGTGTCCACTTAGTAGGTGTCCACTTAATAGAGGTGACCTTTGTATGGTTAACATGGGATTCAATTCGGGACTTTGGGAGCTGTCCGCTTAATACAGGCAGTTTATCAGATAACAGTATTTGATGCCCTGAACGTTATTCTACTGTATGCATAACGGAGTGCTGCTTAATACAGGTTTGACTGTTGGTTAATTGTTGAACTGCCAATTTTAGCAGAAATTTCCAATTTGGGACTGTCGTGTCAAAAATTAAATATAAAAAAATTATAATTTTTTTCAGATTTTTGGTCTGACAGCTTAATTATTTAAAGTGCTTATGTCACAAAAAATTTTTTTTGACTTTTGAGTAGAGGACAAAAAGTTAGTTAATAGGTTCTTTAACATTTTTCAGTTTTCTCTTTTCATTCGCGAGATATGCGGCTCTAAACCTTGAAAAATTGGCTTTTAGCAAAAAATTGTCGCGCCTGAGAAAAAAACGGTGAAGGGTCTGGGGTGACAGCCGTGTGACGTAGCTTAAGGGACAGAGGTTCGAATTCACATGTGAAGGAGTACTAAAAAGCTATTGTTAAAATTAATAAGTCCCTTAAGCTACGTCACACCACGCTTGTCCCAGACTCTTGTTGATACATGACATTTTCACGAAAAATTCCTGTTTAGAGCCACATATCTCGCGAATGAAAAAAGAAAACCAAAAAATGTTAAAGAACCTATTAACTAACTTTTTGTCCTCTACTCAAAAGTTAAAAATTTTTTTTTGTGACATAAGCACTTTAATATATTTTTTTACAAAACTATTATGTCCATGGGACTGACAAAATGTAATCCGGTGATGATATTAATTAATCGGATTTTTTTTAATAAAAGTAGCGTAATAAAAGTAGCGTGCTGTGTAGGCAGTGTAGAAACAACAATCGAAATATAGCAAGGTTAGATATACTGCTGAAACAGAGAACGTAGGAGTCTAATGTTTCGAGCGAAGGCCCTTTGTCAGAGTTTTTTTCTTTGTCACGTTTCTCTCTGACCTTCACTCAAAACATTAGACTCCTGCGTTTTCTGTTTTGGCAGTATATCTAACCTTGCTATATTTCGATTTTTTTTTAATATGTGGTTTTATTTTGAGTAACATTTTTGTAGTTAAAGGCAAGGTATAATTAGAGCATTGTTCTTGTAGATTACTTGAGGATGCCTATGTCATGAAAGATCCTTTCTCACCAGAAAGAGGTGGTTTTATGGTTATTGGAGGGAAATGTTCATTTTGCCAGAGGCCAGTTTGTTGCAATCAGGTACCATATACTATTTTAGTATAACTTAAGATAGAAGATTAGGAAAAATGAAAAAAAATATTTTATATAATAAGTTGAAATATGGTAAAAACAGAACAATTAATGACAAACTACAATAAATACTTCATTTTAATGATTTTTATTATTGCCCAGACAACTACAGTATTCTTAAAAGGGGCATTGTTGAATTCAACAATTTTAAGAATAGTTTGTTGGGCAATAATTATCTTTCTAACCAGACTTTGATTTCCATATAGTGCCTCGATTGCATCAATTTTTATTATGCATCTGCTACCATATACTGTTGAGGTGAATTGCTGAAATTCAATATTCACAAGCTTTTTTTTCCAGTATGTTTAGGCCATAATTATTTCAACAGAAAACAGACATATTTCTTTCTGCATTGATTGATATTAATATCAATCAATGCAGAAAAAAATATGTCTGTTTTCTGTTGGTTTCAGCCCAGGCTATGTGTCACATGGCAATATTGCCATGTGACACATAGCTTGTGCTGAAACCAGGTTTGGATGTCTGGTGCAAGCTACAATATGTGTCACATACAGCACACTGCCTGACAGGGGTGTAGGAAGCAGGGGGGCCCATGGCTCCCCCAGTGTTTTATAAGAGGGGGCCAGATTACCTTTCGGCCCCCTAAAAATAATAGATTTATTATTAATTTCGGCCAATGAACTGACAAATTGCATAGACTCACAAATCATAATGAAAGAATTAATCAAAGGGCCTAACGAAAGAGGTAGAGAAGACTCTGAAAATGCCATTTCCGACGATCTAGAGACTCCAAAACACCCCTAAGTTTATCAAGCTTCCTACACCCCTGCTGCCTGATATAACTACACTGTTGCACTTTAGTAAACAAATAATTAGACAAGAGTAACCACTCTAATTTCCCTCAATTTATTTTCTAGAAATGCAGTATGTTTTATTCCAAGCGATTTTGTATGGACTGTTGCATGAAGCATGTGGAAGAATTTCCGGATGAGATAAAACTGGTGAGGTACAATGTAGTGTGATGTGGTGTAGTGTGGTGTAGTGTGGTGTAGTGTGGTGTGGCGTGGCGTGGTGTGGTGTGGTGTAGTGTGGTGTGGTGTGGTGTAGTGTAGTGTAGTGTAGTGTAGTGTAGACGTATACTATCAGGGCTCAAGATTTGAATTTTTTACCAGTATCCAAGTGGATACTAGGGTCTTAAAATCTAGTATCCCTATTTGAAATTTAGTATCCCAGATTTGGATAGTAGGTATTTCGATAAGCAGTATCCAAACAAGGTAAATAACTGCCAGACAGGTGTGTAAATGACGTACTGTCAGTGTACACTGAAAATAAATAATGATTGATTGTTCAACAAGAAACAAAATGAAGATATTCATATATTTACAACTGTAATAAGTATATTTAAAATTAGTGTAATTTCATAGTGCACATACTACAGTACCATTATCACATTTAAAACCCATCAAAATCAGACTCTGCAGACATCAACCATGCGTGTCTTGTTGATGTTGTTGTATTCGGGTTGAGTCGGTTGACGATGACAAAGAAGGACCCTCGTCACGAACTTGCGTACTTGTTTCAGCAGCTGTTGTTGAAGTTGGTCGTCTCTCTTGATTGTCTCGAACTACGTATCTCCACATTTTTGTAAAAACCTGCCGTAAACTATGTTCGAGCACATACTTTTTATCTCGTGCTAGCAGGAAAAACCATAGGCATAGAAACACGAGTCAAATTTCATTGTGTTGTGATGGTGACAGGAAATCCTATTTTCCCATAGAAATAGAGCAGTAAACTCTAATACGTTTCACGATAATCAGACACATGAGAGATTATCATAAATAATCACACATGTGAGATTTCATATAATAACAACAATAAATAATAATAATTTTTAGATGTAATAATATAATTATAATAATATTTTTTTTATATAATTAAATTTTTAACATGAAACAAAATCTAGAACATGAATTTCCTGTACTCACTGTACATTAAGTATAGTCCATTTATTATAAAAGAAATAAATAGATAAATCAGTGAACCTTAAATAAATAATTAGATAAATAAGTAAACAAACAAACAAACAAACAAACAAACAAACAAACAAACAAACAAACAAACAAACAAACAAACAAACAAACATACATACATATATATATATATATATATATATAAACCATAACAATTTCACCAAAATCATTTGTTTTGGAACAATTTTTGTGACTAGAAAATTGCTTCAACTGATATGAAATTTTATAAAACAAATCTTCAGGTAACATTCATGTTTGAAAAATGCTGTAAATGCTGATAATGATAGAATTAAAACAAATTATTTGGTTCTAATTGGCAACTAGATGTCCGTAAAACAGCTGTGGAACACATTATTTGTTGCAATTATTTTTTCGTTTTTGAATTCGACTAAGTATTAAACGTCTGGGACACACTAAATATTAAACATCTATGACAAAAAGGGAAAAAAAAGAAGTAAATAATGGTGTTGAACTCGAGATACAATAATTTTCGCGCGGGACAAAATTATGCTAAAATTATACGTTTTAAATTACTTCACGACAGAAGCATTTGGTGTTTAAATTAATAGAAAAAAAGTACTTCCTTATGACTTATGAGTAACTTTCTTTGATGAGTTGGACATGATTACTTCGCGTGACCAGTTACGCCACAATACAATCGAACACGGAATGTCAGTATTGAACAAACATTCCTCGCACACATTTAATTGTCTTTTATTGTGTCAATTTCACTTTATTGTATATTGTATATTGTCAATTTCGTTTGTCCTTTGGGAATGGGGTCACGTAACAAAAGTCTCTCTTTCTATATATATATATTCTAACTTCTTGGCTGTTTGTAATTTTATCTTTTTTTACTGTATTTTGCAGGAAATGACGAAGATTAGATTACGATAGCGATAGCCTTGCTGCCTTGGAGATATTTGTTTCGTTCGATATCGCCCGCTGTTCTGAGTCCTTTGCGATTTCTGTCAGCGGAGTATCACCGAAAGCGGAAGAGATGTCAGAAACGGAAGTGAAAGTGACTGTGCTTTACCAGGAAAAGTCGTCTTTACTTGGAAAATTTTGGCAAATTTTACAACCGGTCTCGATGTGGGGAATGTATTGTTGTAATCGTATAATAAGTAAAATGTCTACATTCGATCAAGCTCAGGACAACATCGCTTTGATATCCGAGCCAGAGAGGACCAAACATGTTTCCTTGTACGATCTGCGATGTGAAATTAAATTCAGTAGAACAGAAGGCGGCACATTGTAGAGGAAAGAATCATATCAAACGCGTATCAGCCCGAGATAAAGCTTTAGAACTAGGAACGGACTTCGATAGCACTCCTGATCACTGCGACGTATGCAATGTTCCTCTTACTTCGAAAATGACGGCTATCGACCATTTCAAAGGCAAGATGCATCAGAAGAAAGTCAAAGCGGTTGAAGATCTTCGCCAAGGCTTCCGAAACTTCTGTGACGTTTGTGATGTCCGACTTCAATCACTGAAAGTTTCAGAAGCCCATTTCAACGGCAAACAACATCGCAAAAGGGAACGAAAGATGCGAGGAAAGGACAAGAACACGACGATGGAGAGAAAAGCAAAGGAATTGAGAACCGCGAAACTTTCCGATGTCCCTCAAATTCAAACTTCTTTCGGCGTTGCTAGCAAACAGTCTTGTGCCAATTCTTCGACTTGGGAAAGTTTAAATTGCGACAATGCTAAGGATTCGAAAGATATGTTCAGTGAATTCAGGAGCAGCCGTAAGTATTTGCTGAGCTGAAAAACATTTCGCCGTCTTTTTTGCGATCCCGGGCCAATTCCGTGGGCAAACACTCCTTTTTCACCTATATTTCCCCAAGTTTTTTTTAAAAAAACGAGCTTTTTCAATGGCTAGAGACACCTGCTAAGTTTTTGCTAGCGAAAGCTTTATCCAAACGGCCGAACACCGGAATCACCATCGTGCTTTAAGCTTTGTGAACTTCTATTTCGAACAGAAACTCAAAAATTACGTTTTGCTACATCAAAATGTAACAATCACTACATTGTTTTCGCTTAATCAGTTACTTTTCAACCAGCAAAGTCTGCGTTTTGCGGGTTTAAATGGAAAAAAATTGGCGCTTGTCTTTTAGGTACTGCGGGGTGTAGCCTTCGTGTATAGGTTTTGAAACGTGATGGCCGATGCAAAGCGCGTTCGAGACTAATATTTTTTACTAAAATCTGAGTCTTTACCGAGCCCGTTCGTACGAAAGAGGCTAGATTTCGTACCTTTATTTGAATTCCGTCCAGGATTCCGCTTGGTTTTGGAAAACAAACCTCAAAAATGTTCTGTTTTAGTAACTTGTGTCCCCACGCGTTGACCAGATTTCAGCTCGAAATTTTAACAGCTAGTTGTTCTATGTGTATGTTCTGCTGTCGTGTTTCCTCATACTCGATTCATGGAAGCCGTATAGGTGTACGTTTTAAAATGATTTCAATTAGAACTTTTGGTAATAGTTCTATTTTGTCGCAAAAACACAGAATCTTTCATAAAAAAGAAACCCAAAGTCCATTCTAATGGGGGTGGTTAACTCCAAAATTGCTCAGAGCTGTGTAGAACACTGGGGTTTTTGCTTACCTTCGTCAAAGAAATACTATCTAAAAGTATTTTTTTATCATCTAACATGAAGTTGTTGCTTTTGCTTCATATTTTATATAATTGATATTGCATATGAAGCATAATATGAAGAATAGGTTGGGTCATGTCATTGTAGGCCATTGTTTTGAGGGAGTGCCAGTTTGAGTAAAAGAAATATAAGACCCTCTTCTCTTCCAGCTTAACTAAAACATGGGTCCCAAATTATTTTAGCAATAAGAAAAGATATTTATATTCTGTTGAGTGGAAAGGATTTATTTGATATTATTTTGGCCTTAGTATAAAAGGTGGACTGAATTTCTGACTTAGCTACAGGTACTGGTTGAGAATTTAATATGAAGTCTCTAGTTTGGGCTTGAAAAGACAAAAAATCAAGGAATAGATGTGTTTAGGGGTAAACATTGCTTGATATGGTTTAAAATGAGTGGAATCTTTGCAGAGTCATGCTAATATAAATGTACTTGAACCAATGATAAATACATTTTAGAAGTTTAATCTTGTGAAATATTGAGGAGGACAAAAGGGAAGGGCCTAAATATATTATATCAAGTAATCTCCCACTTTCCTTTTTAGCAAAAATATACGTTGTATTTTCATTTGTATTTGAACATTTCTTGTGTTTGTATATATTTATTTGTGCACATGTGTATATACATTCTTAAGAAATGATTCCAATGTCTTTTCTTCACAGTCAGTTGGAAATCCAACTCTCCTGGTACCCCACACTCCACGAGTCCACAAGATTCGAAGAAAACTTATTTCTCATTCGATACTACTGTTATTCCAACAACGTCTTCGTTCTCGTCTAATCAACCAGCTTACGATGGTCGGCGAGAGTATTTTAATACGAACGGTGGTGATATACCTATGGCTCAATCACCTCATGTCTTTGTCAATAATCTAGTTCCTGTATCGAGAGCCAATGTTGTCTTCAAGAGGCCCATACAACAAAACCATTTACCCTCAAAATCAACCGAAGACGTGCTCGATGCCAAAGCTTGTTTGTGGGAATCTAAAGCGAAAGGTAATTTACCGAATTATCTCAACGAAACATGCGGCATAAACGCCTACAGGGAGTTAGAAGTCGCTCAAGAGCACAGTGTGAACGACTTGCAAAATGGCGTCGCAGGTCGAAGCCAGGAACTAAAGCAAACCCAAGCGGTTATTCATGTACTTCGACAGACAATCTACCCGATTTCTTCTGGGGATATCGCGCGTAAGGTCGGCTGTATGTCGCCCAGTGAAGTCAACACAGTTCTAGCTGATCTAGAGAAGCATAAAATGGTTACAAAGTCTGGTTGTAGTCCCATTCTGTGGTTGCTCGCAACTTCCCTTCGCACTCAAATCTCTGGCGGTAAACAACCGCGTAAAACCTATTCCATTAACGGAACATGCCAGCCAGAGAAGTACCCTAATGGTTTCCCTAGAGAACCCCACTTCTTTCCAAAAACCAACGATCCCTATTTAGTCAAAAATGCCGACGTTACAAGCGCTTTACCGACAAGCCAAGTATTTCCAACCACCATTTTCTCTTCGCCTCCCACGGTTCGTCCCATCGACATTCCCCAAGTTTTCGAGTCAAATCTTATCAATTTGTTTCAACAACTACACTCCCCAATAACTACAAACGAAATCTTAAAGAAACTCCGTTTCCCAGACGAAAGTAAATTGAGTTTTGCCCTGCACAAGCTGCTCGAGCGACAAGTGATAGTGAAAGAAGGGGAAGCGCCACAAAGATGGCGGTTAGCGAGCGCCAACCGGCTTAACGGGGTGGGGGTGATAGGAGAAGAACGGAAACGCAAAAGTCCTGTACAGAATGGTCTAGCTTCGAGCGAGCCATCGAGAGAGAAAACACCATCTCCTCCCCAGCAAAACGGCTTCCCTCAGCAGATTCCAAACGGTTTTCGTAATCTAACCGAGTCCGAAATTCGAGCGTCGCTAAAGAAAGATTTCAGTTGCGACATCGAAGGAAAACCGAATCATGGTTGGCAGCATTTAAACCATTTTAATGGTCAAACGAGTATTCCAAATGGTAACGGAATCCACGACGAGGCTATGTCGGAAGAGACATGTATCCCTTATTTCAACGACGGCCAAATTCCACGCCAAGGGCACCGAAGCGAATTTGGAAAACCAATACAACGAGCTTCGCCCGCACCGCCATCCACTTCGCTTCAGACCGAAACAAATGAATTCCTAGATGATCTAACCGAGACAACACCCAGCAGTTATCAAAAAGAACTTTACCAACAAGCAATGCAAGAAGATGTCGTTTGTTATTTACCAACCGGCACGGGTCAAGGTGTGGTAATGGCGCAAGTTGTACATCATATGCTGATTTTGAACCCAACTAAACAAGCCTTGGTGGTCGTTGAGGACACGTTAAGCGCTCTGGATAGAGCACAGAGTCTTCGTAAAGAACTAAGTGGAAAGAGCAAAAGGAAAAAGATTAATGTTGCTTTGCTTTCTGGTCAACTGAAGTTATCGAATGGAAAAGGCCAAGTGGTTGTTGTCTCCTCGTCTTCATGTCTGTGCTTATTAAATTGTGGGGCTCTCTCATGGCGGGACGTTTGTCTTTTGGTATTTGATCAGGCTGCTTTGTGCTGGAAAGATGATCCTTCACATCAAATCCTCCGAGACTACTACATCAAAGCTAAGGCTGATCTGAGAGACACTCATGTACCGAAGCTCCTCAGCTTCCTCGATTCCTCAGCTGGGGAAGACAACCTGCCTAAGACGGTGGCAAAGTTCAACAATGTTCTTGGAAATATGGGCGATGTTTTCCTATCGTGTGTAACCGAATTCAAGGAAGAACTGGAAGAGAACAAGACCGAAGCTATGTTTGTGTCTGTTGGGGCAAGCCTCACCAAAGAAGAGGAGCGAATGTTTACTGCGTTGCACAACTATCTTACTCTAGTCTTTGAGAATCTCGCTGCGCAATGGCAGTCCCTGAACAGCTACAGAGAACTCTTCAAGTTATGCTTTCAGAGGTATCCCATCAACGGAGAAGCTTTTGCAAGACTTGTCCATTTGACAGGGCAACCGTTGGAGAAACGTTTACCACCGAGTTGTTTGAAAATGTGGAAACATTACCTCGCGATTTGCGAGGTGATTTTTGCACTGATCGAATGCGGCGAGGAGTTCACGAAAGATTTGCTGGGCAATTTAAAACGTGAAGCATTTGGTTTATCCTGGGCAAACGATGCTGGATTACCAGCCAATGATTTGGCACTGAATCTGCTGCCGGCTTCCTTGCCAAAGAAAATACCTTCGGGTAAGTTTTGTCTAGCTTTTTTTAACGACATCTCAAACGTGTTTTGTTTTGAAATGGTCTGAAAAGTATATTATATGCATTCGCGTATGGCTTTAAAATGGTGTTTAGTCTGCTTTATTTTGCCAGTTGCTGTTTGTGTAAATATACGAGTGCATGATGTATTTGCTTTAAATCTATTCATTAGAACTTTGAACTGGACAAAATTAGAACTTTTTGAACAAAGAATTAGAACGCCACAGTTTTAGAACATACATATATAAAACGCTTGCATTCGATTCCTGTGGCTGTGGCCATTTATAGTCTGTTCATCCAATGTTCAGCTCTATTTTGTAATGTTCGAGTTTGTACAACATTAATTATGTTCAACTTATGTTGTTAGATTAAGTTTTATGTTTTGTAAGTTAGGTTTCTTCTAGAACAATCGTCGTCTAGCTAAAATTAAGGCGTAGACCTCGTGTATAACATTAGAAACACTAACCCTTCGAAGACCAAGTTCTAGAGAAGATGGAACACTAACACAATGTTTTCTAATTAAACGATTTGTTGTTTTAAACCTGGAAACAGTATATTTGATTGCTTATTCAAATATCATTTAAAAGTGCTTTTTTAGAGATTCCTCTGTAGAGATGACGTGTAAATTACGAATTTCATCGTCTTCGTGATCGCGTGCGAGTACATAACGTTCTAGTTTAGAATTGCTACATTTTTGCGACTTTGTAACATTCTTTAGAATATTCTTTTGTCTAGTGACATGAAAAGTATATTAGTGGAATTATCGAGCCGTTTTTTTTGAGGTTATTGCATCTTTCTGTAAACAGAAGCTTTCTGTGAAAATATCGAAGAAGCCGCGACCTTCTTGTCGTGCTTTCGTGGACACATATTTGTTCTAAGTTCATCTCGTTTCGGCTGTCCGCTTTTCAATAGATGCTGGCTCCGTAAAAACAGTAGGCCAGGCGAAGTGAATTATGACTGAGATATACAAACAAAAATTGTAAATTTCGGTTTCGATTGTCCACACGAAATATTCAAGGGATATATAAAAGCAAACTGAAGATGATTCACAAAAGTCCCGACTCGGTTCGCTATTTAGGCGTTTTAAAGTGCTGTATGCTGTCAAATCAAATCTATGAATTAAGGGCGAATATATTTCTTATGATGAGCGAGAAGGCTAACGTTTTGATAATGAATTTGTGTTTTGTTTTTTTTTTGTTTTTTTTTGATAGGCTCCGGTGGATCTAGTGTGCTTGGTTCTGGCATTCGGGAGCTCCTTGAACAACTTATGATTATACAGTGGGAAAATGCGCGTGTCTCGTCCGAGCGACCGCTGGCCTTAGTGATTGTCAAGTTGAGCAAGACTGCAAAGGCTTTGGCTAACTATTTAGCGCGTTGTCCAGAACTTGTGAAGAGAAATGTAAAGACGACGTTCATTGATGGTAATAATAAGGAAAATTATTATAATTTAATATATATTTATTATGAAAAATTTTACAAGTCATTAGTTATAATTAATGTTATGAGAAGCTTACATATTGTCTATTGCAAATCCTGGTAATTCATTGGCTGTATACTTGTAGAGTTTGTTTACATAGAAACATTATAATCTTGTTTTGTTTTTAAAGTAATATTGAAGAATTATGTAACATACGTTGGTTTCTGTGAGGTCTTAGTTGACGTGGGCAAAGTGGTAATGATGGTGATAGTGGTGGTTGACTGGTTGTGCCAATGGTGGTTGTTATAATAGGTTGTGGTGATAGTGGATTTGGTACTGACAGTGGTTAAGTAATGGTGTTGTTGACAGTATTGATTGGGTTGTTGTAATATTGAAGGTTGTTGGGTAGTGGTGGTTTTTTGTCATTGGTGTGGTGGTTGTGCTAATGGTGGTTGTGATAGTGGCTGGTTGTGGTGATGATAGTGGTAGTAATGGTTTGTGTTATTATTTACAGTAGTGTGTAAGGTTGATTGGGTTCTTGTAGTATAGGTGAGTTTCAGGGTGTTGCATGCACATCATTTAGGAAAGGAATTGGTGGGCTCTCCACAAAGTAAGCAATGGCAAACAGACTTGCTAGCTTGCCAACAACAGCAGAATATAACAGTGTTAAACATCCAGAAACTGTATCTATACTTTGTTTATTTTAAGCAGTACAGTATGTTTACTTTGAGGGGGGTTGGTCAGTTTTTTTGAAAAATGATGCACGTGCAACACCCTGAAACTTGCCTATTGAAGGTGGTTGTTGGGCAGTGGCGATAGTGGTTTTAGTACTGATAGTGGTAGTAATGTTGGTGTTATTGACCGTAGTATGGAAGGTTTATTAGGTTGTGGTAGTATTGAAGGTGGTTGCTGGGCAGTGGTGGTTTTTTGCGGTTGGTGTGGTGGTTGTGTCAACAATGGTTGTTATAATAGGTTGTGGTTTTGGTTACTGATGGTGGTAGTGATGGTTGGTGTTATTAATTGTAGTACTAGTGTGGAAGGTTGATTGGGTTGTGGTAGTACTGAAGTTGGTTGCTAGGCAGTGGTACATGTAGTTTATGTGGTGGTTGTGGCGATGGTGTTTTTGGTAGTTAGATGTTGTAGAGGTGGTTGTGATAGAAGTGGTGATCGTGGTTGTAGCATTGGTAGGTGAAGCAGTGGTGGCAGTGATGGTAGTTGTAGCAGTGGTGGCAGTGATGGTACTTGTAACAGTGGTGGTAGTGATGGTAGTTGTAGCAGTGGTGGCAGTGATGGTAGTTGTAGCGGTGATGGTAGTTGTGGCAGTGATGGTAGTTGTAGAAGTGATGGTAGTTGTAGCAGTGGTGGCAGTGATGGTAGTTGTAGCAGTGGTGGCAGGGATGGTAATTGTAGCAGTGGTGGCAGTGATGGTAGTTGTAGCAGTGGTGGCAGTGATGGTAGTTGTAGCAGTGGTGGCAGTGATGGTAGTTGTAGCAGTGGTGGCAGTGATGGTAGTTGTAGCAGTGGTGGCAGGGATGGTAGTTGTAGCAGTGGTGGCAGTGATGGTAGTTGTAGCAGTGGTGGCAGGGATGGTAGTTGTAGCAGTGGTGGTAGTTGTAGCAGTGGTGGTAGTTGTAGCAGTGATGGTAGTTGTAACAGTGGTGGCAGTGATGGTAGTTATAGCAGTGATGGTAGTTGTAGCAGTGATGGTAGTTGTAGCAGTGATGGTAGTTGTAGCAGTGGTGGCAGTGATGGTAGTTGTAGCAGTGATGGTAGTTGTAGCAGTGATGGTGGTTGTAGCAGTGATGGCAGTGATCGTAGTTGTAACAGTGGTGGCAGTGATGGTAGTTTTAGTAGTGGTGGTAGTTGTAGCAGTGATGGTAGTTGTAGCAGTGATGGTAGTTGTAGCAGTGGTAGTGGCAGTGATGGTAGTTGTAGCAGTGATGGTAGTTGTAACAGTGGTGGCAGTGATGGTATTTGTAGCAGTGATGGTAGTTGTAGCAGTGTGAGCGTGATTTTGGGTTTGGTTGTTGCTTCTGTTGTGGTGGTTTATCCAGCAGTGGGTGGTTTGCAGTAGGCATTATCTAGCTGGAATTATAGAGTACCCTGTGTTATCCTAGCATATATCAGAATGAGGTCCCTTGCAGTCCCCTCTTTGTTATCCAATCCAATTCTACCCCCACACTTCCCCTAATACACAGGTTGCCCTATAATGCCATCTAGAGAAATCAAGCTCACACAGCTAAGAAGATACAGAATCGCTTGTAGAGTAGGCTATGTTTGAGGATAAACCGTGTTTCACTTAGAGTATACCTTTACAGTATATACATACCATTATAATATTTGCTGAAACGTGTAGTCACTAAATATACATCTTGTTTTTCCAATCCACTTCTTTCACTCTGTCAATAAAGCCACTTCAAAGACCAAACCATATTAAATCTTAGAACCACTACAACAAACATAAGAAAAATACCACATTAGCAAAGATGGCAGCCATAACTACAGATACCTTATACATACTAGAAGGGGCTTTTGGGGCCATGAAGATAGTCGATGAATCAAAGAAATTAAAGTGTATATGAAACGCAAATCAAGTTTGTCTAATTTGGAAGAACTCTTGAAATGGTGAAGTAACATCTACAGTTTTACCATATCTTACTTCATTCTTAAGATATTAAGATTTGTTTGATATGTAAATGATCACACTGCATACGTCACATTGTATGAGTTTTTGAGAAATCGTGTATATCATTGATATTAATCTGTTAAATCGCTTGAACCTGTGTTTGTTTAAAGTCATGAGACAAATACACCTACATGCTCAGTTTCGTGTGACTTTGTTCGATAACTTCAACGACATTCCTAATTTTACAACTACTTATTATACAATGTGACGTATGCAGTGTTCTCATTTACATATCAAACAAATAGTAATATCTCAAGAATGAAGTAAGATATGGAAAAACTGTAGAAGATGTTACTTTACAATATCAAGAGTTCTTTCAAATTAGACATTCATTTCATATACACTTTAAATGCCACCATTAATATGGAGGAAAATAAAGCCTGGGTGACTATAAAAGTGAGACGGCCATTGGAACTGAGTTAGGAGACGATGGTTGTAATGATTATTTTTATTTGATTTAGGCACGCGTTCTTGCCAGCAGAAAGCAGTTGTCTCTGCCATCAAGCGACGTCAATATCAAGTGATTGTGTCGACAGATGATGTGCAAGATAGTCTTGAGTTACCTCACTGTGAGCTCGTCATCTTATTGGATCAGCCAACGACCTTGTCTGCCTTGGTGCAACTACGCAAGAGGCAGGGAAGAAATGTGGTGGCCATTTGCCGAGACCATGATGGAGAGAAGCAGTTGAAAGAACTATTGAAGCGAGAAGAGTTTGTGGAGAAAGCCATTGCAGTTATTCGAGGTGTGGAAAGTGTGTAGTAGAAGTGTATTATTATTAATATTATTGCTTATGGTTAAATTAATGGTCCTATTTTGGAAGACAGTCGTTGTCTGAGAGTGTTTAACAAGTTATTAATATTCCGGGCTCACTTTTTTTGGAGATTTTTCTATGCAACCAGGCCTCATTCAAGATGGCTGCAACAACAACGACAACACTCGTGTTACAGCCATTTTTCCCACTTACGCAAGGGGTGGCCGGTGGCTCCCCACAGCAGTTTCCTCCACTTCTCTCTCTCGTGCATCCTCCCTTTTTAGACCACACTCTCTCTCATGTCCCTCTCCACAACCTGACTCCATGTCATCCTTGGCTTTCCTCTTCCTCTCACACCTTCCACCCCATAATACATGCCCAGCCATCTCAACTGGTTCCGACTCACATCAGTCACCAACTCAATCCCCATTCTTTCTCTAAACTCCACACTCTATCCCACAAAGATGCACCACACATCCATCGTATCATCCGCATTTCTGTTCTCTCCAATCTTGCACTCTGCTTGCAAGAATAACTGCTTATAATGTCACCTGACTAAAGCTTAGTGCACTTAACCCTAACATATGTCAGAAACGGAGTTTACGTTTTCCAACTATGGTTTCTTGTTAATTGAGTGACATAAGCTAATCTTGCAGGCAGCCATCTTAAATGAGGCTTGGTTACATAGTCAGATCTCAAGTGAGCCCATAATATTATTCTGTGTGCCGCTGGGCAGTCCCATAATGCAACGCCAACATCGGTATTAGAGACCTTAAGATACCCCGGGTTCGGTTTACGGGTACGGGTACCGCCATTTTTGTTTACTCGTAATACAGACCTTAAGATACCCTGGGTTTGGTTTACGGGTACGAGTAATCTACCCATACCCGTAATCGTATGTACGGGTAGACCATGATCTACTACGGGAAAACGGGTAGACATTACGAGTAAACACAAAAATGGCGGTACCCGTAAACCGAACCCGGGGTATCGTAAGGCCTCTAATACTTCGACTTCGGCACGGTTTAGACGTGACGAATTGTAAATAAGTATAGAAAGTTAGCCTCAAATTAATTTTAAACAGACATTAGTACATTCGACAATTCATTTCTACCCGAGGGTGGATATTTCTATTGGAGATGGGGGGAAAATACGAAACCAAATTTATAGTTCTAGTACTCCGTGATATTTAATATCAGTTGATATATACCATTTGATCTCAACAGTGTTTTAAACATTTAGTAACGAAACGTTGCTTTTCTTTCTGATAAGGATCAAACTAAACGTCGTAATGTAGTGTAGATGTCGTGTTAGCAGCTAGGTCTGATGGAGTTCTAAACCAATCAACTTTCTTGGTTCTAAACCAATCAAATTTTTTTGGCTCTAAGCCAATCAACTTGCTTGATTCTAAGCCAATCAACTTGCTTGGTTCTAAACCAATCAACTTTCTTGGTTCTAAGCCAATCAACTTTCTTGGTTCTAAGCCAATCAACTTGCTTGGTTCTAAACCAATCAACTTGCTCGGTTTTTAACCAATCAACATGCTTAGTTTTTCAAAAACTTTAGTGGGACTATGTCTAGCATTCGGGGCCCATTTGTGTAGGGCATTTGTAGGATGACGTTTTATAGCGTTACGTAACTACAACTACCAGAATGCTTTGCCGGTCACTGCCAATGTCGTCACCACCACTGTCACCATCACTACAGCCAAGCAGGTTGAAAATACGAGGCGAAGGCGCGAAGCAGAAGATTTTTAACCAGCTTGGCTGTATTTAGATATCGAAGGACGAACACCGCCGAGTGTTGGATGTAACTTCTAAATTTGACCGCAATCTTCCTCCGATTTCTAAATACTGATTACATTCCTCATCGATTATTGAGTTTGAAAAGCATTAATAATAAAAGCATATCCTTGTTTGGGTCCACGTGGTATTTTTATAAGAAGATTCATAGAGTCTAAAGTTCCATTTAAGTTTTTGAACTACACTAAGTGGCTACGCTGATATCAGATTTAGCTGTTAACCTTTGTAAAAAAACAAACAAAAACAGATTTAATCACTTTTTTAACGTTTTAGATTTAGCAAAAAGTTAGTATGAAACGACAGAAGGTTTGGGGTAGCGTTCGTGTATGGGTTTAATATTCTCGTTTATAATATGATCATGTCGGTTTTCTTTGATGAATCACGATTTATAAACAAGTTATGAATCTCCCAACCTTATATAAACCTGGCAATAACAATAGAACCTCGTCACAAGCTGTTTTCCTATTGAATTCTTTAGAAAACCTCCTTGATCATATTATAAAGTCGCTAATAAACTTAACCTACGCTTATACAACACTATTCCCAGACCTCCCGTCCTTTCGAACGTAGTCATAGCATAGTATATTAGTATATTAGTGATCACGAACACGAATCATTTCTTGTGCAAGTTTATGAACCCTTTCAAAGCTGCTGTTTGATTGTTCATAACTTCTACATACTACCACTATGAACACACTACAATTTTCCTTTACAATTGCCATTCTGACAGATCCAATCGATTCGGTGGCACCGAAGTCAAAATATCGTTTTGTAACATTTGCGAACGAATTACAAGCAGGAGATGTTTCGCTTAGAAACAAATGGATATGCCAAAATGACAATTGTAAACCTCTATATGTCATGACATTTTGTAATCACAATCAGACCTTGCAATGCGTTATGGTATTGAAACCATACTCCAAAGCGAGGCTTACTGTGATAACAAACCTATTTCCTATAGTATAAATATGTATTTTACCGTATTCTGTTGTAAAAATACCGGGTGAATACACCAAGAGAACATACACTTAGAAATTCTCCGAAACAAGGCTTCGTTTCAAGAAAAATGGCAGCTAACTACGGAGACTTGTTGGCGAAGCCTTGTTTTTGAGATGCTTTGTGTATTTCGCCTTAATCTGTAGGAAAATAGCTTGCTTAAAGCAAAAACCAGAAATTATTGTCAATGAACCATTTCAACTTGCCTATCTCTAATGTGGAGGATCAGACACAGTTTAACGCTACTCTGGCTTAAAAGATTTTTGAACGTAGCTTAAAAACTTACTGTTCATGAACCAACATTTTGACTCCGTTGGATCATGAACATTAACTTTGTAAGGCCTGCGCTAAACTAAACGTCGCACAATCGACGAATTTAATTGTTTGAATTTTATTCGACGAAACTGCGACGTATAAGTCGATTAAATTCGACACACGAATTAAATTCGTCTGGGCAATTAAATTCGTCTCAGTCAGACGGAATAGTGCGATGGTAATGCGTGTTCGAGTTACACGACGAATTATCGTTTCGTCGAATTAAAGTTTCTCTTCTATCTCTGACAATTCGCCACCATGTTTTCAAGAAATTGTTTTCAGGCTCCACGGTCCAAATATAAACCATTAAATTCGATTGAAATTCGACGTTTAACTCGACGTCGCATTTACGTCGCATTACCGATGAAGTTAATTCGATTTAAATTCGCCTGAATTAAATTCGTCTATAGGCGAGTTTCAGGGTGTTGCGCACGCATCGTTTTGCAAAGGAATTGGCGGGCTCCCCACAAAGTAAGCAATGGCAAACAGATTTGCTAGCGAGCCAACAACAGAATAACTGTTAAACATCCAGAAGCTGTATCTATATTTTGTTTATCTTCAACAGTATGTTTACTTTGAGTGGAGCTTGCCAGTTTCTTTGAAAAATGATGCGCGCGCAACACCCTGAAACTCGTCTATTGTGCGACGTTTAGCGTTCAAACAACTTTTAAGCCAGAGTATAGCGTTAAACTGTGTCTAATTCTTCACCTGGTTGCGTTGGGAATTTATCTAATGTGGAGATTTCACATATTTGTAATCTTTGAAGTATTTTAAGAAAAAACGTTATGTTGAGTCGTGCTTGAACATGTGGTACGTTTGATATTTTGGTACTCAGAAAATGTTTCTGACGCTCTAACCATTGAATTACTGAGGCGTGACTTGCAAATTCATAGTCAATTTACATAATCATTTTAATGCTAATGCTATCGTTTAGAAAACACGTACATTCACACGACTATAAATTTGCAACCTTAA
>OZ036004.1:6557883-6577883 GCA_964035015.1 Corallium rubrum
TTGTTTGTTTGTTTGTTTGTTTGTTTGTTTGTTTGTTTGTTTGTTTGTTTGTTTGTTTGTCTGTTTGTTTGTTTGTTTGTTTGTTTGTTTGTTTGTCTGCCCGCCCGCCGGTCCGTCCGTCCGTCCGTCCGTCCGTCCGTCTGTCTGTCTGTCTGTCTGTCTGTCTGTCTGTCTGTCTGTCTGTCTGTCTGTCTGTCTGTCTGTCTGTCTGTCTCTTTCATAGAGGTCTGGATCGTGTTCACGAGTATTGCGACTGAGGATTGTTTTCACTCACGTGATCGGTGGTCTCATTGCGATGGTGAAACAATACGAAATGTTTGAATAAGAATAGAGTTAAATTTCCTTGGGATAGAGATAGGACTAACCAGCGTCACGACGACCACCGGCTAAGTAGAATAGCATCTCACTGAACCAAATCAATTAGGACGTTTAATAACTTGCAGTCTAAAGGCTCGTTTACACAGGCGATATTTGCTGCGATTTATCTCATCTTGACACATGCGATTGAATGGATGACTCTCCAAAGTATTGAACCATACAGTTGGGCAGTAAAAGTTCAATACATTCGTAAGTCAATCCATGATTCGATTGCACGTGTCAGGAGGACATAAAACGTCAATGCAATGCATGAAGCGTTGTTACGTTTTCAGAACAACGACGTCGTCGCAAAAAAACAGCAGAAACTCTTGGTCTACTTTAGTGTTCATCCATGATGGATGTCGTGTCGTAGAGATACACGGATCTTTTCTAGAGGTAATTAAAGTAGCGTGCTGCGTAGGCAGTGTAGAAACAATCGAAATATAGTAAGGTTAGATATACTGCCGAAACAGAGGACGTAGGAGTCTAACGTTTCGAGCGAAGGCCCTTCGTCAGAGAGAATCGTGACGAAGGGCCTTCACTCGAAACGTTAGACTCCTACGTTCTCTGTTTCGGCAGTATATCTAACCTTACTATATTTCGATTGTCTTTTCTGGAGGTCTTAAAGTACACATGTAGCATACCTATACAATGTTTTGATCCATGGTTTCTTTTAAATGTGGTCATTCAGATTGCCGCGTGGTCGCCGTAGCTTCCCTATATAATTTAGTCTTAGATTGAAATTCTTGCAGATACGACAACCATGCGTATAAAAATACCTTAGCAGAGTCAGTTTTGTCGATGCTCAGGACATTATCCTACATGGTTGTGTCTGCCAGTGTTGAACTCCAACATTCTTCGCCTTACAAGGCAGTTACCGAAAAGTCAAAACTGTTATCACGCACAAAACTCCCCGACCCTAAGCCTAGTTTACACGGGCAATTTTTCTTGGGCAATTTTCAACTTGACAAGTTTTATTTGCCCTTGTGTATGAGGAAACATGGCAAGTTTTTCCTTGACAAGTCTCCCTTTTGAAAAGCTGGCATGCCAGCTCTTCAACAAAGAGACCTGTCATGCAAGGAAAAACTTGTCAAGGAAAAATTGCGTGAACTATATAGGCTTATCGTGTAAACTAGGCTTAACTCTTTCTTGTCCGAATTGGTCTTTAGTATTTTATTCTGGCTAACGCCAGACGATTTTATTCACCTCTGGGGAAGCCCCCGGACAGGAATGAGTTAATGCGTATACCAACATCGCGTATCTGTGTATGCGTTTGTATATCCTAATATATCGTTATCACTTATGTTATATTTTATTGTACTATTAGTTTAGGTACATTGCTTTTTTCGAACGACTTTGCTAAAAATAACGCGACCTATCGAATGATCTAGCCCTTACGACCGTTTCGCCAATGCGGTATGTCGCCATTACGCAATGCCCACATCTTAATATATCACCTTCTCGACCGCAATGAAATTTGAAAAAAAGTTATTTTATTACTCTAACCTAGAAGACTTATTTAGAATAGCTTAAAAAAAGGTTTTTAAACTTGTTTAGTGTTTTTAAAATGAAAAGATTATTATAATTCGAAATGATTAATCCTGTTCGGCTTTTCCTGTTTTACCGCGAAGTGGACACTCGATTCGAAGAAAAACGTCGTTTTCGAGGAAAATGGTATTTGTGATTGATTTATACACAATGGGTTCGTAAAAGCTTCGTTTTTCTTCAAACTTCGACAAAAAAGTCAACGTTATGGAATAAGAAGTGTTCTCTTGACAAAAACGAGCTGATCTGATGCTAAAAATATCGGGAAAACTGTCATTTTCGCAATTTTTTTAATTCAACTGCGCGGGTGTATTCAAGATGGCTGAACGTAATCTGATGCCTTGTCTTTAATGTTATAAAAAAGGCCTTTTCTTCGTTTCTTTCAAGCTTTTCCAGCAATGGAAAGCTGTAACACAGTGTTGCTTCGTTTATTTCTATATATGTTGTTGTTTTCCGCCGCAAAAACAACGAAAATTGCTGGTTTGTACATGTAAGTCAACGGATTCCTTGACTTGGCACTTGGCCGAAACGAAAAAACCCGCCATCTAAATCATTGTGTAAATTTATCGTTGTTTTGACCCTTATTTAACACATTCTTGCATTCTCTTGTCTTTTATCAACACTATAAAGAAAAATAGCCCTTACCTTTTCTTCAACTTCTTGCACATTTCAACTTTTAAGTCAATCTTTGGGCACGGCTGTCCTTGTTGATCCAGCGACCTCCGAACAGCAACTGCCCCCAGCTGTATGAGTAAACCACCACTGGTAGTAAACCCCGGGAACTAGCGTACCCAGAGACGTTTGCCGGTGTACAAAATTCGAGCTTTAATAAACTATTATATATTTATTTATTTATTTATTTATTTATTTATTTATTTATTTATCTATTTATTTATTTATTTACTTATTTATTTATTTATTTATTAACTTTGCCATACATATTACAAACTGTAACCCCAACAGCTAACTGCGATAGAAATACCTAAATTTTCCCGTGTTTGGATCCGGATACTGCGATACAAATATTGCAAAATATGTTGTTTGGATATTGCGAGACTTGAGAAAAGCGTTACAAAAACACGAACCGCTAGGGAAGTCTTTTTCAACTTTTCGAAAGTTAAACAACATCCCAAGTGTTTGGATCACAGTAATCAAACACGAAAAACCATTAGGTATCTCTTTTATTGAGTAAATAAAGCAGTAAAATGTAGTGGAAAGAACATGATGAGAATAGAAATTCTCTCCAAATTTGTTAACTACCAATCACATTTCTTGTTCTAACACTTTGATGACTCAACGACCAATCACATTTGATTTTCACCCTGATGACGTTTACAGTATGAAGGCGGGCGAAATTTTCGAAAATGGAGGAGGTGTCATGCTGAAAATTGTTTTGCCGAATTAAAGTGGAAAAAATTGGGAAAAAACTAAACTCTGAATATCGAAAAGAAAAGAAAAGTATTTGCTATTATCGTAGCCGGCCATTGACCGTATTTTTAAACATTGTCGGAAACCAGAAAGCTATCTGAAGCAATCAAGAAAATTGGCCTTTTTATCGGGGACATTTCGGGATTTATTATGATAGCTTGTGGATGCTATAGTAAGTTTATCAAGCAAGAATGTACGAGGTATTTATAAACAATTGTAAACAATTGTATACTCCGCTTTTTATAACAATTATTCCGTTTTTTATATAGAATAAAACTCAAAATAATCGGATAAACACTGTTTGAAATCTACCAGAAAAAAATCACCAGAAAGTGTTTACTGTTTGTTGCTTCAACCGCTTTTACCCTTTACATTTATTTTACACATTTCAAGGCCTCCACTTAATCTTTAAATGTTGTCGCAGACCAGTTTGTAGTTCATTTGCAGATTGTTTCATTGTTTGCTTTGTTTTTCGTGAGTGTTTTTTCTTGTTTCTTTACGAAAATGTTTTCCCGCTCTTTTTTCTGTACCTCATCGAGAAATGGAGACGCGCACGACAACCAATCAGAAACGTTGTTATATTTTATAAATCTATAGTGATTAAAAATGTTTATTTTAATCTTATTTTGCTTTTATAATATATGTTATATTGTTAATATTCTATAGACATATTTTTCTCTGTCTGGTTATTGTTGCCACGGCAATTTCCCACGTTTTTGTGCTCTGGCAAACTCAAGCATTCAAGCATGCGTATTTTAAGCAGATAGGATATACAATTTCTGTACAAAAAATGTGGACTACCAAACGGAAAATGCCTTTCAAATTATTACAAATCAGCCATTGTCTATTGCTCAGACTGCAGGGATTATGGGTAAATTCCGAGAAATCTAAATATAGTGACGTCATGATCTCGACAAAGCGCTTCACCCCTTCGATCCAGCTTGAAAGGCCCTCATCACCTCATGTCCTCGACGTCCCCAAATATTCCCAAGCCTGGACTCAGTCTCTTGCTTCAATGCTTGTAACAATTATAATTCTCTTTTCCCGGCCCGGATCATATTCCATTGAAGGAAAAGATCCAGATCTGTCAGTGTCTCAGGAACGATAATATGACTCTTAATGGCTTAGAATTGATAGAAAAAGCCTGAAAATGTCTGAAACGACATGCAAACAGTCACCTCTTGACCATCAGAGAGACATTTCACATGAACAAAAAGGTAATTTTGCTATTTTGTTTTAAATATGTCGAATATATGTTGTTTATTTTTATTCATTGTTTGGTCATTCGGCGTGAAGGCTTCTTTACTTCCTGAACCTATTAGCTATGTTGAAAGTGTATAAAGTAGAGAGGAGTAGCTTTTAAATAGGAAAATAATCACATTCTTTTAGAAGGGCAAGTCTATTTTCCGGTATATTAACTTCAGAACAACTTCAGATAATTAGATAAGAGGTGAATTGATCACGAAAGCAAATGTTAGTCGTTTTCATTTTTGATGAGCAGAGCTTATACAACAACTACATATAAAGCCACTCAAAATAGTAAAATATACAATAGTTTATATGTACATTGTAATAAACTTCAATTGTATAATAAACTTATTCTTATAAATCTATTGTCTATATTTAGATCTATTGAATAGACAATATATATATATATATATATATATATATATATATATATATATATATATATATATATATATATATATATATATATATATATATATAATATCATAAACAGCTCTCCAGTATTTCCATGCTTTTTCATTTATAGAAATGCCCAGTTCACCTAAAGCTCCTCCAAGGCAAAAAAAGCCACAAAATGTCTGTTCAGATGCTGGTACGTCTTTTTGAAATCTACATTCTTACATACTTATGAACTGTTTTTGTTCTAAAGTGTTGTCAACTTTCATAACTACAGTATACAGTATATTATTGGTGCTATACCAGATCTAAAATAGCCCTGACCCACTGAACCACACTTGCTCCTGACTCTGCCAGCCCCCATTTCAATATGGAATCCAATAACCTTGAAATCATCTATTGATATGTTGATACTGGTACCACTATAAATGTCTGGGATTTCTGATCCAGATGGTTCAATTTCTGCCAAAACAACTGTAAATAGATTGTTGTGGAAGAACTTTATTTTTTTATATCCCATATGAAAATGTGCTATAGAATATTCTATGGAATATTCAGTAAGAAATTGGGACAGATTCTATAGAATATTCTATTGGATTCTATAGAATTTTACACATGCCGTAGAATATTTTATAGAATATTCTGTTGGATCTAGAAATCCAATAGAATATTCCATAGAGTCCCAAATTCCAATAGAATATTCTATAGGATTCTATAGAACATTTTCGTATACTCTGTCTAATACCAGACGATTTTTACTCATCGATGTGGAGACATCTTAGAAAGTTGTACACTCTCTCTCTCTCTCTCTCTCTCTCTCTCTCTCTCTCTCTCTCTCTCTCTCTCTCTCTCTCTCTCTCTCTCTCTCTCTCTCTCTCTCTCTCTCTCTCTCTCTCTCTCTCTCTCTCTCTCTCTCTCTCTCTCTCTCTCTCTCTCTCTCTCTCTCTCTCTTCATGAGTAATTAGAGCCAGGGTACAAGGTTGCAAAAGGTTAAGCAGTTGTTAAACACTAAATATTTTTACTTATTCATCAGATGAGGAAAAAGAAAAAGTGATTAAGTCTACTGAAGGTGTCCAAAGGTACATGCAGTTCCCTAAATATATGTATATATTGCTTAAAACTGGACCTCCCCAAATTCTTTTGAGAATAAAGGGTTTCTCTTTAGGTATGAATTTTTTCAAGAGAAACCAGCATGAAAACACTTTGATTAAAATATAGAGAATAATACATGGATGTGTGGAAATTTATTTTGAATGTTGACCAGGATATCTCATGAGCGAAGCGAACGAGTGAGATATCCTGGTCAACACGAGAAATAAATTTCACATTTTATAAAAAAATTGTCCTATTGCCTTGCAAAAATTGCATAAACTATAATGCTGATTCAGCGATAATCATCACATGTGTGATTATCATAAATAATTGCACATGTGAGATTATCACTTTTATTAGTGGTGGAAAAATCAATAAAACACTCTATTTTATATAATAATAAGTGTATACAGTGTATGTTATATATACTGTATATTATATTATATTAACCTGTATATTTAGCTGCATACTGATGCCCATTATTTTATGCCACTTTGTTGATTTCAATATACTATTTCAATTGCATTTGATTCTTTAATATTTAGAGCTAAATTAAATCCTAGACCTCGACTTCCTCCTCGTCCCACTGGTCTTAGTCCAGTACATACTCCACCAAAAAAGTCTCCTAACACACCTACACAACCACCACCACCTCCTACTAAGGACCCACCTCATACCAAGGACCCACCTCATACTACCGAGGATCCACCTCACACCAAGGAACCACCTCTCACCAAGGATCCACCACAGAAACCTGATCATCCAAAAACCAATGAAACTCCTTCATCACCAAGACCTAGCCGACCTCCTCAACCATCACGGCAGGCCAGCATTAAGACAACAAACCCTGCCCCAGAAAAACCAAAGCCCCCTGAGATAAAGAGGACACCCAAAATAGTTGAACAAAAAACCGACGACAAAATATCTAAAAACGAATCATACATTGATTCTTCCCAAAACAACGCAGAGCCAGTGCCTCAGAAAAAAGCTACCCCTGGTAAACCCCAAAGACCCCCAGAACCAAGCTCTGCAGGAAACATAAAGAAAGAACCAAATAAAAATCATGAACATCAAACACCAGCACAAGACAGTATGCCTGAGGCAGAAGTGCCTGATCAAAAGAAATTAATCAGGCCACCAAGACCTATTGTCCCACCTGTACATCATCCCACTATTCAGAGTGATGAAACAGCAACACCAGATTCACAGAAATCTTTGGAAAAGAAACGACCACCAAAACCCAACAGGACTTCATTCAGAGAAAGCCAGGTTGATTCTCATGTTACACAACAACTGGAGAAGCTTCCTGATGAAGACAAGCCAAGTCAGCTGCCTGATGTGGCTCAACCAAGCCAACTATCAAACCCACCACAGCTTACAGATACTCAAGAACATGAGAAGGGTAAATCACCTAAGTTAAGCAGACGCCCCAAACCAACTAGACCTGGGAGTGTCAGTGATGCACATGCCAGTCCAGCTCACAGTGAAGCTAAGAAAGAGGAAGTTGAAAAGCCACCTCAGGCTAGAGATGAAAAGAGTAAATCACCTAAATTAGGCAGACCCCCGAAACCTGGTAGACCTGGGAGTGAGGTACATGCCAGTCCAGTTCACAGTGAAGCTATGAAAGAAGAAGGTGGAAAGCCACCTCAGGCTACAGATGAACTTGAAACAAGTAAATCACCTAAATTAGGCAGACCTCCAAAACCTGGTAGACCTGGGAGTGAGGTACATGCCAGCCCAGCCCACAGTGAAGCTAAGAAGGAGGATGTTGAAAAGCTACCTCAGGCTACAGATACTCAAGAACTTGAAACAAGTAAATCACCTAAATTAGGTAGACCCCCCAAACCAACTAGACCTGGGAGTGTCAGTGAGGCACATGCCAGCCCAGCTCACAGTGAAGCTAAGAAAGAGGAAGGTGAAAAGCTACCTCAGGCTACAGATGAACTTGAAACAAGTAAATCACTAAAATCAACCAGACCCCCCAAACCAACTAGACCTGGGAGTGTCAGTGATGCACATGCCAGCCCAGCTCACAGTGAAGCTAAGAAAGAGGAAGTTGAAAAGCCACCTCAGGCTAGAGATGAAAAGAGTAAATCACCTAAATTAGGCAGACCTCCAAAACCTGGTAGACCTGGGAGTGAGGTACATGCCAGTCCAGTTCACAGTGAAGCTATGAAAAAAGAAGGTGAAAAGCCACCTCAGGCTACAGATGAACTTGAAACAAGTAAATCACCTAAATTAGGCAGACGCCCCAAACCTGGTAGACCTGGTGGCGAGGTACATGCCAGCCCAGCCCACAGTGAAGCTAAGAAAGAGGATGTTGGAGACCTACCTCAAGCTACAGATACTCAAGAACTTGAAACAAGTAAATCACCTAAATTAGGCAGACCCCCCAAACCCAGTAGACCTGGGAGTGAGGCACATGTCAGTCCAGCCTACAATGAAGCTAAAAAAGAGGAAGATGAAAAGCTACCTCAAACTACAGATGAAAAGAGTAAATCATCTAAATTAGGCAGACCCCCCAAACCTGCCAGTCCAGCTCACAGTGAAACTAAAAAAGAGGAAGTTGACAACGTACCTCAAGCTACAGAAGAACAGGAAACCAGTAAATCACCTAAATCATCCAGACCCCCTAAACCAATTAGAACTGGGAGTGTTAGAGAGGCATATGCCAGTCCAGCCCACAGTGAAGCTTCGAAAAAGGAAGGTGAAAAGCCACCTCAAGCTACAGATGAACTTGAAACAAGCAAGTCACCAAAATCAACCAGACCCCCCAAACCAACTAGACCTGGGAGTGTCAGTGAGGTACATGCTAGTTCAGCCCACAGTGAAGCTACGAAAATGGAAGGTGAAAAGCCACCTCACGCTACAGATGAACTTGAAACAAGTAAAACACCAAAATCAACCAGACCCGCCAGACCAACTAGACCTGGGAGTGTCAGTGAGGTACATGCTAGTTCAGCCCACAGTGAAGCTAAGAAAGAAGAAGGTGAAAAGCTACCTCAGGCTACAGATGAACTTGAAACAAGTAAATCACTAAAATCAACCAGACCCGCTAAACCAACTAGACCTGAGACTGTCAGTGAGGCACATGGCAGCCCAGTCCACAGTGAAGCTAAAAAAGAGGAAGGTGAAAAGCCACCTCAAGCTACAGATGAACTTGAAACAAGCAAGTCACCAAAATCAACCAGACCCCCCAAACCAACTAGACCTGGGAGTGTCAGTGAGGTACATGCTAGTTCAGCCCAGAGTGAAGCTAAGAAAGAGGATGTTGAAAAGCTACCTCAGGCTACAGATGAACTTGAAACAAGTAAATCACTAAAATCAACCAGACCCCCCAAACCAACTAGACCTGGAAGTATCAGTGAGGCACATGCCCGCCCAGTCCACAGTGAAGCTAAGAAAGAGGAAGTTGAAAAGCCACCTCAAGCTACAGATACTCAAGAACTTCAAACAAGTAAATCACCTAAATTAAACAGATCCCCCAAACCAACTAGACCAGCCCACAGTGAAGCTAAAAAAGACGATGGTGAAAAAGCACAGAAACATAAATCCCATAACGAAAAACCAAGTCGTCCATCATTACCAAAAGAAAGAGCTGGTTCACTTCACGCAGCACAACCCGTAAAAGATCCGTACCAAGAAACCTGCAAGCCTCCCGAACCCTGCGAGCCTCCCGAACCTTGCAGGCCTCCCGAGCCCTTCAAAACACCTGAAACTTGTAAGTCACCTGAAACCAGCAAATCGCCTGAAACTCCCAAGTCCTCTAAATTTGTTCGCCCACCTCCTCCCAACAGGCCAGTCTATTTTAAAAAAATTGAAAAATCCGACTCATTTGATAATAAAAAGGGAAATACATCGAGCAAAGAGCAGAAGAAAACAGATGGAAGTATAAAAGAAGACAACTCAAATAAACCGGACACTGGAGAGAAACGTCAAAGTGTACTTTTTAGAGTTAGTTCTTTTTCTAAAACTGAGGTGGAATCATTTAACAAGGAGACCTCTTTTGGAAAACGAAAGCAAGATGCAGGAAATCGTGTCAGAGCTGGCTCGAAGGAGGATAAAAAAACAGGAAAACGTCGTCCTCCAGTGTTGCCCAAACCACCGCGGCAACGGCCGCCGCAACCGCAATTAAAGAAAGCTGATGATAAAAACGAGCCGGAGAGGGAATCGAAAGAGAAAGAGCATGGAGATATGGATGAAAGTGGCGTGGCCGTTGTAAGGATTGCTAACGAGGATAGAGGAGTGGAAAGTTTAAAAGACAAGAACGTTGATACCTTGTTAGAAAAAGAAACGGCAACGGGGAAGAAAAAAATTAAAAAGCAAGCGCCTGAAATACCTGAGGCTGCGAAGAAAGAATGCTCGACTCACACTACAAAGGAAAAGGCTAGTAGTGTGCCGGATCACAAATTAAGTACATCGACGGATAAAGAGCGAACGGTAGGGATAGCTGGTGAACGTACGAGAAGCGATAACCTGAAAAGCGAGACTTTAAGCACTGAAGTGAATATTGGTAAAAGCAAGGAATGTGATAAATCTACGCGGGACCTTGGTTGTGTTTCAGATAAACAAAGCACCAAAGATAGAAAACGTGTTTCACTGGAAACTAGTGAAGTAGAGGAGACCAAGATTGCTTCAGAAGTCTCGTCTATTAGCGAAACTACGACAGGACAACGGGATAAGAAAAACAAGAAGCTGGAGGGTGATATTGAAGAAAAACAGAAAACTATGTTAGAAAATGAAGCACCTCACGGGCAGGGGAATCTGCACGAAAGTGGAGTTGATGAAAAGAAGGAAGACAAGATGAAACTAAATACTGAAAATTATTTGACAAGTGAAGAAGTAATTGTTAAAGACGAAAACCAAGAGACAATGAAAGACAATGTCGAAAAACGTTTTGCTGTGGGGAAATATTTAACTACTGAAGAAAATGTTTCTGAGAAAATGAATGAAAGTCGAAATGATGAGTTTGAAGGGGAAAGAACGGACTTGATTAAAGAGGAATGTCTTACTGATCAAAAATTAGAGTTACATGAGAAAGATAGAAAAGAGGATGGGCTAAATATGGACGTTAAGCAAGATCTAAGAGTAGAAAAACACGACGAAAATACAAAAGGTGGAATTACATCTTTGGATGAGAAACACATTGCCGAAAAAAAGATAGCTATAAACGTTATGGAAAGTGAATTACAAGTTAAGGAAGTCAATAGTGCTAGCTGTAGCGAAGATTTGGGTGTTTTATCAAAACCAAGTGGTGGTGTTATTGATGTGAAAGAAACAAAAAACGTTGAAACAAGTGAAGAAAAATCCTCAAAAGAAATAATCACGAAAATTCAAGAAAGTCCTGATTTATTAAAAGAAACGGAGACAGGTGAAGATAGAAATGAACTTAAAGAAAGCGAAGAGGAAAGTACATGTGTAGACGTTAACGTTAAAATGGAGAAAACACAAAATGCGACGGTTTGTGTGAAAGATGCAGAGGATTTGGATAAAAAAACAGTGGTACTAGATCACCAGGCTGTAAAGAGTGAAGAAATAAAGAAAGGAGGTTCCTCGGGGGATGTTGAGGGGTCAGTGAACCTCGAGGTTTCCTTGGGGGATACTGAGGGATCAGTGATGGTAGACAAGAACACAGGTGTTGCTCGAGGACAAGATGGGAATAGTGGGGATACAGTTGGGAAGACACAGACCGCTGATAATAGCGAAGTGATAGTGAGAGCCCAAGAAGTTTCAGTCTCCGAGAGTGCCCCACCAAACGATGAACCTACGAGTACGCCACGCGAGGACACGGGTGTGTCCCGCGAGGATACGAGTGCATCACGCGAGTCGATAGTTAAAGAAGCTGAGAGAAAGTCTTCAGAATGTTTCGATAGCCATGTGGCTGCAACGAGTGAATCCACGATATTGGTAGCGCAACAGATTCCAGTTGAAGCGAGTGCCGAGAAGAACCTGGTGCCAACAGATAAGCCTAGTGCCCAGTCTTCTAAAAGGAAACCACCGCCTCCGAAACCGAAAAGAACATCTTCGTTGAAAAGAGAGTCTCGACCGCTGGTTGAAAAGACCAGCGACTCAAAAGACCAACTTAACGAAATCACGGAAGAGAAAAGAGCTGAGAAACCATCGCGTGATAATGCAGATAATAGTCACGTGACTTCTGGCGCGTCTACTGTTGAGAGCAACACGGCACCTCAAATGTCCCCTCCGAGCCTTACAGAACCCCAAGTGTCCCCTACGAGCCACACGGATTCCCAAGTGCCCCCTACAAGAAACGTGGTATTTCACATCGATGTCATGAAATTAAAAGAAAGTCCTTCAAGTGTTTCTCGTAGTAAAAGCTTTTCATCTACAGCTAAAGGACGGACAAAGAATGGACCGAGTAGTAAACCAGAGACTGGTACCAAGGAGAATTCTGGCGTTGAGGGTGGGGCATTATCGCGTAGTTACAGTTTTGGAGGTATATTGAGGAAGAGGGCACAGCCCCCAAAGCCTTCCCCACCGACCTTTTTTGTCGAACCATCCATAACTTCCGAGGATGACAGGAAAGAGGATGACAGGAAAGAGGATGACAGAAAAAAGGATGAAGGAAAAGAGGATGAAGGAAAAGCGGATGAGGGAAAAGAAGATGAGAGAAAAGAGGACGTGGGTGAAAACACCGCAGACGATCAGGGAAAGTCAGATTCAATCGAAGGTAAGAACTTTGAAAGTAATTTTTTTAAGGCATGTCGTTACGCTTTTAGTTCCTCGAAATCGTCTTGAAATTTGTATTGAAAATATTTTACCTTTTTTACACAGTACGATTCATTTGCATATTTGTAATCTATACCCACGGCAAGTGAAGAATTGTTTTTATTTATTTTAAACTTTAGAGTTGGAGAAGATAGATAAGCCGGTGAAGGACGACAGTAAACACGACAGTCTTACATTGGATAACACTACAGACGACACAGAATCTGAAAGTGAAAAGGCAAGAGTGACTTTAATAAGTTTTTATTAACTGGGAGTGCCGTCATTATGGGAAAATATCATACTGGGCTTTTTGCCCGTTTATAGACTAACTTGATTTTGAATTATTGTACTTGATTGGTCGTGTAAAATTTGGTTTTGATTACGCCTACTTCTAGGAAGATTTACCTCAGAAAAGCAAAACGTATTACATTTCAAGAGAAATTTTATCCACAGAAAGAACATTTGTGGATGTCATGAAACTGGTTTCCGAGGTAACTGTCTGACTTCTTACCGTCAAAATGGAAATACCTTCCCACTTCTTCTTCTGTAGTTTGTTGCGTATTACTGTATTTCTGTAGCCACTACCGAAGCCTGAGAAATTTTTTGTTGAAAACTGTACATAAATAGTATAATTTAGCTTTAAATGGCATTTAATCATAATACAATGGATGTTTATCTCAAATCGATACCAACAGGCGAATATACATCAAGAATTGGCGACTTTTATCGCTAGACTTTCCTCACGCTTCAGTAGCGGCTACAGAAATACAGAAATACACAACCAACTACAGAAGCGGAAGTCGGAAGGTATTTCCATTTTGACTAAGAATTCATTAACTTAGTTACATTTTTTTTATAAAATTGTATTATGATATGATTCACGTGGATTTTATTATTCGTTTTACTATCTTCAAGGACTTTATGGAAGCTTTGAAAAAAGGAAATAAGAAATTTGGCCGACCTATTATTCCTGAGGAAACACTACATGATATTGTGTTAAACATTACTCAGATGTACGATTTCGATCGTGAATTTTTGAAAGCACTCGAGAACCGCATGGAGACGTGGTAAGCTGGTACAGTACACTGACGCTTTCTGATTGGCTAACGTTTGTACACGTATGTGTGATAGACTGAAATGGTTTTCATTTTTTTGCAGGGATGATCAACAGCGAATTGGAGACATTATAAAGAAATTTAGTCCTTTCTTGAAAGTAAGTTTCTGTTTATGAAGACGATTAAAAGGGGAAAACGGCGTCGCTTCAATGCCATTTTATATTTGCAGATGTATAAAACATACATTCAAGGATATGACAATGCCATGGCTGTTTTAACAGAAGCTCTTAAAAAATATCCACAGTTTGCTGAAGTCGTCAGAGAATTCGAGGTGAGGCTGTACTGTTGGGGATGAGGCTATACTACTGTTGGAAGGAAGGCTATACTTCTCTTGGGGGGAGAGTCAGGCTATATACTACTCTTGGGGTGAGGGGGAGGCTATACTACTCTTGGGTGTATGGGAGGCTATACTATATAACTGTCCTATATAACTGTCAGACTGCAGACAGATAGTCTGCTAACAGAACATGTTAATACGTTGTTTCCTGTTTTGTAACTTTGTCTCTTATGTACTACTCTTGGAGGGTGAGCTAATCTTTTTGTTGGTTTCTTTCCGTTGTGTTAATGTAGTGCAGCGAAAGATGTCAAAATCTTACTGTTGGAATGTACATGTTGAAGCCAATTCAGAGGATTCCAAGCTATCGCTTGCTGCTTAAAGGTACAATGAAGCAAAACATTGCCATATTTTGTAAAGTGGCGTTAGCCGGAGAAAAATTAATAAGTAGATAAAAAGCATAAGGCCTGGCCAACGCTTTCAACATTTCATTCAACGTCGTTCAACATTGTTGAACGCGTGTTGAACGAAAATTTGAACATGCTTAACACCATTCAACACCATTCAACAACATTCAACATGTTTTAGTACTCTGAGTAGAGAACAGACTTTTTTTCGTGAAAATTCAAACGCATGCAACACTCCCCGAAGACACAGCGTGTATAAATAATGCTAAATTTATTAAACACTGCAGTCTTGTTTAGGGGGTGATTACATGGGCCGGGCTGTAAATGGATAGGGCTAGCCTGGTAAGCCGGGATGAGTTTTGAATCGACGTGGCTGATTTCAGGCCGTAATCCGCAATTATCAAGTAAATAAGGGCAAAGTTACGTTAGTTTTACTTCAGTTTTACTCTAATTAATCTTATTTATTTTGTAAGCCCATCGTTAATAGAAACATTCAATGGCCAAACGCTTTCAACATGTTGAATCACGGTTGAATTCAACAATGTTGAACGATGTTGAATGAAATGTCGAAAGTGTTTGGCCAAGCCTTTAAAGGAGATACTTTTTAACCTTTTATTGGTCAGGTGTCCACGAGCTCTCCCCAAGGCCCTTTTCCAGCCATCGCAAAAACCAGCTCGCTGCGAGTGTTTGCATCTAATTAAAAACAACTCGCATTGCTTGTTTTCACGTTGTGAGTTCTTTTTAATGAGATACAAGCAGGCCCAGCGGAGCTGGGCGGCAGGGGCGGCCACGTCACCTCACCGGCGTAACATTATGGCTAATTTATTCAGAGAGTTGTTTTTATTGGTAGAGTTTTTTTTTACCACTCGTCATCTTGCGTTTTGCTTTTTCCCGTCATGAAGGTTATTTTATGTTTTAGTTTAATGTGGGAAGACTATTTTCTTTTTATTGTTTTTTAAACAACAATTTTACCTTTGCCTGCAGACTGCAGTTTTTAGTTCGGCGTGCCAAGGTGAAGCTTAAACATTCTATTAGCGAATGAATCCGGCAGGTTAAAAAGCCGTAATTATTAAATTTTCTTAATGCAATTATCGTGAATTTTCTCTTTAAATGCCTGAATATCACCGTTGTCTTACCGATTGATTTTTCGGAAATTCCTCTCAGAACTCTCCGAAAATGCCTTTCGGGGGCATGCAAAATTCAAAATTTTCAGACCCCCCCCCCCCTAGCCGCCCCACTTCTCCAGAGCTTCCGTCGGGCCTGGATACAAGTAGTGTCAAGTACTCGCAGCAGCAAGCTGCGAACTTACAATCAGTGACAAAAGTGTTGGGACACTTCAACTTAAAAAGCAACGTTTTCCGTTTAATGTTCCCCCGGCCCCCCTGTTCAATGTTGGTGACTATTTAAGCGCTCATTTTCACGTTCACAGCGTCCCTTATTTCCTAGTCAACATTGTAAAGGGAGAGAGAGGGAGGGATAAACTCTATCACGAGAAAAAATGTAAAATATATTAAGTTAACCTACAAACACGAAGTGTCCCAAGGTATTTTGTCACTGATTGTAGTTTCTGCGATGAGTGGAAAAGGGCTTTAAGCCGGATTAAATTAATAAGTTGCCAAAAAGCTACGGTGGCCACTAAAAGGTTAATACCTTGGATAAGAACTCAGAGAGTAAAACAAATAAAACAAAGACGGTTTTTTGAATTAGCATAGAGCGAAAGACAATTTCCGATTAGAGCATTGTCTACTGTAGGTTTTGTTGACATGTGTCATTACACGAAAGTTTGCGTGGCCTTCATGAAACAAACCTAAAACGTCTGCTCGCTAAACGACGGTCTAAGATAAAAATTATTGTTAAAGAGAAGAGATTGGAGACTCGAGGTTTTCTCACTTTGAACTAAAACATGAACTAACCATTAAATGAAAAAAAAAAGGAACATAAGGTGATGAGTGCTAGAAAAGAAGTCCGTTTATAAAGAAAAACAACACAGCCATGGTGTCGACTGTGCACAAAGGCTGACAAAGCTTCTCTGACTCAATTATTAAATGTCGAAGTTTCCCGTCAATTATTCCTATTATATTCTTACGCAAATTTCGATTTTATGTTTTGTTTTGTGTCATTGAAATTGTTTTAGATTACTTAAAACATCTTTCCAAAGAATCGCTCGACTACAAAGATGTCTCAGGTAATAATATATGAGCTATAATGTTTATCGAATAATGTTTTTAAATATTTTTGTACAAGGTCCGTAATATACGGTGTAACGTCTCACCGTCAAAAATTATTACCAATTTGACCGTTACTCCTACTGAATCTGAAGTTTAAATTTACTTGAAAAATTACTAATTATTGTATATACATTTCAGATTAGTTTACCACAAGGATAAGAATTTTCGTCATAAATAACTCCTGGTAACATATTCTGAGTAATTTTTGTTTATTTCATATTGTTCAACTTTTTAAGATGCATTGGCTATCGTATCTGATGTGGCTACCCATATCAATGAAGATATGAAGCGAGTGGTAAGTATGGACAATTGGGAACATTTGCCGAGGATGTTATTCATATTAAGTTTCGGAAACCAGCTCGGAATTGATAACACCAAGATATATAACTGGAGTTAGCGCGTCTAATTGGTCATTAGAACGTCGCAGGTTCGATTTCTGTCGAGGGCTCAGAGCTGAGCTGGACGAATGTCTATCCTTGTCTGGGACCCAGAAACATTTTCTGGGCATTTGAGCTTGACTTTCCTTGCTTGGACGTTTCAATCTTTATCACCGAATCATACTACTCCAATCATACAGCATTGCAATAGACTTTCTTCGAAAATAATGTTGTTCTTCGTCTCGCTGTATATTTTTATTTTCGTGCCGTTAATACTGTCAAATTTAGTCCACTACCTTATACAAAATCACAATATTTTTTTTCATAATTTAATTCTTAGTCCTTGAAATTCGTGTCGTGGTTCGAATTATAATCTCCACTTTCCTTGTCACGACAATTCATAAAAAAAAATCTGTCAATATTTTGACAATATTATGTAGTTTCAGGTTACAATAATTGTTTAAATATTCTACATTACAAATGAATATTCTACATTACAAATGATACTTCAGTGTATAAGCTACATATATTATATACATTCACGTGATGGTTGTTCGTGTTGGCGCCCATTAGTTCGAGGTATCCAGGGATATCCTATAATCGAGCGGGCTAAAGGTTTCTCAATGAAAACAGTCGCCATAAAATTGTGTGCATGGGAGAGATAGTAAGAACTTCAAGTCTTCAACAAAGCTTTTACTGGTTAGCTGTTGTATTCAAAAATTATTTCTGTCGTCACTGGTTTTCTTCGTCTGGGCACATCTGGTATAATCTTCCCATAAAATATCGTTAACGTATCACAAGTGTATCGCGTTTCATCGCGAGCCAAACTGTACCTTCACCTTTGGCCATATAAGATTGAAATCAGTCTCCTCATGTTGCATGGTCGATATAATCTAGCTAAAATGTGATTCAACATGAACGAGTGTAACACCCAAAGCTCTCGAATAGTTTCTTCACGATGTTAACGCCGATACAAGCCGTGTTTTTATTTAATAATGAAAGACGAAGAATATAGCCATAAGGTAAGCAGTGTTTACATTCAGTCTAACATCCACATGTGTTTAAACATGTGTAGTTTACAAAACGGTTTTTACTTTACCAATGACAATAAACAATAAATTCTCGAAGAAAGTAGGTGAAGTGAAAAAAGAAACGAAAAATTATGGAAGGACTTTACTATGTTGAAATATACTTTAAAAGTAAATGTACTCTATATTACTGGGCGTATTCGAATGATGTGGCCTTTCGTCAGCTCAAATTTGCTTTATCATAGTAGACCAATCTGCTTTTGCAAGCTATATAGGCTTTTTTTATAAAGTCTGTTTTTCATATATCGTAATTTAGACGCCGATCAATGGCGGGACGAAACAGAGCGGAGGACTTGAATAAATTTGTTTCCTCCTCTGATAGGCGATGATCGGTTATAAAACAGATGAATTCAAAATCCGACAAAATAGAATAGATTACGATTAATCTGTTGTTAGAGACGACAAATCGGTTTTGACAAAATTATTACTGATGTATTTCTGTCTGAAACTGCTTTTCGTTGAAACCTTTGCCAAGATTTAGTCTTATAAGTCTTTGAAGGATTGCACGAGGGTGAAATATTAAATTGAAATATCTTTGTGGATATACCGGCATGTAAATTATTGCTAGGCTGTCGTTTCGCTAATACTCGACACTTCATGACAGCATCTAATAAGTGAATGTTGCTGGTTCACGTCCCATTAAATTAAATGACGTCTGTAACGGTAGAACTCATTGATATAATTGTATTTTCGACAGGGACTCTTGTGTTATATTTCGCGCGTTGGTTCAGCTCAAATTAATTACACAATTATATACTTGTATAAATAGCTTTGTCGTTACGGAGATTCATATAATGTGACGTGAGCCAAGAACATTTACATAGTTTTATCCGTATTTGTTTTTCAGCTTAGTATTTGTAAAGTTTTGTTCAAAAACTCATTAATAATTGATGAGGAAAACACAAAGAAAAATCATAACCGTATCGTGGTTTTATATGTGATAAAACATTCTCCTGATTTACATTAAACTTTAGCTTTGATTTTCTCGCCTTAGACAACGTTATTTTTCAAAATTCCTACGCCAACGAACTTACCAAATGGTGATCGTTTTGAAGCCATTCAAAACACTTGCAGAACGTGTTTTATCAGATCTAAAACACTCCTGCTCGTTTATTAAACAGTACTTAGTTGTTAATACTCAGAAAAAACCCTCTGAACTCTAGACACCCAAGGTTGCAGGTTTGAGTCTCGTCCTAATGACAGCTTGTGAAGCAAGAACTAATACCTGGTTCTCATATGTCACCGATGGTCGCCGACCCATGATTTAGATGCATGTTAAGTAAAGGAATAAAAGCACTGCTTTTCTGCATTGTTCTGTATTACTTAACATGCTGCTGCACTTTCCGTTTTAACATGCATCTAAATCACAAATCGCCGACGATCGGCGACCATCGGTGAAGTCTTGAGTATTACAAGGATTTTTCAATCAGATATTAGTTTGCTCTGGTCTGTTAACTCCATGTAGCGGCGGTACACATAATTCTTCGTCACTCTGTTTTAATAGGATAATTTCGAGGAAGTCTTGAAAGTTCAAAGAAGTTTAGTGGGACAAGTGGAGATTGTCAAACCTGGAAGAGTAAGTTGGGATGTCTTGTATAATATAAACATATAAAAAGATCTGACAACGTTAATTGTTTATTGTGCACCATTCCTCACAACGTTATGTTATTTCAATTTTTATGTCTATACGATATAGCCCACCGCGGTGGCCGTTTACGC
>OZ036004.1:6582883-6597883 GCA_964035015.1 Corallium rubrum
TGGGGAGGGAGAAGTGGGAAGGGAGAGGTGGGGAGGGAGAGGTGGGGAGGGAGAAGTGGGGAGGGAGAGGTGGGGAGGGAGAAGTGGGGAGGGAGAAGTGGGGAGGGATAGGTGGGGAGGGAGAGAGGGAGAGGTGGGGAGGGAGGGAGAGAGGGAAAGGTGGGGAGGGAGAGTAAGAAAGGAAGGTTATAAATGAAGAGGGGTTTTGAGAGAAAAAGCAAAGTAATAGAGCATGTGTTTTGAATGACCTTGATTTTTTTTTTTAAATACCAAAAATCTCCTTCTCTGATACCATTTGTATAATTTTGTATAATCTGTTAAAATAATTGGCCAACTATTTTTTGTTTTCAATTACGAAACTCGGTCTATTGATTGAATTGTTTTTAACATGGTATAAATATATACATGCCTAGAACATTCTCTTTCCATTAATTGATTCTGTTTCCAGCTGAAACCCTTTTCCAAATATGAAACTAATTAAAGCTTGATTCATTATTCAAAAGCTCATGCTGCAAGGGAAAAAATAATCTTGAAATGATCAATTCTTTACGAACTCGAAGTCTTTTTTCTATCATGCTAGCATTTCTCGTCAATTACTTTGGCTTTTCTCTTGAGTTTTACTCATGATCGTGTTCTAGCCGATGTTTCAGTTTCCAGACATGCTTTGTCGGGTTTTTGTTTCATTTTATTAATGAATAATGCCATGCTATGAAGCATGTTTAATAATAACTACGAACTAATTGTCTAGAAGGTTTATTCAGCGTTTCGCTTTCTTCAAACAATAATTCTCTTAGTTTTTTAATCATCTTGGTCGCTTTGCGACTCAGCTAATGAACATCTGTAGCACATTATTTATTAACTTTTGACACGTCGTGAAAAATCCATTCGAGCATCAATATTCGCTTCCGTTGACAGTTCTCGTGCAGAAATATGTTCTACATTCAATATAATTTACTCCCAGCTTGAATTTGGGATAACTTTTATCTAAAAATTCACTTCTGTAAACTTTTTTATAGCTATAGATTATTAACTGTGTTTTCCCAATGTTTAATGCTATCTTTTGCATTTTAAATCTCGTCGATCATTCAGCCGTTTCTTCTTCAATATAGTACATTAAATAGACATCTTTATTTTCCAATTTTGCTTCACTGCTGTTGTTATTATTATTATTCGTATCGTTACTATCGTCCGTCTCCATGCAAAGGTTATCGTCCTTGCATTTAATTTGAATTAACACTGGTCTTTCGCCGTTGATGTACGCTACACGAAACTGATCTCCCCATTCGCCTCCAACCAACGTCTTCTCTGTATCTTTCACTCGTATGCGTTCACGAAACGATTGACCGTTGCTAAAATCAAATACATTGTCCTCTCTTCTTTCTGTGTCTACCTCGAGACCATAGCTATCCCCAAGAGTCTCCCAGTCGTTGTCACAATAATATAACTTTGGAGTCATTCGCGTTGGACTGCCCAAAACTTCGCGTACAGTCAAGGAATCTTGTTCACCTCGTAAACGTATTTTCCCTTTCGGTGTTCGTACACTCACTTTGGTTGGGGTGCCGCAATAGATACTCATTCTCCCCGGTTTGTTCTGTACGAAGTATATAGTTATAACACAAACACTTTAGAATTAGCAGCTTTCGAGTTTTGACAACTATCAAGCCTTTGTCGTCGCATAATGACAAGAACTTAATGAAGCATATAAGACTTAAGTTAGCCATGATTGGTCGACACGCAAATTGTGGTTCCTTCATCTAGTTAATCTTTGATTCCATTTTTTCAAAACAAGAAAGCAACAACCATAAATGGGTCATCACTAAAAATTTTAAATCCATCAAATGATTCCACTGGCTTTGATTGTATTTTTAAATCAGTTTTTTTCGCCAGTTTGATTACTTGAGAATATTTGCATACCAACCCGGAATTGGAAAGTCATTTATCGCTCTGGTTAAATTGAGTTATGGATGTTATTTCCGCTTTCATCTCGGAAGAAATAACGGAAGAACGTAATACCAAACATATTTCTTTTGTTTTTCTGCCTTTTTGATATTTTGGCTTTCAATGATTAAGCAAGTGTTAGTTAGAATCAACAAAACAAAATTCTTTCATAAAATATGATGTAGACAACTGTATGCAGACATAGTTAACGATATTTTCAAACGAGTACAATAGATCATGGGTGCTTTCCTAGTTAACGATATTTCAGACGAGTGCAAAACACGAAGGCTTTCCTGTCCAGGAACCTAGCCAGCCCCCTCACGCCTTCATTCCACCATAGTTAACAGAAAATACACTAACTTTATATTTACTTTATATTATTTTGAAGTTTTTTGTCAGTGGTGTAATTAACAAATAAAACATAAAGCTCCGTGCATATGTACTCTTATAAAGGCACGTTTGACGTCATTTGAACACGAAAGACGTTGAGTAGAGGCACGGGGCGAATTTGTTTTATAAAATATGAAGAAAAAAAAAACAAACTAAAATTGGGATAGTTTTGAAAGTTCGCTGGCTTTTCCCGCCAGGTGACGCCATCCTATACGCCATTTTACGCCTCTCACGCCATTTTACGTCATTCATGATCTTCATACTCTTATAAATGCGTGGGGCCCAGCCAATCAGCGTGAGGACACCTTATTTGATAGTGTTTTTTTCTTAAAGGTCGTCTGTGGTTCGTGTTCATCAAATTCAACTCCATTGCCGTATTTGAACTACGAAACTGCTAGAGTGTGTGACTATTGTTATGATGGTAAGATACTGATTGTGTTCGGGTTATGTTACTTTATTAGTCTATGTTTTCAGGTAGCCTTTCCTATCCTATCCTATCCTAGCCTATCCTACCCTATCCTTTCCTTTCCTATCCTTTCCTATCCTTTCCTATCCTTTCCTATCCTATTCTATCCTATCCTATCCTTTCCTATCCTATCCTTTCCTATCTCATCGTATATTTTCCTATCCGGCAATCTTACATCGTCTTATCTTATTGTATCCTATCCTATCCTATCCTATCCTATCCTATCATATTCTGTCCTATCCTATCTTATCCTATAGTATCCTATCATATTCTATCCTATCCTATCTAATCTTATAGTATCCTATCCTATCATTTTCTATCCTATCTTATCCTATAATATCCTATCTTATCCTATAGTATCCTATCCTATCATTCTATCCTATCTTATCCTATAGTATCCTATCATATTCTATCCTATCTTATCCTATAGTAGTATCCTATACTATCATATTATATCCTACCCTACCCTATCTTTTCCTATTTTATCGTATCGTATCCCATCTTATCCTATCCTATTCTATTCCATCCCATCATATCCCGTTCTATTTTTTCTTCTTTCTTCTCTTCTCCTTTTCACTCCCTCTCTTCTTCTTTCCTTTCTTCTCCTCTCCTTTCTTTCTTTATATATTCCAAATTCTAACATGACATGATATTTTCTAAAGAATTAACAGTCACCAGTCCAGCATCCTCGCTGACGTCAAATGCTTCAGAAAATGGCGACACCGCTGAGCAAAATGATTCATCTTCCAAGAATAGTCCAGTTCAAAAGCAACCCCCACCTGAAGTAGCGCCCCGTGGAGGAAAGAAGTTCAAAAAAAAACCGAAAGAGGTACCAGCAGTTGAAGAGTCGACCATTAGTGGTTACCTGAGGACAAGAGTTGGTAAAAAATGGCACAAACGATGGTATGTTGTCAAGGACAATGTGCTATACACTTCGAAAGCAAGTTCAGTAAGTTAGTTAGTTTGTTTGTTTGTTTGTTTGTTTGTTTGTTTGTTTGTTTGTTTGTTTGTTTGTTTGTTTGTTTGTTTGTTTGTTTGTTTGTTTGTTTGTATGTTTGTTTTCTTGCTTGTTTGTTTGTTTGTTTGTTTGTTTGTTTGTTTGTTTGTTTGTTTGTTTGTTTGTTTGTTTGTTTGTTTGTTTGTTTGTTTGTTTGTTTGTTTGTTTGTTTGTTTGTTTGTTTGTTTGTTTGTTTGTTTGTTTGTTTGTTTGTTTGTTTGTTTGTTTGTTTGTTTGTTTGTTTGTTTGTTTGTTTGTTTGTTTGTTTGTTTGTTTGTTTGTTGGCTTGCTTGTTTGTTTGTTTGTTTGTTTGTTTGTTTGTTTGTTTGTTTGTTTGTTTGTTTGTTTGTTTGTTTGTTTGTTTGTTTGTTTGTTTGTTTGTTTGTTTGTTTGTTTGTTTGTATGTTTGTTTGTTTGTTTGTTTGTTTGTTTGTTTGTTTGTTTGTTTGTTTGTTTGTTTGTTTGTTTGTTTGTTTGTTTGTTTGTTTGTTTGTTTGTTTGTTTGTTTGTTTGTTTGTTTGTTTGTTTGTTTGTTTGTTCACTCGTCCGTCTATTCCGATGTTCTACCGGCGTGCTACCGACGTATCCCGACATACCACCGACGTACTTCGTAATGTACTACTTTACTTTTCATGTAGGATGTCGCAGCACAAGAGACGTGTCCGTTACTAGGCTACGATGTCAGAGGTCCAGAAAAGGTCAGTTTTATTCACTTTCTGGTTTGTCAGTCAGTCAGTGTACTGTTCTAAAATTGTTTTCAGCAATGGACCTTTTCACCAATAGCGGCGCCATCTTGAATTCGCAATGCATTGTGGTCTATCCAGGGTAATAAGCTCAATTAAAAGGGTGATTGCTTAGTGTTGAGACACAATGCGGTAATTTTTTCTTGATAAACACTTGGCAACAATGTCTAGATATGATCGTTGTCATATTGGTAAAAGCAATAATTCTCGTACGTATAAGGATACATTTGTCATGAATCTATCCTTACACGTCCGAGAATTGTTGCTTTTACCGATATGACAATTATTATATTAAGATATTGTTGCCACGAAAGCATTTATAAAGAGAAAATTACGGCATTGTGTCTCAACACTACGCAATCGCCTTTTTAATGGAGCTTGCTACCCTGGATAGACCATAATGCATTGCGAATTCAAGATGGCGCCGCTATTAGTGAAAAGGTTTATTAAACTGATTGACCACTCCCTCTTTCGACATTCTGGTTAACCTCAGGGAATTTTATTCATGAACGCGTTGTGTTTATTTTAGATGGATGGTGATAGCAAAAAAATAGTATTTCAATTAATTCACGCCGGAACTCAGCCAGTGGTGCTACAAACTGATAACATGAAGTCAGCTGAACGGTAATATAGTGAAGAATATGGTTCTTTTACATAAACAAGCAAGTTCTTAGTAAAGTAAATGGTTTTAACGTAGGAGGATGTTGGTGAAAGTTGCTCGTCTAGCTTAGTGTAGTCTTGAGAGAGACCACCACCATCGCTACCACCCACCACCACTACACCACCACTACCATCACTACTACCACCACTACCAGCACTACCACTGAACTACCACCACCACTACACCACCACTACCATCACTACTACCACCACTACCAGCACTACCACTGAACTACCACCACCACTACACCACCACTACCATCACTACTACCACTACCATCACTGCTACCACCATCACTACCAGCACTACTACCACTACCAGCACTACCACTGAACTACTACCACCACTACCATCACTGCTACCACCACCACTACCAGCACCATTACCACCACCATCACTACCACCACCACTGCACCACCACCATCACTACAACCACCACCATCACTACTACCACCACCATCACTACTACCACCATCACTACTACCACCACTACCACCACCATCACCATCACTACTACCACCACCACTACACCACCACTACCACCACCATCACCATCACTACTACCACCACTACACCACCACTACCACCACCATCACCATCACTACTACCACCACCACTACACCACCACTACCACCACCATCACCATGACTACTACCACCACTACACCACCACTACCACCACCACTACCACCACCATCACCATCACTACTACCACCACCACTACACCACCACTACCACCACCATCACCATCACTACTATCACTACACCACCACTACCACCACCATCACCATCACTACTATCACTACACCACCACTACCACCACCACTACCACCACCATCACCATCACTACTACCACCACCACTACACCACCACTACCACCACCATCACCATCACTACTATCACTACACCACCACTACCACCACCACTACCACCACCATCACCATCACTACTACCACCACCACTACACCACCACTACCACCACCATCACCATCACTACTACCACCACTACACCACCACTACCACCACCACTACCACCACCATCACCATCACTACTACCACCACCACTACACCACCACTACCACCACCATAATTAATACCACCACTACCATCACTACTACCACCACCACTATCACTACTACTACCACCAACACTACCATCACTACAACCACCACTACTAATAGTCTCAAGACTACACTATCTTAGCTACGTAGACGAGCAACTTTCCTTTCAAACACATCTACCAAGTTTTTTGTACTTTACAAGTACGACAACACAGTCGTTTTCTGTACATAGTTTACTAAAAAAAGTTTTGATTTTTTCCAGATGGGTGAACGCGCTTCGAAGAGCTACGATATTACCGCTCTAATGAAGATAGTATATCCTTGTAATTACCCATTAATATCCACTTGTATCCATGCACAATCATAGAATTCCCACCTCGAATGAAATAATTTTATAGGATATTTTTTAATTCATTACCAAAGAAGTATTGGTTTTGATTTTGACCTCCAGATGTACAAGCTGAGACTGATGTTGACATCGTAATGCATTCTGGGCCAAATATCACCCCAATTCTACCCTAATTCTAATCTTAAAGCCTACGTCTAATCATAATCCAAAAAGCTAAAATTTTCTCCGTCCGTTGTGGTCGTGGACAATTCATAAAGTATATTGTCAGCAAGAAATTGTGGGATGCGCAGAATATAAAAAATATCATCTTTACTGCGCAGTAGTAACATTACATCTTTTTTATTTTTCAACAAACCTTATTGCAAGAAATATAACAAAAGTAGCGTGCTGCGCAGGCAGTGTAGAAACAACAATCGAAATATTATAAGGTTAGATGTACTGCCGAAACAGAGAACGTAGGAGTCTAACGTTTCGAGCGAAGGCCCTTCGTCAGAGAGAAACGTTTCTCTTTGACGAAGGGCCTTCGCTCGAAACGTTAGACTCCTACGTTCTCTGTTTCGGCAGTACATCTAACCTTACTATATTTCGAATATTGTAAGAAAGTTTCTTTAAATAGACCAACAACGGCTACTGTCGCGTTACGGGAAAATGTGAAGGGAAATCTTGTCGAAGTTTTCCTTCACCAAAACTATGTAGGATATATACATTATAAGGCCAAACCAGGACCAGTTGCGAAAAATGCGACATCAAGGCCTTCCGGTTAAGAACTGAACCCGCGACCCTACGATGCTAGTGCACTGCTCTGACCATTGAGCTACGGAAGCCGTTGCCAAGAGCTTGGCATTACCACATTATATATATACAGAACTCGTGAGTTGGCCAAGCTCCTGGCAACGGCTTCCATAGCACTGGTCAGAGCACTGCACCAGCATCGCAGGCCGCGGGTTCAATTCCTAGCCGGAAGGTCTTGATGTTGCATTTTTCACAACTGGTCCTGGGAAATCTTGGGTGGAGTGGGCAATCTTTGGTAGAGGGGACAGTCTTGGGTGGAGTGGGCAATCTTGGGTGGTGTGAGCAATCTTGGGTGGTGTGGGTAATCTTGGGTGGAGTGGGCAAGAGGGGTGTCACATTGCTCACGGACTGCAGATATTTGCCTGTGGAGTAGGGTGAAGGTTTTTGTCCCTTTCGAGGCAGCACTTCACTTGCGGTAGTAACTTCCAGTATAATGTATATATCTTACACTCGAAATTTTCCTTCACGTTTTCCACACTTGTCCACACGAACTATGCTAATAATTAATGTTTAACATGTTTGATATATTACTAACAACAGATTGTGACATTTTTCAAGTTATATTATACTATTTTAGGCTCTTAAAGTGTCTATGAAGTGAAAAATACGTTGGCATTTTTGTTGTTTTATTGTACAGAGGAGCATGACAGGAGCACTCACTGAAAATTTCAAGAGAATCTGATGCGTAGTTTTCGCGATATCAACTCTCAAAATATTTCCGTGGATAGTTTGTTTTGGGGAAATTTGGGCTTCTTGGTAACAATGCCTTATGATGTACGCGAATGGATCATTAATAGTGAAATCTATTGTTCTTATGCATACGTCATACTGCCTACGTCATAAGCATTGTTTCCGAAAGCCCAATTTTTCTCCAAGAACGAACTAGCCATGGCAAACTTTGAGAGTTAATAGCGCGAAAACTACGCATCAGATTCTCTTGAAATTTTTAGTGAGTGCTCCTGTCATGCTCCTCTGTACAATAAGACAACAAAAATGCCAACGAATTTTTCATTTCATAGACACTTTATATATTGACGCCAATCTATACATTTTTAAAACAAAGATTACAACATGTGAAACATATAACTTAAAGACTGATAAAGAAACCTATTATTTCATTTCACTCCGTACATAAAATAGAAAATGCATGTTAATGCATGTTAAATGAACTTTTGTTTATATTTTATTGCCGACTGCACTTTCTAGATCTATGAACTCTCATATCAAACCATCATTTTTGAAAACGGCTTTGTACTAAAATAAATAATGAGCAGAACTGAGGATGAATTATAATCACAGAATAGAATATTCAAAAATATATAGCGTAAATTTTAAATAAAAATATGTAGAACATATTTGTGACTATTTGTGATTATACTGTGACATAGTGTGGTTTGACCAAACGCAACCAACCAACCAACCAACCAACCAACCAACCAACCAACCAACCAACCAACCAACCAACCAACCAACCAACCAACCAACCAACCAACCAACCAACCAACCAACCAACCAACCAACCAACCAACCAACCAACCAACCAACCAACCAACCAACCAACCAGCAAAATAACGCCTGATCGCAGGTTAGGAACGAACGAACGCAACGAACGATGGGACTACAGCCGCGCAAAGTGTTTTGGGTAATTAGCAAAATGGCGGCGAAGCGGGAAGAAGTTGATATAAAAGACTTTTCGAGTTTTCTCCAGTTTTTTGAGCATTACGTTCGCCTTCTTGTGTCCAAGACGTTGGGAAATAAATGTGATAAGAAAGAAGTTTTAGATGGCAGCATTTTGTCGGATTTGAGACCGAATTTGTGCACATTTGGAGCTTTGTTGAAATCAAAGTCAAAGTTTAATAGGATGTCAACTACTACTTCGGGTGATTTGATTGTAAAAATGCTGGGTAAGAAGCTGGAAGTGCAGGTGAGGTGACAATATACTGTCAATATTGTAAGGTATTGTATATTGTGTTGTGTTATATTGTGAATTTAGAGTGTAAAAAGTAGAGTGCTGCGTTGGCTGTGCTCCAGATTGTAAAGTTTGCTAAAGGCGGTCAGGCGGATTTCCATTCAGCTTTTTTTGTCGAGCGAGCGACTTTTGCGATCGCTTTCTTTGTCTCATGAGCCCTCGGGTGGAACGGATCCAGTCCAGAACCCACAAGACAAAAGAAAGTGATCGCAAAATGTCGATCGCGTGACAAAAAGCACTGAATGGAAATCCACCTTAAGTGTGTGGGTAAGATGGCTCAAAGGATTGGAAATGCGCGGATGGGCAGGCTTGCAGGTAAAAACTGCGCGGATGGCTTGTAAAAACTGTGCAGATGTGACATGTATGGGTTGTCGTGAAATACGCAGATGCAGATAGATACCATATATTTAACTCCTTTTGTGCCAATACGGATATATTTAACCCATTTTGCGTGGATATATTTAATCCATTTTGTGCGGATGCAGTTCATATTTGAAAAATTTGTGCGATTGACAAACTTTACAATCTGGGCTGTGCTTAGGCCATTTAAAAAAAATATCCTGGTTTAATATCATCAGTAGCAGCAAAAAAATCTGTGCGGGTGGGTGTTTTTTTTTTGTTGTGTTTTTTTTTTTAATATTTGACAGAATCACATTCATTAGATGCACGGAAGAATATGTTCAAATTCACATGTCTGGTTGATGATACATAAAAATCACATACAGTAGAACTTGAGTTTTACGACACCCCTTTTAATGACCACCTGCTGTTTACGACCACTTTTTCTGGCACGGACGATTTGTAATAGAAATGTACCTCCGATGTGCGACCACCTGCCCAACGCGACCAGCGACCACTTTTTAGTGTCCCAAACAAGATATTTACCTGCCGTGAGCGACCATCTCAACATAAAACTGCCGAAATACGTTAAAGAAACACCCGTTTTCTCGTAGTAAACAAACGCGAATGCGACCACATGCGAAAACAACACGGCAATTGTGCAACACTTCCGGTTTCATACCGCATTTTAGACTTGTTTTGCTTCTCTTTTGAGCATTATTTGATGAAAATCTGTGTGAATTTTTGTTGTCAGAGTTGAATACTTTTTAGTTGATGTTTGAGAGTTAATACAATGACTGAACAATTCGAAACCATGAGTAATATTTGTTAACTTTAGACAAGTTGATCTTGACGATCGTTGACGTTTAATACCGCGACAAGTTTGTATATTTTACAACGGTTTTACAACGGCTTTTTAACTTGGAAAGGAAAGTGACCAAACTCAGTGTTCACATCTAAAAAATACTACTGGAAGATCGTAAATAAAGGCAAGAGCTAGACCAAACCAGCGTAAAAATTGAATCAAACGTAATAAAAACACAGCACAAAAACTGAAGTGAACGATAGTACAACACGATTTTGATATGGAGAACGTCGCTCTATAAAGGCCATGATATTTCAGTGTATTAAACACAACAAATGTCAAATTCTTTTTCTCTTAATAACCATATTAACATTAATAAATCAAGACTGCACTTCTTTGAAATGTTCTTGCTTTTCCATTTCCCTTGTAAATCTTTATAAATCGCCATTTTCCTAACCTTGAAACAATGTTTATATAAAGAAGCGCTGTGACGCTGCCAAAATGGCTGCTATGACGTCACATCACTACTTGCCATGTACGACCTCCTGTCATTTACGACCACTTTTACCTGGCAACAGGGGTGGTCGTAAAACTCAAGTTCTACTGTATTTCTGAAAAACAGAAGCAAAGTAATGAGCCCTTTCCAACAAAAAGGATACGCAGCACAATAGTATGCAATAATATTTTCAAATGCTAATACACTTCATCTGAATTGTCATGAATTACTGCCATGTTCTCATGCACAGCACTTAATATTTATAATAAACTGGCTTGTAGAAAACTGGAACAGTGTAAAAATAACAAAACAAACACGTGAGTCTGTCGTGTGTGTTTTGTGATGACAGACCGGAAGTGATCGTGGTCAAACTGGTTACTTTTTGTTAAAAATAATAATTTTTTATTTATAATAAAAAATAAATCCATGCAGCAAGAAAAACGGATGCAGGTGCTGATGATAAACTGGGATATTTTTTTAAATGGCCTTACAGGTAGACAGAGCAAATTGAAAAGGTTGTAAACTGCTGAGAATAGTTTTGATAATGAAATACTGATGTTTTCAGCAGAGTCCTTCATTTTACTTTGCTCTGTATAGATTTAGGGTATTTATATTATATATTATTATATACAGTGTATTATATACTACTATTTATGCTAAGGGTAATAATTTGTTTCTCTCGACAGCAAATGATGGCATTACGAGATGAAATCTGCCAAAGTCCAGTTCTAAAACAATATATGATTTCAGGTGATATTGACCAATACAATAACATCCACCTTTATTTTGATCAAAAAACTTTCATAAAGGATGTTTTTAAAAGAGTTATTACAACTGGTTCAAACTACGGCCAGAAAATATGTCATCCAAATAATGAGAAACAGTTTCTTATTAATTGTGGCAATACTTTAGCAGAATGGGGTAGTATAAAGGATGAAGTAACAGCTGGACAGCTATGGACTATTCTGCTATGTAACCATCTGGTGGAAATCCTCAGGCAAAATAGGTAAAAATTTAGCATTTGAAAGACCAAAAATTGCCAATTATATAAATATGCCCCAAGGCCTTTATATATTTAAATATGCTTATTTAAGGAAATTTAATAATTGATGTATCTGTTATACTACAGTATGATATGTATTTATAAATATTAAATTAATTTGTATTTATTATTTTTAAGGTATAATGCTCAGATATGTGGCTCTGGAACTTTGAATTTGTCACAGACAAAAGGGATGAATTTTTCAGAGACTAATGTACTAAGAGATTTTGGGGTTTCCAATTTTAGTACACAACAAAATTTTTTGTCTCCATTAAAAATTGAAGAAGCTCAAAATATTTTGATGTCCAACTTGCTGAAGTCAAAATACAGAACAGAAGATCCAGAAAGAAGTCCTGTTAAACATTCTGATGTAGATTGCAGTGAATTATTGATGAATGACCCATCACAGGATGTCAAAGTTGGCAATCCTGTAAGAGTATTGTCACAAGAAGTTTCTACAGAAAGTCAAGAGCTTACTAAAAACAGTTCTAGTAGTTTAAACGTCAAGTTAAATTTGTTTAAATTCATTGAAGATATAAAGAAACTTGATCATGGGAAAGGTACAATTACAGTATATTAGTCGTGCTGTATGATATTTCTACCTTAAATAAATGTAGTGAATATTTTTAATACTGTACTGTAATCTGTCTGTCTGCCAAAGTATATATTTCTTCAGTGTCTGTCTTTCTTATTTAAAATTTTGAGAAATGAGAGGACAGTAATGCAGCTTTTTTGTTAAACCTGTTATTTTTAATGCTTTATTCTTAGGAGATTTTTTGGAAGCTTATGATAAAAATTTAAAAGAAGTTCATGGTATGAATTTAAATACTGAATATAGTTTGTAAGGAACATTCTCAAACATTGAATAAAATATATTTCATTGTTCTTTTATAGTTTTATCACTCTGGAGTGATCTATTGTATTTAGAAATGTTAGAGGAGAATACAAGAATGGACAAGGTTTGATTTAATATTATTTATTACTAATTACCAAATAGCACATTGAGAAAGAAGCCTCAGAAATGGAAATACTTGTATTTCTAGGATGAACAGAGGAGAATAATTCATGTTTGTGGACAAGAAAAACAATTTCATTTGCAACAAATTGCTCTCACATGGAGGCTACTAACAGACAGTACTTTAGCAGAGAAACAGGTTGGCCTGGAAATAATTTAATTTGATAAAAAGATTCTGTACATGTATGTTATAAAATAGACTATTATTTTGTGATTTTTGTGAAGTACCAGCATTGATGACTTTGATCTGAACTACACACGTAAAAACGCACAAGCTGTTACAGACCTGCAAGCAATTTGTTACAAGGCTGTTCAACAGGCTGTCACCGTCATGTGTTCGCACTGGCTGTCCCAGTCTGTTAACATGTCTGTAACAAGTTGTTGACAACTTGTAACAAGGCTGATGACTCCAACAGACTGATGACAAGTTGTTCCAACAACCTGTTACCGCTCTGCACTTAACAAGTTGTTAACAGATTGATGCTAACAAGGTTGTAGCAGCTTCTTGAATGAACAGCATTGTTACAACTTGTTCCCAGCCTTGCTACAAGCCTGTTGCGAACACATCCTCTTGACGAGCTGTGAGATTTTTACGTGAGAGCTGTAACAGACTGACTGCCCTGTGTATGTACCTTGATGACCCAGAAAATTACCCCAAAATATCAATTAGCAGTTTATCACCAGGTACAATTTCCTACAGACTAAAACACAGTGCAATAAAAGTAGCGTTCTGTGTAGGCAGTGTAGAAACAACAATCGAAATATAGTAAGGTTAGATATACTGCCGAAACAGAGAATGTAGGAGTCTAACGTTTCGAGCGAAGACCCTTGTTTCTCTCTGACGAAGGGCCTTCGCTCGAAACGGTAGACTCCTATGTTCTCTGTTTTGGCAGTATATCTAACCTTACTATATTTCGATTGTTAAAACACAGTGCTGTGTCTACAGTAGTTTGAAATGCTGTTTTAGATGTTTTTGTGCCATGGTCCAGTGGTATTTAATGATGGAAATAGTTGTGTGAATGACAATGTTTCGGCAAGCAACCTTCTCAGGTATTGGGATATTTTTTTTTGTTAAATAACTTAAACACTCAATGGGATTTTATATGTAATTTATTTATTTATTTATTTATTTATTTATTTATTTATTTATTTATTTATTTATTTATTTACTACAAAAATCAGTAGAGTGTCTTTTCCGGAAGAGAAAAGGTTGTCTGGAAGGCGGCCAAACGTTTATGTTTTATGACGTCAACGGCTCAGGAATGCCGCGTGGCGTGTGAACGAATACAGCAAAATAGACGAATTCAGTTGAATAAGATGTTAATTTTGAACGTAGTGAATGTGATACTGTAGTACACGCTATTCAAAAAACATCTTGTTCAACAGAATTCGTTGATTTCGTTGAATTCGTTCACACGCCTCGCTGCATTCCTAAGCCGTTGACGTCATAAAACATAAACGTTTGCCGCCTTCCAGACAACCTTTTTTTCTTCCGGAAAAGACACTCTACTGATTTTGGTAGTACCATTTTAGTATTTGCCTATTTAATTCTTCATTTGTTCATTTCTTTCTAGAGTTCGAACAAAGCAAGTGAAACATTCATACTTGATGAAGTATGGTTCTATAGTGAATGGTAATATAGGCAGAAAAATACATTTTATATTACATTAAATATATATTTCGCATATTATATACAACTCATATTTAATGTCTACCATATTGAAAATCGACTATGTACATAAAAACGTTTTTTCTGTCACTCTCTTTCTCATGAGCTCTGATATCTTGTGTTTTTTTTAGATGAATCTTGGACAACTCCAATTACCAAAATGGCAATTTCTGTAATAAAATTAGAAATTCTTCTTTCACCTCTAAAATCTCAGGTATAAGCTCATGCGTTAATGATGATTTTCGTTTAACTTATGTGTGAGAACTCTC